>WOVY01003922.1:0-96644 GCA_013436015.1 Rhipicephalus annulatus | reverse complement strand
CCTAGCGGTCAGGAGACGGGCCATGACCGCAGCGCACCCCACGCGCTGCGATAGCCCACCTTGCCAGGGTACGTTCACTTTGCGCGTTGCGACCGAAGTTGCTTCGCCGAAAGGTAGTCCCTTTGTCGGGCCTCCCTGGCTTGTACGCCGGGAGGCAGGCCAAGCGCTTCGGTGCCACGACTCCTTCCTATCTGACAACGGCACCGTGTATTCGCTATAAGTGCTAGCAATTTGGCTTATTTTAACTCGATGGCTAGAGTATCCTCAGTGCGGATACCGTGAGTTCTTGCGAAGGTGGACCTTACAAGGCGGCCGATCCATGCTGTCCCAGATTTCGCGCCTTTGTGCCATGCTATTTGTATAGTGGCTAGCCACTATAATATTTGCGCTTAAAACTTTCACCTAAAAGTCAAAGTGGTGGCTCTGGCCAGCCTCGGCTTTGCTCGCCGTGAAGGTAACATGATGCGCCAGCATGTGCGCCGGGCCAGCTTATCTCCTCTAGGAGGGCAGTGGTGGCAGCGTTGTTCATGGCCACGCGGATGCATGGCCCCATCGCCCCAGCGATCTTGCGACGCATCTGTTTGGGGTTTCGCGCATGCGCAACACCGCCCCAACGTCCTGGGTACGCAAGCCGCTTGGGTACCCAGCACTAAAACTCCCTATTAGGCCCATTTTCCTTCTCTTCTAACTGCCACCACCACCACGGAGTGCCAGCACTCGACGCAAGCTGTGCCTGGGGGCGGCGCTGTTGGCAATGCCACCACTTCTCTTCCTGGACGACCCGTACACGGGAGTGGACGCCATGTCACGCGACAAGATCAGTAGCGCCCTCTTGTGCATCAGACAGGCCACGCGAACGGCCGTCATAGTGGCCTCTCACGAGTGAGTAGGATTAGTAAAAGTGGTAGAACGACGGTTTGCTCGTACGGCACGTAAAGATGCTGCTCACCGGACCAAGAGTTAACCCAATCGCACAAATCAATTCTTCCAAGAGCGGTAAAAGCTGTCACACGATGGACGAAATCTTAATTCGACTCCGGGTACGCGTACTACGTCAACATAGTTATAACATGAAAATCATGACATGTATGTAATAAATGTCATCATTTACATGTCAAGGTTTTGCTGCTCTTGCGGTGGTTTCATTCACATGATATGTTGCAAAACTGGTATGGTATGACATGACTGCATAGGGAACACAATCAACTTACCCTAACACGAAAATCATGACATGTGTGCCATGTAACAACGTGACTACAGGCCACGCTCATGATGCGCTGGCCGCCGTTTCGCTAGCTTCTCATGAACCAAATTTGGTATCAAGGAACATGAATAGATGACCAAGGTATGTGACGGTACAAACATGATAATCATGAGATGCGTGTCATGAAAACATGACTTCGTGCTACGCTCATGATGCGCTCGCCGCGGTTTCGCTAACCTCACATGTACCATATTCGGTATTACGTTACGCGGATGGGCGACATAGGTAAATGACACGACCAAACGTGATGATCATGACATGCATGTCATGTAACAACATGACGACGTCCCACACTTATGATGCGCTCACGGTCGTTTCGCTACCTTGACATATGCCAAATTTGATATTACGGCAGGTGAATGGATGACGAAGGTATGTTACTGGTGTAAACATGATAATCGTGACATGCGTGTCATGTAGCAACATTATTACACGCCGCATTCAAGGCGCCAATACACTTCGATGTGAATTGGCCCGCGTGCGCGCCGGCATTCGTTTTATGGCGTCAAGCCGGCGACGCCAGGTCAGGCACTGATATTTCCCTAGTGGAGATCAGAGGTGCTGCCCACTGGCCTTCATTGAGGGTCTGCATGCCATATACTCGCAGGCGCGCGCCGCGCTGCGTTGCTTTGACGCATGCGCGTTTGAGCGCACGTGGTGTCCCTTCGTCACGAAGAGAGGCAGACGCGGTGCTGTCTAAGTAACGTCTTGTGCGCGAAATGCAACATGTCGAATTTTGCGCCGGTCGTCGCTGGGCCGCTCCGACGAACGCTGGTCGCACCGGTCGCGCCTGGCGTCACAGTATAGAGTGTCCGCGTCATACTATCGTGGCGTCGCTGCGCCCACCGTATGCGTGCGTCAACGTTGTGTCGGAATATATTGGGCCCTTCATGATGCGCTCTCCGCCGTTGCGCTAGCTCCAAATAAACCAAATTTGGTATCACGGGAAGTGAATAGACGATGAAGGTAAATGACACGTCCAAACATGATAATCATATTATGCGTTTCATGTAAAGCACTACTACATGCTACGTTCTCGCGGCCGTTTCACTAGTTCCACATATATCAAATTATTTATTACGTGACGTGAATGAACGATTAATGTAAATGATACGTCCAAATACGATAATCATGATGTGGATTTCATGCAAAACGTACTTGACTACATGCTACGCTCATAGCACGTGCACGGCCGTTTCGCTATAGCTCCATATTTACCAAAGTTGGTATCAGGTGACGTTAATAGATGGTGAAGTAAATGAATTCTCCAAACATGATAATCATCACATGGAATTCGTGTACGGCATTATTTACCTCCGCCTTTTAACGTTGCACTCATATTAAAGTGGCCCATCACCCTTCCTCATTCATGCTTCGCATATCATCGATGCCCACTGTACGTGGGATCTGCCCATTTTTCTTCCACGAAAGAGAAAAGTTGCTTCATCGTTAATTTTCACCATCACAGTGCACGCAAGTCGGGAGCGTAATTTGAAACAGTCGCCGCCGCCGCGTTCTGAAGGCACTGAAGCAAAGAGAGGGCTACAATGTAACCAGAGACCCATCCGAAATTCTGCTACATCTCCGGCTGCACGGAGATCGTTTGACCGCTCGGAGACCCGATCCCCGCCTCCCCCGAGGAGCCGTGAGGAGGGCGCATGGACACACTAACCCGTGACGTTGGTGTCACGTGATGCGCCATCCTCATCTCTTCTCTGGGGATTTCTCTCTCGAGTGAATCCCGCTTGGATTCACACGAGGGAGAACTCCCGGGAGGAGAGAAAAGCGGGATTCACAGAGGCTCGGTGAGAACGAGCTTTGCAGAAGAGGCGGAGGAAGCAGCTATTGCAATGGCCATAGCATCCACCTCGACTTCACTAATTGTTAGCGACTCACAGACGGCTGTGAGAAACTTTGCACGAGGGCGAATATCCCAAATAGCTTTAAGAATATTGGCTGGATGCAAAGACCAACGAACAATAGATATAGTCTGGGCACCCGCTTTCTCCTCCTTACCCGGCAATGAGGCTGCACACCAGACAGCTTGAGGACTTACAGACCGAGCCTCTGGATTGCCCTGGCCGAACGGGGAGGACGATGAGAGATATGAGCGGAGGACCCCACCCAGAGATATTACGCAGTATTACAGGCTAAGCAGGAAAATTTATCCTCCTGCACACTCGTCATTGAACAAAGGACAGGTGGTGGCGTGGCGCCTACTCCAGACCTACACGTTTCCTGGTCCGGTAAAAATGAACTGCTGCGTGCCAGAACTTCATTCGGACAAGTGTAAATTTTGCCACAACAGGACGGACTTAAGCCACACTTTATGGGCATGCCAGCAGGCCCCCATGAGAGGCGAATTTCCAGACGGGAGTGGATGGGATACCGCGATCCTCAGCTCTGACTCTCAATTACAAGCCCTACTAATACGGCAGGCCGAAGACGCCACCAGGGCCCATCTGATCATGGCCGTCGTCTAGGTTTGGTCCTCCCTTCTCTTCTCACACCTGAAAGGAGAGGAGGACCTTTCTGCTAATTAAATAAAGTTTGTTCATCATCGTCATCATCATCGTGGAACAATATCCTTGGTTGTGAGAGATCTCGTCTAACAATAACAGTAATACTAATCTGAAAAATGGTGTGTGGGAGACGATAGCCAAACAGATGATGGAGCGCTACCATCTCTATGAAGTGATATTTAGTTTGTATTAAAGTAGTTATTGTGATAAAAATTGAGACATCATCCACATTTGTTCTTGATGCTGCTGCTACTAATGCTCTACTTGTTCGGCCTGATGGAGATGTCTTACATTATGTAGAATTTTTTTAACTGGCCTCTTTATTCAAGAATACACGCTTAAAATATAGGCAGTCATAGAATCCGAAAGATGCTTTTTATTCTCAGAAACATGACAACTTCACATTTTACTTTATCGAAGTTCGGAGCGTAATTTAAAACAGTCGCTGCCACCGCGTTCTGCAGGCACTGCAGCAGAGAGGGCTACAATGCAGCCCGCTACTGCGTCAATCCGTCCGTGCTTCGTATACGTAAGCTGAGTAAGGCAATTCATAATTTTTATTTCTTTACTAAACCTCGCCTGTTTTGGCGCGTTGAACTGAATTTATTAATACCAGAGGTGCAAACGACCGATAAAATTAACCTGCCAAAAAACTAACGCTGAGCAAAGCTACTGCTAATATTTATTTCTTCACTAAACCTCGCCTGTTTTGGCGCGTTGAACTGAAGTTATTAATGCCAGAGGTGCAAACAACTGATCAAGTTAGCCCGCCGAAAAACTAACGCTGAGCAAAGCTACTGCTAATATTTAATTCTTCACTAAACCTCGCCTGGTTTGGCGCGTTGAACTGAAGTTATCAATGCCAGAGGTGCAAACAACCGATCAAATTAGCCCGCCAAAAAAACTAACGCGCACGCTGGTCTTTGCAGCCGATTTCACAGGAACTGGCACCGAAAAAAGCGGCAGTCTTGATGCACGCGCGTCCGTAGGTACGGCTTCGAGCTGGCAGTTCGCGTCCTTCTGCGGCGCGCTCGTGGCAACTTGGCGCCAGACAGTCGCCATGGCGTCGAGGTCACGGTTGAAGCAGCGCTCTCCGCAGGGCGCAGACGCTCATCGTGACCCTGACGTGAAAGGGGGCCACTTGGGCCCCTCCTTTCAACGTCTTCGTCGTAGTTTGCTTGGCGCCATCTTTTCGCGTGCATGGGGGCGACCACAACGAGTCGTACGGAGTCAATTAAGGAGTCGCGAAGGCGCTAGCAGCGCAGGACATTTTTCTTGTGGTAACGCGTTCTTTCAGGGGAGAGGGTGGTGTAGCAAGCGTTTAACGAGCAGGAACAATGAGTTTCCTAGTTGGTTGACTCTGCATTTGCTTCGTAACACACTCGGGGACAAATGAATAGACAGCTCTTCGAGGAAAAGAATGCACATGTCGCACGCAAAGGCGTAGCCAGGCAGTGATACACCGGGCCCGTGCTCCACCCCCCCTTCCCAGTTCGAATTGTTTTTCCCGGTATAAAAACAACTACGAAAAAAGACCATTTCAAGGCGATGCCCCTCCCGAAATCAAGGAGCCGCCTCCCCCTCCCCCATCTCTGCAAAATCTTAGGCTGAGTTCACATAGGGAAGGCAGAAGTGGTCTCCTATTACCTTGTGTTTCGAAATTTTAATGAAACACTTGTACCGATAATTGTGAAATATTAATAGGCTAGATGCCTTCCGTTCTCGGTTGTGAGAAACGATAGAAATGCTATAATTGCTTCGTTCACAGAAAGCCAACCGATATCGATAGATACTGAATTTACTAATTAGCAACTCAATAGCATTATTTGACGAGTCGGGGAGGCTGTGAGCGATTTCGTAGTCGAAAAAAAAAAGAAAAGCCGTTGTCAATGACGTTGCCCGGAATGACGCTTTGGGCGAGTTCATTTTAGCAAAAAAAAGAACGCTTGTGGTGGCAAGTCAAATTAAGAGCAACGCCGCGTCTGCATTTCGCACCAAAAAAAGACATATAAACAAAAAAGTTTAATTAGTCGGTGACTATAACATAGTGAGAGACAGTTGCAGGGTGCACTTTCCTCTTCTTTTCCACAAAAATATTCACTTTCCACCCGTCACTGACGCATATCCGACAAGGGCCTAATTAGTCGGTGACTCATCGCCACCTACATAATTTCCTTACTATATCGCTTTGCATTGGCGTAGAATCGAAGCAGGGGGGGACTCGAACTCCATCCCCCTCACCCCTAGAGTTTTGATTATTCATGTGTACACATATACCCACACATAGGAACACACGCACGACATGCATGAAGTACGACTTCACTCTCCGCTCCCCCGAAAGAGAATTATTACACTGCTGTTGCTTTGTGTTGTTTCAACAAGCCAAGAGACCATCAACTCGATAGCACTTTGAAAGCGCCGTCACTTCGAATTTCTTCGAAGCGAGCTCATCAACGCTATCGCGTTAATATGTTTAGGTTTCTCCACGGGATGATACATTTCACCATCATTCTGTTCTGCGCGTGGCTGGTGCAACAGTGTGTAACTAACTGTATAAAGGCGAAGGCTTTCGAAAATAACCCGTGGGAAGTTAATTGCGTGCTTTGCGTTCTCTTTTCTATCCGCTGTGTCCGTTGCCCTGATTTGCACTTAAGATCATGCTGTAGTACCAACACGCCCGATCCTACAGTCTTCCGTGCTTTTGGAGGAAGCAAACCAGGAAATTTACTGGTAAATACTTAGAAAACAGCAGGTGGCCAAACCAAAAAGAACTATCGGTTAATAAGAAAGTGAAGGAAATGGAGACTGACATTTGGAGAATGGGCATGATTAAGAAGTCCGCACTAGAGATCTATCGAACTTTTAAGCAGGAAATTGCCAAGGAAAGGATCCATGATAACACTCGGGGTAGTTCTCTACTGTTTGATGCCAGGACGGGAGCACTGCGAACCAAGACATATCGGGCCAAATACGAAGGGGTAGACAAAGTATGCAGTGCGTGTGGAGAGGAAGAAGAAACTGCCGAATACTTGATGATGTTCTGTAAAGGGCTTCACCCTATAGCCCAGGATGATGGCGCAGAGTTTTTCAAAGCACTGGGGTTTAGGGACCGGGAGGGCGAAATAGACTTTAAGCGGGTAGACTTAACTAGAAAAAGGTTATCTGATTGGTGGCTAAAGTCCAGGCACGAGTGAAAATTAAACTCTTCACAGCCAAGTACGAATCCTCAAACTCACTTTTTAAAGAAAAAAAATAAATCTAGTTTTTGGTTCAATAAGTATTACGGCTTGGTGGCGCTAGCCACCGCCCGATCTAAAGGGTACAGCCATAACCATCCATCCATCCGAGGAGGAGAGCAAAATCAGAGGTTAGGGCAGCGCGGTCGCTGCTCACGTGTGGGAGCCACACACAGGGGAATTCAAAGCTTTCTTTGTGTAAAACTCTGGTTTATTGAAACCCCACAGCTTGTGCCAAGCGGTTCGTCACACCTGCACAATGCACCAGATGGAAGTTACGATGCAGGATGGTGGGAAGAATGTCGCGGAACGTGCGGACGCTACCGGCGTTTGTAAGCGAGATTTCTACAAGTTAGGCGAACAGGTTCGGACGGAGGAAGATCATCGCATTGAATTCAAGGCACACAAGGACATCTCCATCGAAGAGCTGTCGCCAGCTTGCAAGGACCAGCCCTCTCGCCAGACGATCTCAAGGTAATAGATTAGTCGTTTAATTTGAATGACTTGCCGACACACGTATTCCGTGAGGGCGACGCGCAACGCCGCGCTTACTAGCTCGGTGTCGTGAGTTATTGCAGAGAATGTTCAGAGAAAGAATACCTCAATTTCATGAACCACAAAAAAAAACGTAAGCATTTTATTATGACGCATTTACAATGGCAAATGTGCATCATTTATGCTATGTAGGGGACGCCCATGATAAGGCAGTTTTAGAATACCGTTTGCAAGCGCTGCGGGCGTAGCGGGTACCATATGATTTTTAGAATAGCGTTTGCTCTGCTGACAACCGCAACGCACGGTCGCAGTGACACCGTAGCCTTGAAACCAGCGTTTGCGGGCCACATGCGGGCTGTGATCGCTACACGCAATTTCGGCTTTTCTGCGTGTGGTCCGCGAACGCCGACTCGCGTTACGACGCATGGGCAGTGGCAGTGGCCGCACCTCGATGGGTCACTGTGCACTATTCTAAAACTCCCTAATAGCGAGTTTTAGTATAGCGTTCCGCGAGTCGTTGCGGTGCGGTTGCTGCCACTGCGCATGCGTCGTAACGTGAGCCGCCATTCGCGGCCCGCCCACAGAAAACCAGAAATAGCGGGTGGTGTGTGCGGCCCTCAAACGCTGATTTCGATCCTACGGTGTCGCTGCGATTGTGCGTTGCGGTTTGCAGGAGGGCAAACGCTATTCTGAAGCTCATATGACACCCGCTATGACGGCAACGCCCGCAGCGCCTGCAAATGTTATTCTAAAGCTCACTAATGTATTTACAAAGTGGTAACGTTCCCGCTACTCTCGGTTGTAGCGCACAATCACATGGTGTGGTTTGTTAGTGCGTGAATTGAATGCGGACGTGCGGGAATTTGTAATGTCTACTTATGTGAATTTTTCTTTAAAATTTTCACCTGTTCGAAAAATTTCAGCTAGGGAATTCAATATTTTGAGGGTATTGTAGTATTGTGGCTCACGATAGCTTAATTAGAATAAGCTTCGAGCTCAACACATCAGCTGGTAAAATACCTACATGTGCACATGGCCAACTGTTAAAATTGTTGAAATTCACCCTTACCATATATAGTTGACTTTATTGATTCTTATCCAATTTATGTTTGTAAAGAATTTGACTGCAACTGATTATTATTAACTCTATGTCACTGTGTTTATTTGACATCACGCAGAACTATCTGTGCCTTCTTGAACACTGGGAGAGGTGGGACTATTTTTCTGGGAATCCTTTGAATTTTTGAAGGCAAGAGTTTGTAATTTCGCAAAGTTTAGACATTTTGAAAGCTGCAGAGATGATCACCTTTACATCTGCTAGCTTAGCAATATTCAAGTTATGGGACACACTATGAACATACGGTAACACGGCTCTCTTTTTTTTGCTTACACTAGTTGGCTCCCAGTCCACTTGGCGGGTTCGTTATTGATTTTTTAAAGATTGTTTCAGCTACACAGCACCTGTGTGTTCATGTCTTCTCTCTTGTGAGTGGGTTTGCGGAGACACTTCTGAGATTGCAAGTGTGTACCAGATTTTTGCAAAAGCTTTATGATTGCCATGAGTTGAGACAAGTAGAACAGATTATAATTGATGCAAAAAATAGATCGTTCCATGTGGCCTCTGTGTCTTTATTGCAGAAAAAATTCGCAATATCTCAATGTGACTGTCCAGTTGTGAATTATGACAACACTGTCCACAGGAATAGCAATAGTTTTTCTTGGAATAAACTCTTCTGTAAATGGTGGCACACTCTGTGTGTCCCCCTTTTTGTCCATCGTCTCCTTTGTGCCTTCTAATTCGAAAATTGTTCGGCTGCCTGAAGACGCTGCCAGGATTCAAGGCCTGGCCGCTGCCTGAGGAAGGGGGTTACAGAGGGGCCAGTCTCCCAGCCCCCCACCATCTTTGAACCCAGCAGGAACAATTCAATAAATATTTCTTCTCTCTCTCTCTCTCTCGAAAATTGTTGCAATTGTAAAAATACCACAGGGAATAAACTGTCTCTACAAGTGAGGCCATTGCTGTGTACATTGCTGTGTATCTGTGCTTATGTAAAGGAACTCTGTTTTGTGAGGCCACTTGAGACATCACTCAATTTTACTGACCACGTACCAAGGGATTGTAAACTGCACTGTAAACATTTTTATGCATGCTTCTAGAGGGAAAAACAGTAAGGCGTCTCTGACGTCATGTTCCCCATTCTTTTTTTTCTTTCCAGAAAGACCACTTGGCATTGAGTCTTGAAAACTTGATGCAGCGGTACAAGCCACCTGTCCCAAAACACATGTACGAGCTGCGGTTCGTTCCAGTCATCTTTGAGGGTGTGCCATTGCCAACAAATGAAAGGTGCGATGCTCAATTTATGTTTTGTTATATGTAAGACATTCTTTTTTTTTCTTTTTTTACATTATTTGATAGGCAGTGGAAGTGCTTGGTAGTTGAAAAGGGTCTCTACTCGTTCTTTCTTGGGTGCTGGTCAGGAATATTAAGTGGTAGTCACTGCAAAATATACTGTAAGTATGACCACACTTGTTTGTCCTGCACTTATGGCAATAGTGAGTTATTTGTTGTTTAGCTCTATCCATACCTTCAAATCTAAGCAAGTTTCTATCTTGGCATGTTGTCTTGCTTGGCGCCCGATAGTGCAGCACAATATCCAAGATAGCGTGAAGATGTGTAATGCCATATTTTGTTTGTTTCTTTTTCCTGCCTATTAACTTATTGCACTGAGACAAACATGCGCTCTTGTTTTTGCAGACGTGAGATGAACAGCAAGGAGAGGTTCAGGCCACACAAATTGCAGTGTTCGAAGCCACGCTGGTGTGACGATGAAGCTACTGCTCAGCTGAGTCTTGTAAGCCCCAGCCATGTTGCTACCCTGTGCACATTTTTTGGTTATTCTGCCTTTCGTAGTGGCTTCTATGAGAAAGTGCACATGATTGCGCATGTTATTATTTGGTGCTGGTTACTACGAGAACAATTGAAATGAAATGCTATAACAGTATTTCAATTATTCCCTAAGAAATCATTATACTGGCCGTCCAAACACTGTTAAACATGGAGAGTATGCTGGATCAAGTGTGGTGAAAGCTTTCATGGTTGACATTACCTCTACTGTAAAAGGCCTAATGAGTGTTTGATGCAAACAACCCTGTCTATGCCTATGCGACTTCGTTTCTTTTAGCTTTGTGATCATAAGCACTACCAGCAGATAAAATACTGTGCAATTCGAAGCACATCCTTGACCTCTTAATGCACTACAGATGAAAAGTGAATTATTGTTTACAAGCATATTCAGAGCCTAACAATCGTCTTTCAGGTTGAGGGTGACAGCTTAGTGAAGGACACTCAAACTTGTGTAGATTTGTGGTTAAAATTAAATATTTACATTCTATGAAATGGGACGAGTCAAGCGAGGCCTCCGAGTGAATAAGCACGTCACCCCACTGAGCTAAGTCTTGAGCAAAGCCTATGTGCGTGGCAATACAAACAGGATTGATTTTTAAGAAAAGTGCTCATGTGTTTTTAAATGCAACACGTAAAAGTCTCACCATAATGACCCAAACAATATTTTCTTTAGGTATATTGCATGTTATATATTTTGTTTATATTCAAGAGATATTTAAATGACCACAGCATAAAATTCGACAAAGCTGTCCTCATTACGGTGGTATGTCATCTAATCTTTAATGCTATAACAGTAGTTACTTATCAATGTTGATGCAAGTGAAAACATCTGCTTTATGTTGGCCGCTGCACTTACTATTGTATTTTTTCTGTATTTTAGCCATTGCAATAATGTATACTGCTAGTTAGTTTTTTATAGTGCTGTTTTTCCAGTCTGATTGTTGTGCATTGGCTTGTGGCTTAGCCGTTGTGTATACCGTTCGATTCGCTATATTTCTTGCATTCATTGATTTTTTTGTCCTGCATAAACCAGGGCAGATCGGTGATGCGGTATGTTGTGGAGATTAAGCTATCTGCATGGGACAGTTCTGACCCGAGAAACAGTGGGTTGAATAAAAGCAAGATGGGCATCCACCCCATGTTTGACAACGAAGAGGATATCTGCTTTTTGCGCCGTCAGGGCAGCAACATTCAGGTAATTTCACATCTATGCCTTCACATCTGGCGACTTGAACTCACTAGGAGTGCTAACGGTTTTAAGTTACTTGCTCTGAGGTTTATTTGAGACTACTAGATTTATTTACTTGGGAGGGTGTCGAAGCATTCTGATTGATATAGTTTATTAGAATACATTGAACTTTACAAACGCACATACACTGCACAAGAACAAGGATAGGTGCTGTTCTTGCTCTTGCCCTATGTATTCTAATATATTTGTGCATCATTGTCAAACTTCATTGCCCTTGCACTTTATGTTCCTTTTTTGAGAACTAGTAGATAACGTTGCTTATTATAAAGGCTGCTTAACATGTTTTGTGTGGTGGTTTTCGGCACAGTAAAAGGAGAAGTTGAAACGTCCACGGTGCAAGGAATTGTCATTGTTACTAGTACAACCTCTCCCTCATTCTGCGTCAATGGAGTATTAACAAATAGTTTCATTATTGTATCAGTTGTACCACATGCGTTATGCACATTTCAATTTAATACAGAGCTTGACTACGAAATGCAGACCTGTCAGCATTACCAGCATTGTGACGTATAACGCATTGCAATAACATTTGCTGATCTCATCCAGAAGTATACCAAGCATGATGATGTTGCTAATTGATAAAGTAATAATACTTAACCAGTGCTGTGGACATTTCTTCTGACTTTTGCAATTGCCCACAGCATCTGATACTAATCACAGGAACAAAGCAAACTAGTGTATAATGACATCACGAAGGCCTTAATTTGGATACCACAGACTAAAATATGCCGTCTCCACTATCGCATGCAATCCTAGGCCTGTGTTCATAACTTGATGAAGACCTGTGCCTTCATTATATATAGCGGTCAAGTGCATGGAAAATGGAAGAAATGTCACAGTGTGTCATTAGTTAGCTCTGAAAGCACGTGAAGTGGTTAGGCTTTGTTGTAAATAATCGCAGTAAATTAGCAGCTTCAAAGGAGGTCAGTCTTCATTTTTGATCAATTTGAAATCCTGTAAAATGAACTGCAGCATGCATCTTATGTTTGACTGATTTATTATTATATGCTGTTTAATGTCCCAAAACTGCCATATGATTATGAGAGATGCCGTAGTGGAGGGCTCCGGAGATTTAGACCACCTGGGGTTCTTTAACCTGCACCCAAATCTGAGCACATGAGCCTACAGCATTTTCACCTCCATAGTAAACGCAGCCGATGCAGCTGGCATTTGATCCCGCGACCTGCTGGTCAGCAGCCGAGTAGCTTAGCCACTAGACCACTGCGCCGGGGCATTGCATCTTACACGAGAACTGGCAATAACTATATTTAGCTAGTAGAAAAAGAGTAAACACAATTTACAAAGTACAGTCATCAAGAAATTTGCCTCATGTAATAAATTACATCTAGTGACATTTGCCTTTACAGCGCTGAAATTTCATGCTTCGATTTGTTGCCGTTATCAGTTTCTAAAGTGGTGTCCCCCCCGCCCCACCCAGTTTTTTTGGGTGTATTAGTGCACTTTGCAAGATTCATCGACATGACCCGTCAAGAAGTTAAAATTTACTACTGCTCCAAGAAAGTTTTATTGCTTGTCAAAAATGCTGCTTGCTTTTTTTAGGTACTAATTTCCTGCTTACGCTTATTCCAGGACAGACATTCAAAAGCCCCTAGAGGAAACTTCGACGAGCACCGCATAGCATTAGGTAGTACGTTGCATTGCCAGTAGAGCTTGACATGCCCCACATGTGAAAGAAAAGGCCTTCAGAAAGATTTCCAGCAGTACTTCAATCAAATATACTTGAGCACATTGCTTTCTGGGGCATGGAATATTGTTCTTCGCATTTTTATGTTGCATTCCATTGTATATGTTCCTTGGCACCAGTCTGACCCGGTGACCTCAGTCTCATTAAAGGATTCATATTAAGAGGCAGCTCTGTGACATTTTGACTTAAGTATAAGAATATAAGCGTATCATTACTGAAACCAATAAGCAACAGTATATCGCAGAGTGTGACCAGTGTCACCACAAGCTAGTCTGGCCTACTCAATAGTACTCTTTAAGTTGTGAAATTCTAGTCATAGGTTCCTAAGCATATTATAGATTTTCGAATCCTACGCTGTTCACATGTAAAAAAAAAGAAAAATAACACCACTTCTTCATGCTTCCAGGAGTCTTTTTCTACATTGTTAACTTGCACAATTTTGTGTTGTGATGATGGAAGTAGCTTGCAAATGGCAGTTGTCCTTATGAAGTGTGGAATTTCCCCTAAATGCTTATCAAATTGTAACGTACAATGCATTTACCATAAATTTGGCATATCTTATTTTTCACATTATACATTTTTACCTCTTGTGCGATGTTGTGTTGTGCGAAATGTATATCTTGGTTTGCTTTGAAAGGACTGTTCACTTGTAAACCAACATGAGACCTGCAAATATACACCCCTTATATTGTAAATGCACATTATTTAGTATAATTATTTTGTAAACCACAGATAATGTGATTTAAGGAAAAAGAAATTTTGTGTTTACAAGTGTAACCACATATTAAACCTCACAACTCTCCTTATGCAACAGTCTAGATTATTCAGATCCTCTCCACAAAATCAACAAGGTGAGGTTTCTATATTGTACCGTTGATTTTAAGTGGAACTTCAGTGCAAGTGCCTGATGACAGTGCTTCTGCCGATTAAGGTAGACATTACTAAATACTAAACATATTGTGTACTTCTTCTATCACCTTGGGATTCCTGCAGTGTCTGCAGTACTGCGAACCCACCTTTTCCTCAGCATCTCCGTTACGTAGTCCTTCCCCAGACTTTCTCTTGCCACTGAACGCAAGGATCACCTTGGGGTTGTCTGTCATTGCCGCCAAACAACGAGTTCGCTTGGAACGTGTTCATGAACATCTTAAAGAGAATCAGAGTTGTGCATCAAAACGAGATCACAGGTGTGAAATAAAATAATGTTTTGTGTGTACGCACTGCTTTTTTTGTGTTTCTTGCATCCGTTTTGGTGCACAGAACTATATTGTCACTGAAAACATTTATCTGATGTATACTTTCCACAGAGCATAAGGAAAATAATTTTTTTAATATATGGAATGCTGGGTAAGAAACGAACAGGTAAGCCTAGGCACTGCATTTTCTTGTGCCTATTGCCTCTGAAATTCCTAGCTCATAGTGAAAGATGCGGTGCTTGAGCTTGGGAGCAGTTATATACAGAACCAAACGGCTGAACAAGGCCAAACTCCTGTTTGCAATGCTTTTAAATAATGGCACATTCTAAACATTGAGTGTGTGCTGTTAATTGTACATTGCAGTGCATAAGTAGGCGAAAGTAATAACAAAATCATTTCGTAAACGAGTTTTATTGTAGGGGTAATTGGCTGTTACATAGAAATAAATAATAAGCATTAAATAATAACCTCCTTGTAGCAGTAGTTTTTTTTTATTTAAAGAAAGCATTTGATACAGTTGACCATGATATATTGCTAATGAAATTAAGACACTACGGTTTACGTGGCAAAATTTTTGACTTATTTTCTAGTTACATGAGCGAACGTCAACAAATGGTGATTATGCATAATCTCACTTCCTTCCTGGTAAATATACACACAGGGGTACCACAAGGCTCCGTTCTTGGACCCTTACTGTTCTCACTGTACGTAAACGACCTACCAAACATATTGACTTCGGCGGAGATGCTAATGTACGCTGATGATACAGCCGTTATTGTTACTGCAGACAATATAAGGAATCTCGAGCATAAAAGTAATGTAGAACTAAAAAGTGTTTGTCGGTGGTTTATAGCGAATAAACTAACACTGAATGCAAAGAAAACTAAATACACTATTTTCCACTCCCGTTGTCGAGATATAAGTAATGCGTCTATTTGCATTACAATAAATAACTGCGTGCTTGAGAAGACGAACGAATTCAAATATCTGGGTGTAATTCTCCATAGCCAGCTAAACTGGCAAAGCCACATTACCTCTGTATGTGCTAAACTGGGATCTGGATGCAGTACATTATTAACCGCTAGAAATTATTTTAAAAGTAGTATTCTCCGAATTCTCTATTTCACATTTTTTCATTGTCACCTCACATATTGCATAGATTCATGGGGATGGACTTTTAAAACATATCTAGAACCCTTACGCATACTACAAAAGCGAGCACTTCGAATAATAAACAATGCTAGATATGATCAACACAGCACGCCATTGTTTCGTAATATGGAAATCATACCATTTGATAATTTACGACAGCAAAAAATTGCACTTACAGTCTATAATGTCATTTCTTATAACCTGCCCTCTCATATATCAGTATTTTCATCCTCTTGCCGCCTTACCAGACGTGCCACATCACATAATTTCAATCTTCCGCCTACAAACAATGTTTATGGCAAAATATTGCTACAATTTGCTGGAGTAAAGGTCTGGAATGATATACCATGCCAAATAAAAGAAAGCAAAAGTTTTGCCTGTGCTCTTAAAAAATACTTTCTGCAGAAAAATGAACAGGTACACTAACACACACCTCGTTGTAATCTCTACTTCGTTATGTATAGATTATATGTCTAACAAAATCATACTTGACATGGTATACGTACCTTTATGCATTTGATGTATTGTATACATACAATCCGTTGTTTGCATGGAACAATGCGGCAAGATACTGCAAATGACTTATCACAAATATGTTTCCTTCTTATATTTTGTTTCGATTTTTTTCTTGTATGATTGAAGTGTACTTATAAAGTATCTGCTTTGTTAACACAATCTGTTCCTTTAAATGCATATTTATTTAGACTCCCTACTAGCCAGTGGCTATGGGTCTAACCAGTGTCGTGTATTTTCATGTAATAAGAGAACTTGAAATAAAATAAAATGAAAATGAAATGAATTAGCTATAAAGATGCTGCATCTGCTACACCAGCCGTACCTCTAAAAACGGGAATTTAAGTGAAACCACCGTTAGACTTTAGGTAAGACAGAACAATAGGACAGCATTAAACCACATAAGTTCATCAAGCAGCATTGTGTGAACAAAATGCAATTCGAGAAGGAAGGAGTGGTATAGCTTTGCAATCGCACTTACCACCACTTCGGCGAAACTGCCTTTTTCACGTACAACAAGAAATTTGTGCAACTAGCCATCACCCGCTTGAGGTCGCACAGTAGTCGGCACAGAAAGAGTTTAGTGTAGATGATCGCACTGTTTAGTGGAAGGTGTAAGACCTTTCCTTGCGACTCGGGGAATTGGTCAGTACAACAACCTAGGACTAGCACGCCGATGAACCACGAAAACTAGCATGGAAAGCAGGAGCCGATGTGAAGTGCAGCCGCACACCATGGGAGGCCCCATCTTCCGCAATAAGCATTGTGTTTCCAGTCCAGCGCTTGTTCTCCTTTACAGTCTTCGCGTCTTTCGTTGATTTCCTCATCCGAATATTACAAAACAAATCGTGCAGCAAGCTGCGTTAGTGATGTCCTGTTTCAAGCATCGTTGTAACAAATGAGCATCTACATCTAGTTGGATATAGAAAACAACCACCGTTGCCCAACATAGTTTATTTACCTATCTGTCAACAGTTCGTGCAGAAAAAATGCGAGTATTTTGGCAGAGCAGTGTAATTTACCACCAAAATTTTTCGACACATCTGTGGGAAGTTTGCTTTTGGCAAAACACAGATTGCCAACTAGAATTGCCAAGCCAGAGCACTGCACATATCTATATCACTGACATCTGTACCCTCTGCGGGTTTAGCAGCTTTTTTTAATGCCTTTATAATTCAGCTAGATGCAGCCACAAATTCATATGCCCATCGTAGCGTGCTACCTTTCCATACAAAACAGCCAGCAAATCTGAGTTATTGCAGACGTGTGGACATGCAGCTAAGTTTTCAAGGTCACAGAACTGTCAGTTCAAAACCACCACAAAAGAACAGCTAAAAAAAGCACAAAGACCGTCTTCTTTATTTTATGTGAAACAGACTATTCACGTCTTGGCAGAAATTTTGCCTCCAACCTTGGCCTTCTTCGAAGCAGGGTCCTTGACCTCGCCACCCCTCTTTTTGATCGCAGCTGCACGGCGGGCATCAAATGACTGCTTCAGAGACAGCTGCCAAGGCTTCAGCTTGCCCTCATGCAGCTTCACCTGGAAGCATTTAAAAGCCATCATCACACTCTGACTCCGTTCAAGGCCTAATAAGACGACTTCGACTATGCAAGAGTAAAAATCTCTTGATAACTAGACACTGTTACTGTTACAAAATTGAAAAATAAAATAAAATCACCTACAGAAGATTGCAGAGCCACAGCTTGCTCATGACGGTCATTAGAGCTTCCACAACACTGTTTTAGCCCACGGGTTCTCAAAATGGGTTCCGCGGCACTCTGTGTTTCCGTAAAAAACATCTTTAAGGGGCGCTGTGACACAATTTGAGTACGTATATTTGATCAGTTCTTCTTATGCTGTGAAACACGAAGATGTCGTAGTCCAAATAGTAACACCAAAATCGACACTTATAATTTTAATTCACTGGACAAACTACCTTGATTTCGAACTACGGCGACACAAGTCAGCTATTTTTGTTATGAGAAGTCGTGTTATGTCATGTGATGTGACAACAAAGACATTTCGCTTTTGATTGGTTTGACGCAATAAGCAGCGTGCAATATTGATGTGGTAGTTAGGTCATAAGAGTGAACGCTAGAAAACAGCAAAAACATTTTTATACTGTCTAAGAAAGGAGTCATTCCTATTAGTAATTGACGCATTTTCAGAACAACGAACATGACAATTAGTCTGCAAACGAGGCTATGGTACAGCAGGAACTAAAGGTGCAAAAGCATGCCACATTATTAGCGAGCCAAAAAAAAAAAGAGACATGTGGCGGACGCCGGTGTTTCCGTATAACTCGTCTTGTTTGCAAGCCGAAAAGTGACCCAACCCAAAGCGTGTGTGTTTCTTACACAGTGTGACTGTAGGAGCGTCTGGAATCCTACACACGTGGTTTAAAGAGAGTTGTAGGTAGGTATGGTGTGAAAGCGACCATGAGATGACATTGCCGGTATGCTTGTATGAGACACGCGCTGTAATTAGAAGCGGTCTTTGATGTCAGAAGGCGAGCGAAATGCGAAAGAGAACGTTCCTCATGATCGTCTTCTCGAGTTTTGAATTTTGAGGACTCATAACTTCACTTTTCGTGCACAATACCAAAATGACTGCGATCGTACAAGCCGTTCACGAGTTTGGGGCAATTGAAACTGAGATACTTTCGGGGAAGACGCGGCCATTGAGAACCAAAAAATTGCGAAAAATTTGTTTTTGAAAAACCATATTTTTGGATTGTATGTTACATGAACTACCTATTCTGTAAATATCAGCACCTAATTCAACCTCAAAGTGCAAAAAAAAATGCTACAGTTGTAGTGACACGTATCCCGAAGGAGTACGACCACTAGCGTGGGTCCGGTTTTAGCGAGCCGCAGGGGACGCGTTAACCGTCGCCGTAGCGAGAACCCGATACTGCTGAAGGTCGCAACACTCAATTGCCTGTGCCAACACCAAAACGCAGTACAGCTCGTTGCAAAGGCGCGGCGGGAAAGCAAATGGGCTTTTCCACGCCACGAGTGAAAAGTACTACACAGGGTGCCATGAGCACGTCTCCGTAGTGAAAGTGATTCACGGAGACACCGGGACCAAGGCCCGGTTGCTCGAGTGACGGCAAAGGCGCTCGCGGTGGCTTCGGAGGAAGACGGGTCGGCGTAGCTTGGCCACGCACAAGGAGACCGTACACCCTTCGGCCGAGCGTACGCAAAGGGGCAACAAAAGGTTAGCGTTCGGGGAGCCCCAAACAATGGGAGTCGACGGACTGCTCACCGTAAGCTGTCCCGAAAAATCTCTGACTCACTCTCGACGCACGCGCGCAAAACCTCACGGGAGACTCCACGCGTGAAGCCACAGTCGGCATTCGCTTCCGGGTGAGAGGGGTTAAACGTCATTACTCGCTCTCTCAACGCGGTAGACAGTGGAGGAGGGGAGTCATGTCGGATAATGAGAACCGCAGAAAGAGCGGCAAAGCCCGCGCAAAGTCAGCAGGCCAGCCTCAATTCCCACACAGTCAAACCTCGATATAACGAACATTGATATAACAAATAATTGGCTATGTAGAACTACCGACAGAAAGCATAAAGAATTACGTGCATTTTGACGCTTTTAGCGTCACCCCCGGAAGCTTTTCAGGCCTGTGCGTCACGTGGCGTGACGTCGACGACGTCACATCGCGCCGGCCGCCCTTCGCTGGGTGGCTGCGCCAGCCGCGAGCGCTTGCCACGCGCGCCCTTCACGCCTACTGACTCAGGCGAGGTTTCTTGACACCATGTCCGCACGATTTATCAAGGTATCGATTGATTGTATGGTTTAACGCGCCGACGCGACGCAGGCGATGAAGCGCGCCATAGGGGAGGGCTCAGGATTAAGTTTGACTACCTTGGAATCTTTATTGTGTGCCGAAATCTCGTACACACGGGCGTTTTCGCTTTTCGCCTCCATCAGAAATGCGGCCGCCGGAGCCGGGTATCGAAACCGCGCCCTAGTGCTCAGCAGCGCAACGCCTTAGCCACTGAGCCACCGCGGCGGGGGAATTTATCAAGGTATCAAGAAATAATGAATATCGTGAATTGAATAATGCATATTTATTTATCACAGCCAGACGCCGTCTGTAAAAGTATCACAGTGTGCATTGTTCTCGGTCCAGGCAGACGACAGGCAACACAAGATGTTGCCCTTAATGCTGAAAATATGCCAAAAGTACAAAACACAATATCTTGCCACATCAAACTCAGAAAACAAAACAGATTGTAACAGCAAAAACATCCCCGAGCTTTGGAACAGAAAAAGCACACCTTCATTTAAATTGTAGGTTAGAGGAAAACATACCATTCGTTTATCATAGTAGATAGCAACACAAGGTATCAGGTTCAAACACTTGCCAAAAAATACAATACATAAGAACACTGGTGACTAAATTGTGTTCCACAGCATGATAAATGACAGAAAGAAAAGTAATTGTACTGCCATAGGTAAGTGCATGTCCTAGGGAAAAAAATGAAACAGAAATCTAAGAAAAAACAGATCACAGTGCACAACATGTCTGTACACAGAGTGCACAAGGAAAGTGTACACAGCTTAGGTACCAAAACGTACTGTACAACTGCTACAGTAGGCACCGAGGCAGTTCGAGTTAAAAAAAGAAAAAAGTACAACACTTTTAAAAGCTAACAACTTGTAAAGAGATACAAAACTGGAAACAAGGCTCATTTTACCTAAGGCAGAAGTATACCAAAGAAATCAAGTCATGACATGCAATCAAATACACTCTGTGCAGTTTCACAAAAATAAATTTGAAGAGAAAGACGCGACGCTTGAAAAATTACTTTCCAAGAAAAATTCGGGCCTTTCTATTTTTCGCCTTATGATCTTTTTCAATGCGTAAAAGATCGTTCCTTTGCTTGCACAAGTTGTTGAGCATTATATTTGCTGCACAGTTTGCAACCAATGTGATGAGGAGCTCGTAGGTGTGCCCGTTTTCACACGTATCTGTGTCCTCAAGCCTTGGCAGAGAGTCCAGTGTAAGTTGCCGAACGACATTCTTTTGGTTCGGCCCATGGATAAACTGGGTAGAGGTACTTTCCGTCATGAGCTTTCTAACTACAACCTCTGTGTACATAAGTACTGCGATTACAAGAGCAGAAGAAAATTTAAGGCCACCCCGATCCAGTTGTGCGATTAAAGAATGGGTGTCCTCTCCTGTTTCGGCCGTATTTCCGGTAACGACCAACTGCCTCTGGCAGCTTTCACACTTGAGAACTTTCATTGCAGCGTGTGCACAATACCCACCAACATAACCAATCACCGGCATTTGTGCTCTGAGCTCATCAAGGTCAGCATCGCTAACATGAACACTAAAAGAAGTGCCCGCATCCCTGACACTGTCCGTCTCTTCGATGCCTCTGAGATCATCGTTGCTCATCCTTGGAAGGGCATTTTGAAGGCGAATCCTTCCCTCGGTTTCGCAAAGCTGGCGAACAGATATGTGATACTGCCCACCAGCCATCTGCCTGTACTGTCCAAAGCGACTCTCGAGGGGATCCGTCTGGACTTTCCCTAGCAGAATATACTTAAAGTGAAGCTCACTAACGCAGTACTTCACCAATGCCAAAAGGGATTGAGCAGAGAGCCTCAAGGCACTCAATGTCTCCTGGGTAAGTACTCCGGTGTCGTGCCTATAAAATTCCCACACATCGAGTCATGTGATAAAAGCGTTTAGAAAGCTTGCCTTTGGGTCATCTATGTGGTTTGACATGAGCTCTTCGTAAACATTACGGTGATAAAAGCCCTTACTAGGTGTCTTTACATTGACAATGCTCCACCAACGAAGAATTTTTTTGATAAACTCGGCGGTTGCTGTAGCATGTTGAAAATCAGTATGACCCTTGCGAGCGGCCAGGGCTTCGGCTACGTGCGGATTAAAAACCTGCAGTACGAGTTTGACGTCCTGTCGTTCAAAGCTGCTTGGATTTAGAGCTTTTGACGTCAAGCCATACCCAGACTTCAGAAGCAGGGGTGACTCCTCTTTATGCAAATCTCTCAAATGCTTAAATGAAGCAGTCATCTTGCATTAGGGATGAACTTCATTGTTCGAAAGCTCGAAGCGTGGGTAGAAAAAGCAAGTTCCAGCATTTTTCTGGTTGAGCCAGTTATTTCTTATGCATTTAAATAGATGTACAGCACCCACCACGTAAAATACCGGCCGATCTGGGTCTGCCGGATGCGGGTAGACAGGGCTAAGCTTTGGTTCTGGCAGAAACATCTTCATTGCCTTCCTGTTCAGCGAGTTATTGTCACAGACAACGGCTATGACCCTGTATCCAATTTCTTCTAAGCCCAAGATCACCTTCTTCAGCATGCAATGAAGATCTTCACCCTGTAAGGTTTTTACCGGAAGAATGTGCGCCACCTCCTTGAATGCGCTCAGCAAACTTTGTATCATAAACACGTGCACCGATGTGGCCGCTTCGTTGGAGTTAACTGCTGCACCACATATGTTCCCACCTTTGTAATCTAAACAAGGTTTGATATGAATCTCGTCAAGCATCAGCGTCACAGTGTGTTCATGTGCCTGCAGATGTTTGAATCTCTGAGACACATACTGAAGGAATGTGTCGTCAGAAGAATCAACTTGTGGGCACATTTGAATAGACGAGCACAGATTTCTAATAGTGCTTGGGTGGGGCAAAGTTAGTGCACCTGTGCTTCTCAGGAACTTGTAGGCATGTGGTGATATTGTACGCAAGATGCATGCAAAGACCATCACCTGTGCGCTATACTGAATGCGCTTTGCAGAAAAGAGTAGTAGCTGCTCCTTCATAAAGTTCACCGTCCATTTCTTGCCTTCATCAATGCTGGCTTCCAATTTGTTCAGAAGGGAATGTATTGCTTGAGCCAGGTGGCGATAAGTTCAGCAATCCTCAGACAGCATCGACAGTTTGTTCAAAATTTCCAACAAGGAACTTACTTTTTGAACTGAGTCTGGTACAACAGCGCTACCAAGGTTCTTGATTGGTGAACCTTGATAGCAGGCAAAGATTTCAAGGTTTGCAAACACGGTCAATGACGCATTCAAACAAGGTTCACGATAGTCGATAATGTTCAAAAACATGGAGCACTCTTCTTTATGAATCACAGTCCACTTCGGAGACACTGACACCCCTTGCAGGCGAGCCCTTAGTTCTTCGAGGGACGAAAACCGGTCTCGTTCTTGCTCCGCTTCATATGACGCCAGCGACTCTTCTACAGCACGGGCGAGTTGGGAGGCTTCTCGTCGGCTCCTCTTGGCGTCAGGGGTTTCTCTCGTGCTCTGGTCTCGTACTGATACGTAGGACGGACAGCCGGGAAATACCGTTGGGACAGATCCAGGACGCAACCGTGGTACTGGGAGAGCAACTTCAATAACTCTCCCTGTCCTTGGATCCGTGTACGATGTCGTCTTCTCGATGCATGAAGCGTCGAAATTATCCGCGCACACCTGCACAAACGTTTCAAGAACGTCTGAGACGCCACTTCTCAATAGAAAAAAATGCGCTCCCGTTTGCATGACCGTGTTTACAGTCCGTGTAGCTAAAACAAAGTCTACTTACGTTTTGCAAGCATCTAAATAAAAGCGCTGCGCTAAGCGGTACAAGCAACATGAAAGGAAACACGGGAGCGTGATGTCACCGCACTCCACGAAGCGCTTCCACCGAGAGCTTGCAAGAATGGACGACACCACGGCACTGTTAGTGAACAAAGCGCAGCTGACCATCCTTGCTGCGAACGTGCCTTTCTGGGCGATTCTCATCAACTGCTGGCGTCAGCGCTTCGCGAGGCCCGGCGGCCACACGCTCAAGTATTTCTCATCATAGGTGATTTCTACCCGAACAATCAACGACAAGCTAAGAACAGGAGCATCTCAAATTCTTACCTTAGTGCACGAAGTCGGCACGAAGTGCTTCCTAGGAATGGCGTGTAGCCATTGTTTGAGAGCGTCGGCGTCTTTAGGGAAGGAAAACACTTGTATCTTCTTTCCTGTTTTGTAGTTGCCGGTGCATCCGGGTACACAACACTTATTCGGCATTGTCGCATCACTCCAGCATCACGCACGGAAACGAAATTGCCGCAAAGCAACAACGGAAAGCAACAACCGTGAAACACCGTCAACACCACGCCGCCGAACCGTCACCCCCGCCGCCCGCGCTGCGCTCGCTGCCGCTGCGGCTTCCCCGAGAGTCGGCCGGCCGGAACTGACGTCAGATTTCTGGGCGCAGGCCTGAAAAGATTTTCCGGGGGTGACGTTTTAGCGAACAAACTCGAGCGCACAATGGATATACCGAATTTTCCGGACAAGAATACGAGTGCTTCGAGAGCGCACGTCTGGCTTCTCCGCAGCGCAGCGGCAGTTAGGCTATAGTGTTCTAAAATAATGGGTAGTGAGCCCACTCTACGGGGAGAGGGTACGTTGTCGTGGCGCAAAAAATGTCAACGAGTTTTCGTTTTCTTGAGTGCCCGCGTGGCGGCGCTACCGTCGTCAGCAATGGGAGTTTTCACCTTTTCACTCCGCTTCTGTGTTGGCTGTGTGTCGTCGTCGCTGGAGGTTTACGGCCGAGCAGTGCTTTGTCAATACGTTCCATTTTTGAGTTCTTATAGTTGTGAGTAATGTAGATTGGTAGTGAACACCTGGCGGTCATCGACACTTAGTGCGGAATGGCACCACGTCGCCAGAACCATTGTTATGCGCCCGGATGCCAGACGGGCTACGTTCACGTGAAAGGTGCTCCAAAACTGTCACTGTTCGTCGTCCCCAGGGATGAGAGACTCGGAAGACTGTGGGAGAATAACTTACACCGTGCGGACAAGCCACTCGAAGACACAAGTGCGGTTTGTGAACTCCACTTCGAGCCTCGGTACGTAATTCGCGATTATGTACACACCTTCGGCGGTAAAGAAGTGCGGATTCCACGCTTGAGGCCTATGATGAGCAGTGACGCTGTTCCCACTATTTTGCCAAATTTGCCATCGTATCTCACCAAAAAAGCAGTGAAAGAAAGGCCGCCTCGAAAAAGGAAGTCTGAGAGTCATGCTTCGCCAGTGAAGCGCCGGCTGTGCACGAGTGGCAACTCGACGGTGTTGTACACAAACGCCGTAAATACTTCGGATCCAGACGCTGCAGCATCGAGGCCAGAAGACGAACAGCTGGCCATTGATGTAGAAGTTTCTTCTTCAGAAAATCCGCAGGAAGACCGCAAGTCTATGTCGTTATTTAGCTGTCTTGAGGTACCATCGACGCACTGGACTAAGCACATTTTTCCAGATCACAAAGGCATTGTGTACTGCACGTCCGTGTTGACACCGAAGATTGAAGTACGATCGGAAAAAGTGGTCATGTTTTTTGAGTCACGCATTGCGAGCTACTGCAAAGTGTTCATCAGAGGTACCCTGTTGAAAGAAGGCACTGTGGAAACAGAGGCAGCAGCGGAAGAAGTGCTGAAAACAAGTGATCGTATGTGCATTTGCGTTGGAGCAATATCTCACGAAGACTATGAAGAACGATTTTTTTACGAAGAAGCTAAAGGACCATGTGGTTACATGCAACGAAATGTACTTCAGCATTAAGTGTCTTGGCCAAGTTGATAAAAAAGGTATTTATAATGTGCATTTTTACTAGTATGACAGCTATAACTCTTGTCGCTACGAAAGATTTCTTGCCAGTTATTGCAACCTAATTTACTGCACCTTTCTTTCAGGTGCACAATGTGTGTCTTGCGGATATTTGAAACGAGCACTGCAAATCCGACGAGCCCGGGTGAAGCGAACAGCAACAAGGAATTGCCAATATGCAGCGCTGAAGTTGCGTGTTGTGGCCAGAAGAAACACTAGATTGTTTTCTCGCTTGAAAAGTGTGAAAAAGAAGCTGGAACAAATGCAAATTAGGAATGCTGCTATGAAAACAGAAACTTCAGAAGCACAGATTGCAAGGCTTCTACCAAGACAGCAGGAAGCTGTACGACAGTGCTTCGCAGCTTCAAGACTAAAACCCAATGGGTTGCGCTATACGAATAGCTGCGTTTTAGATTGTTTAATCATGAAGATGAAGAGACCTCGCCTGTATGAACATCTTCGTCGCAATAACATCCTAGCCCTTCCATGTAAATTAACCCTGAAGCGCTATGTACATGCATACCGCACTGTGTTTGACATTAGTGAGAGAGTTCTAAAGCAGCTAAAGGAAAAGACAGCGGAGCTTGATGTTTGGAAGAAACACGGTGGATTGGTCATCGATGAACTGAAACTGCCAGAACATTTTTCAGTGAAGAAGTCGGGTGGAATTGAGGGTTTTGTGGATTTAGGTCCATTTACAACTTCCAAGGACAATGGTGTACCATGCGACCACGGTATGGTTATCTTTTTTGTCTCATTTCAAGGCAAATGGAGTCAAGTTATTGGTTACTTTGCTACACATGGAAACATGAAAGGTGACACACTCACCAAAGTTGTCATTGAAGCAACCATGGATTACTAGCTGAAAAGAGTGGGCTCTTTGTGAATTTTATTACTTGCGATGGTGCAAGTTGGAATAGAAATATGTGGAAAGTACTTGGGATCCAAGCGACAGACCGCAGCCGTGGTCTAACGGTTAGGGCGTCTGACTCGGCTGCGGGAGGTGGCACGTTCGAAACCCACCGCCGGACACCCACCGGTAAAATTGGGTACAAGCGTACGCCCGGCCAGGTGCCCGGCTTTTTTCAGGGTGTTGCGCTTGGGGGAAGCCTCGCAAACCCCGCTACGCCCTTCGGGGCGAAAACCCAGTTTCGAACGCATACATAGCCTGTAAAGGTGGTTTTTGACGTGGTCTCCACGTGGATGACCTTCGGGTCGGTTAAAACTTACGAGTTCACCAGGTCATGCATCCGTGCGTCATGGCAAACACAGAGAGAATTGTTTCTCAAACTCGCGAAAGCGTACAAAGCGTTCCTACCACCAAGCGACAGCTGACTCTACTACTTCGAAAATTGAACACCCCAGTGATGCATCACGGCACCTATATTTTATATCTGACTTCCCACGTCTCATCAAATGCCTACGGAACTCGCTGCTGAAATCTGGATTCAACACCCCTGCAGGTCATGTAAGTCTGATGTTTTTTACGCATATCACACATTGGATTTTATATATGCTTACTTTATCTTCAAGCTTAACCAGGTGCATTTCAATATGGTCTACTTAATTTCATTGCAGGTTGATATGCAACATGTAAGGGAAGCTCATAAAATCGACTCCTCCAACTTGACCCTTAAAGTGATGCCGGGCATAACACGTTGTCACCTGGATCCTAATGGATTTGAGAAGATGAGGGCCAGCTATGCCTTCCAGCTTTTTGGGACAAAAGTCCTCCAAGCTTTCCACCTATACAAAGACAAGTTGGAAGCAACACTTGGAAGAATGGATGTAACACAAGAGTTCTTCAGGTGAGTCGTCTCTTGTCATATGCTGGTTAAAATTAGGTAGTGAAATGTCTGATATAACCAACTTGTAAATGAAAATTATATCTTAATAGAATGCATCATTAGCACCGACATTTGGGCGAGTTGGTTTTGGTTCATAGTTATGAACGGCGCAAAACACACGAGACACAAAATGACGTCCTTGTGTTTTTCGTCATTTTGTGTCTCGTGTGTTTTGCGCCGTTCATAACTATGAACCAAAACCATTTACAAAACCGTTTACATTGCAGGAAAAATGCATCATGCAATGTAAACTACAAAATTATGAAAACAGCTGTTTTGCATATTTCAGCAAAATCCACCAGCTCATAAGAGTGATGACATCGCGGTTCCCTGCTGAAGCCCTCAGACCGTGTTCATCAGGAACAGCAGTGCTGCAGGATTTTCTGTCCTACCTCAAAGCATGGGAGCAGCATACGAAAGGTGGAGGAGGCTCTCTGAGCAATTCCACTGCTGCTGGCCTATGTGTGACCATTTCGAGTACACTAGAGTTGCTTGACTACCTCACTGAAAATGTCGGCTTTAAATACCTAATGACTGCAAAAACTAGCCAGGATCCTTTGGAAAACCTTTTCGGTATTATCAGGCAATCTTCTGGCAGTAATGATCATCCAACACCAACTCAGTTTTTGATTACAGTAAACTGCATGTCATTCTATGGTTTAGTTAAAGGTGTCAGTCAAGGAAACTGCGAAGAGGGCATGCTAGGTTCCCTTTTGGAAGTTAGTAGCCCACGAGACACATCGCAAAATGCAGCAGGCATGGATTTGGCACCGAGCTCTTCTCCGAATGCGCTGGCGTTGGTTATACCTTGCCAGGACCACAGCCAGCATGTTGCGAGGAGCGACTCGATAATTATATTTTACATTGCTGGCTACGTGGCACGAAAGTGCATTTTGAAAAGCAATTGTAAAGATTGTTTGATACTACTTACCGCGCCTGCCACAGACGAAAGCTTTCAGCTTGCAAGGTTGACACTATTTTGTGACAACGGTGGACTCCTCTACCCAAGTGCTTGCCTATTTCGGTTCATAAAGAAGCTTGAAGACTTGTTCACGGGCTACTTTTCTTGTGAACAACTCCATGCAGACAGCATTTTAGATGTGCTGACCATTGTGAAAGCAAGGCTTTGGCAAGAGGTTGGGTGCCCAAGCCATGTCTCAATGCTGTCTCAAAAAATAATGTGTTTACACGACTTCATTTTTACATTAAAGGGCTAAATACAGACAGAGCAGGCAAACGCCAGAAAGCAAAGCACTTAAAGATAAGCCGCTGCTGCTAAATATTTTTTCCTTGCTTTTAGAAGATTTTTAAAAATTCATTATTGTTCCTGTGTGGAATTTACAAGTGCAGGTTAAACTTGATGTATGAATCCTTTCTGAATATTCTTTTTCTGTTTCACTGGCCCAAACACAAGAGAATGCCAGATTTGAAAAACAAGCAAAATAGTATGTTGCCACTCGCCACGCATACTATAGCAATAAACCCAAGTGGCAACTCTGCTTAATTCAATTGTGAATGGTGACTTTGGTTCTTGGCGTACCATCAACAGTGCGATTAATATGATCTACGAGAACATCTGTAGATCTCTATAAAAATGCATGCTATTTGAATGGAAATGTGTCTATTATTTGTCATTTTCAGGATTTCTTCTGATTCAGTGTCTTTACTTATTGTGTGAACAACATGTGTTGAGTGTTCGTGTGTTTTTGTGAACTTTTTTATTGCAAGTGTGCTATTGAAAATATTTAGCATTTCTTTGTGATTATTTGTAGTTGTGAATATTTTTCTAGCATCTATTGGGTTGTTTTAGGAGACATGCTCTTTGTCGCACACGCTGATAAGTACATAATGGGGCAAGGCCCTCTTCAAGCTATTTCAGCTTTTTCCATCTGCTTTCACTTCGAGAAAAAAAAATGAAAGTGATTGATATGCATGGCTTTTGTGGAGTACGGTCGTTGTGCTGCCCCACCAAATAAACTTTTAACTTATTCCCGTGAACGATTCTTGTCTATATTTTTTCCACACCTTCATTACAAATTCACTTTTATTTCTTGGGCATGATTAGGATAGGTCTTTCCTTCTGTGCACTACCACACATTTTCTTGCACTTTTCAGGAGAATATATCAGCTGAGAGCGCGTAAGGTGCTTAAGTTTGTAGTAATATTGTTTTATTTAGTGAGAGTACGACTTCACTAAAGTTACTATTGAGTACAAACGCTAGCATATCGGTGGAGAAATGTGAGCCGCTTAAATGCCACTCTGCGACTTATTAAATTAGTGATCATGAAAACATTAATCTCTTTTATCTAAAGGCAATCGATGTCAGTGCACGTTAAAATTTCCGGAGTCCTCCACTACGGCGTGCTTCATAAGCAGAAAGTGGTTTCTTAAATGAATTATCTAAAGGCAATAAAACTGCGAGAGTGCAATACAGAACTGGCTGTTTTACATCGTATATTGCATCCCGCTGATGACGCGCTCATGTTTAGCAGTACTTCATGCGCCAGAACGACGGCCAAAGCAAGAATATGCTCAGGCAAAAGAAGAAAAGCAATGAAAATGGCTATGAACAGGGGTTGCACAAGAGTAGTTTGTGCTTGAAGCGCTGGCAAACTAACCTTCGCGCTGCGTTGGCCGAGAGCAGCAACGCGTCGCTTCCATTGCAGGTGGTGGTGGCGCCATCTACCAGGTGAGACATAAGTGCGTCATTGCACGGCCTCCAGTCAGCCCACTACCCCTTTCTGGAACACTTTAGTTAGGCTGACCCGCGTTAACAACCGACGCGTCTGTAGCGCCTTACGCAGTGTGGCGGCGTACACGGCAAACGACATTTTTTTTTTTGGGGGGGGGGCTTCAGACATCGGCAAGGTTCACTCTCTCGGAGTACGAATACCGTCTTTTACTAAAATCTCATGCGCCTGATGCGCCGGCAGAATAGAGTGGCCTTGACGATCGGCGACGTGGACGCGTCAGTTCGCATGCTGCCATTCCGGGCTAGTGGTTGCTTTATTGTTTGGTGTTTGTGGTGTTTTTTTTTGTTTGCACGCTTTTGTGGAGCTAGGCGGTGTTGTACACCGTCACCATGGCACAAAACGGGAAGAAATGGACTGTCTTGATGTATGCGACTAAACTGGAAATTATTCGGCATTTTGAAAGAGGTGAAAAAAAGTCAGTCGTTGCTGATGCTCTCAAAGTACTTCGCAGCACATTAGGCATGGCGCTGAAGCAGAAAAAAAATTGCCAATCAAGACGGCGAAAACATGCCAACGCACGGCGTATTCGATCTGCTGCCTTCAAACACGTTGAATAATGTCTTCATAAATGGTTCGTCGACGTAAGGGCTAGGAATATTTCTGTGTCGGGGTCAATGCTGCAGCAAAAGGCCAGAGACTTCGCTTTCATCCTCGATGCCAAATATTTTAGTGCCAGTGGGGGGTGGCTGCCACGATTTAAGAACTAATACGACATCGTCGGAAAAGCTGTCATGGACTATAGCGAGTCGGCGAACGCCGCAGTGATGGACAAGTGGCTGCAAGAAGAGTGGTCTAAAAGTCATGGCAGATATCAACCAAAACATATTTTTAACGCGGACGAAACAGGCCTCTTCTGGCAGATGCTGCCGCGCCAAACTCTGGCCACACGTGGGCAGAAACGTTATGGTGGCAAACAAACGAAGGCCTGGATCACTGTCATACTTGTCACGAACGTGGATAGTTCGACAAAACTTCGCCCATTTGTGATCGGCAAATTCAAGTCTGTATGAGATGCTTACACGACCTACCAGTCATCTGTGCTTCCTCGAAAGTCATGGATGACACGAAAGTTGTTTGGGAAATGGTTGAGGAAGTGGGATACGAAGCTTGGGGTTGAAGGCAGGAAAGTGTGTCTCCTCATCAACAACTGCTCGGCACACTCCGCAGATGTTCCATTGAGCAATATTGAGCTCACGTTTCTGTCGCCCAACACCGTCTGCAAGCTCCAGCCTTTAGACCAAGGGATCATCTGCGCCTTCAAAGAAATTTACAAGCGGAGGCTTATCGAGTGGCTGCTCATTCGTCTCCGAATGAACGAAGACCTGAAAATTAACTTGTTGGGTGTCATACAGATGTTCAAGGCCGCTTGGGAGAGCATGAAGAAAGAGACGATCGCGAACTACTTTCGGCACGCTGGCTTCACCGTTGGCACTGAGGTAGTTGAAAAGCCCACTGAAGATGCTGAAGGCTCTGAAGAGGTTGTCGAGCTCGACGAAATGTGGAGCGATTTTTCGCGGTTTGTGGGCGATGCGTCAGACAAGCTCACACTGGACGACTTCGTTGGCGACGACGCGCCAGAGGCAGTTGGCGAACTGACTGACGTGGAAATCACTGCGGAGGTGACACGCCAGTAAACCGGGATTGAAGCCTCGGAAGCTGAAGATGCTGTCTCCGAAAACATTTTGCTGCCAGCTTCTAGCGAGGCTTTGGCTAGTTTGGTTCTGGCATGGCGCTATTGCAGCACGATGGAACTCACCGGGCTCAAGTTTAGGGAAGGCCTCGACATGGCAAAGCAAAGAATTATACAGGATGTCTTAAAAAAACATTACACAGGTTCTTTTTGTCTCAATAAATGTGCTTTTGTTCGAGTAAGTGTCTTGTCAATTCCTGACATGCTGCCGACCTATTCACACCAGGGTTTAAACTATTCTTTCGGTGCAGTTTTGTATAGCGAAATCGGACTCTAGCGAACTATTTTGCAAATTTGCCGGAGTATACAAGGTTCGACTGTATGTTCGAGGGCGCCGCAGTTCTCTATGGCCGCAGTGCCGAAAACGCGCGCAAAAGCCGACATCAAACAAAAATTCCCGCGTGCGCCATTCCGAGACCATGTGGCCCATAGAGTTTCCTTAAATTAACTATAGGAGACTCTGGCGCTGCGGTCGCTCAGCGACCATGGGAATAATGGGTAAAATCCCTGAAAAATAAACTAAAGTAGCACCATTTGTGTCAATGTGCAGACTCCTCTCCCCTCGCGTGCATTGCAGATAGTAAACGACGCTAGTTGAGGGGCTGTATGGCTCCTGGCCGTAAAGATGAGCTTGTGTTCATGTTTCCGTTAAAGCGCATCTGGGCGCTTCGGTTCTAGACGATGCACCAAAAGAGTGATTGAGAAAGAAAAAAAAATATAAAAAGTAACGTTAAATACGACGATGTAGCGTGTATATAAGCAAGTGCATGCAGTGGCAAAAGACATCACCGCAAGCATGCAATACTCAACGCGATAGCCCACCGTTTGCATGCAGACGCGCTCAGCGGTGACGCTCTCGATGGCAGCGCCACTGCTGTCTGTGTAATAAACTCGTCGTTGCTAAGAATCTGCAGCATGACGCACTAGCCTTTGTGAAGGTATCGCAAACGCCATTTTGTTTGTCCTCTTTCGCGGTGTTTGTTTGTGGCTAGGCGTGCGCGCTTGGTATTGTTGTGTAGCCGGAGTTCGACCGCGCGTGAGTGTGTGCACAGTAATCCTGCACGTTTTGGGATGCCGACCTGCTGTGCCAGCGGTTGCAAAATCAGGTACAGCAGAGGAAAGAAGCTATTTTCGTTTCCGCGAGGAAAAGACAATGCCGCTCGGCAAGAAGTGTGGCTGCAGCGTATCGGAAGGACTGACTTGGACCCTGTATCGTCGCGGCTTTGTGAGGTGAGTACCGGCGAGCTAGTAGTAGTAGTAGTAATAGACTTTTATTTAGCCAAATTTACAGGCCGAGCAGATTTCGACCGCCTGTGCGATCAGTCGACGCTGTTCTTCTTCACCTTCGGCGCCGATCCAGTCGAGCCAGGAGGTGATGGAAAAGGATGGGGGAGGGTAATAGCTGGATTGCTGAGCATTTGGGCAGTAAAACAGGCAGTGTGACAGGTCAGCGTATGGGGAGAGACAATTAGGACAGCAGGGGTTAGACCTATATTTATAAAGGAAGAGGCGAGAGGGGGTTATCAAGCAGTTCATTTGGATGTGCCGTAGAGTTCGAGCCTCGAGAGCTGTGAGTGATGGATGAGGGGGAGGGTAAAGACGCTTGTCGAGCCGGAGCTGGAGATATACCTCCTTGATAGTGTGACGCAAGGAGATCTGCCCATCGTTATTCGCGGAGCTCTCACTGTCTTCCGAAGGTGTGGGCCAGGGAATGAACGGTGCCCGGTGAAATATATCGCGGGCAAGCTGATGAGCTAGCTCATTGCCGTTAATACCCGAATGCCCAGAAACCCAGCGGAGGAAGACAGTGGAGGGTTGAAGAGCAGAGGCCGCTCGCTCGACCTCCTGTTGAAGAGCAGGGGGCAACGTGTTGTTCTGTATGTGACGGATGGCGGCGAGAGAGTCGGAGTAAATCGTGTACTCGGGGAGAGAAGGGAGGGAGGAAAATGACTGCATGGCGTGGACCATGGAAAGGACCTCGAGCGAAAGTGCATTTGGCTGGTGTAAGTATGGCCCGCTGGTGTGCGTGTCAGGTGCCGAAAGGTGTGTATGGTAGATAACGTAGCCACACGAGCCCCGAGGAACCACGTATGAGGCATCCGTGTAGGCAACTCCCTGTGTAGAGAGAGGAGGAGAATGATGCTGTGCTGCCGCATGACGCCGGCCGGCGTGAAGAACGGGAGACATATTGGATGGGAGGGGAAGGATGCGAAGGTTAGAAGCAGCGGTGCTAGCGGCAGAAGGCAAGGTGGGAACGGAAACGGGAATGTGAGGGATACCAGCTTGGGCTAATAGCCATTGGCCTTGACGAGTGAGAGAAAGACGGGCAATCTGAGATTCGTGGTGCAGAGAAATAAGAGAACGTAATGGATGGAAGAGGCCTGTGGCAAAGAGCTTAGTGGTAGAGGTAGTGAGAGGGAGGTTTAGAGCTGCCTTGTAGAGGCCTAATAGAGCTCTTTCGAGTGTGTTGAGTTGCGTTTCGGTAAAATGAACATATGGTACAAAGTACAAGAACTTGTTAAGGGCAAGCGCATGTGCAATCCTGCACGCATGAGCCTCGTGGAGCCCCGACTGCCGAGTGACAACGCGTCGCAGGAGGTGGGTCACCGAGTGCCAAGTCCTCACAGCGTGATGTAGGGCCTGCGCGTTCTTTGTCGCGTGCAAAGGGAAGCCAAGAACTTTGCATTGCTGAACAGTGGGGATGAGAGAGCTAGAAAGATGTAGGGAGATGAGGGTATTGTGGGAGCGCTGGTACGCAGACCGGTTTAGCAAAAGTAGTTCACATTTCTCCGGTGCAGGGGACAGGCCAGCAGTAGCGAGAAAGGAAGCGATGAGGTCCAGGCCACGTTGCAAAGTATCCTGCACATGGCCGGGACATCCAGACGTACACCAGAGAGTGATGTCGTCTGCATAAAAAATATGGCGGCGGTCACGTATTTGGGACAGTTGGGAGGCAAGGGGGGCCATAGCCATATTAAATAGAGTAGGAGATAGTACGGCACCTTGAGGAGTGCCACGGGTGAGGGAGTGTGGGTTAGACAAATGAGTATCGACTCTAAAGCGAGCAACTCGATTGGAAAGAAATGATCGGATGTAAGAATACATGCGGGAGCCACATGACAGAGAGGAGAGCTGAGCGAGTATGTGGTCATGACTCACGCCATCGAATGCCTTCCGTACATCGACGGTTACAAGCGTATGAATTTGACTACGAGAAGGTGAAAGAAAATTATGCTGAAGAACAAGGAACATGTCCTGCGCACAAACGTGGCGTCGGAAGCCAATAAGAGAAGGAGGGAAAAACTCTTTCGCCTCAATCAAATCAGACAGTCGAGTCAAGGCCATTCGCTCAAGAGTCTTGCCAACGCATGACGTCAAAGAGATAGGGCGAAGGTTAGAGAGAGATGGAGGTTTGCCCGGCTTCGGTATCATGCAAATTAGAGATGATGTCCAAGAGCTTGGAAGACAGCCGCTGTTCCATGCTTCGTTGATTGTGTGTAAGAGAAATTCCTTCGCGTTGTCGGGGAGATTACGTAATGTAGTATATGTTATCTCATCCTCACAGGGTGCCGAGCGGGTAGATTGAGTGGCTAAGGCAGCTTCCAGCTCCCTGAGCGTGAATGGGCGGTCCAGGTCTGGGTTAGCTTCGCCACAGTAATCTAAATAGGGAGGTGTGAGGGGGGGTGGGAGATACAGAGATTTTAAATTTCAAACACATCAGATGGAGTCCCTTGAGTGAGAGCTTTAGCTAGGGTGGGTGCAACGGCAGGCTTGGTACCTAAGAGAGACCTAAACAGAGACCATGAAGAGCGCGAGTGCAGTGCGGAGTCAAGGCCGTCACACAGCGTGTTCCAACGAGAGTGCTCGAGAGAAGTGCCGTAAGCGATAATTTCAGCCCGCAGAGCATCAATTCGGAAGGAAAGTTGGATGTTGTGTGGCTGGGAGCGGAGAGCGCGTTTCAAACGTTGATGACGTCGCCATAAGCGGAGGAAGTGAGGATCAGGGTGGGGTGGATCAGGAATGGGGAGTTGAAAACGAGCGCGGCGACTACAGGATGTCATTGCTGCGGAGATCCGCGACGTCCAGTCGTCGTAAGTTTTAAATGAGTCAGACAAAAGGTTATTACGGAATGCTTCCCAGTCAGTGTGAGCGACTCATTGTTTCCGCCTACTGTGGGAAAGAGGGGTGGTGATGTGTATGAGAAAGTGATCACTGAAAAAATTTTCAGCGGACACCTGCCAGTGAAAAGGAAGGGAACTCCGAGAGAACGTGAGATCGGGTGTAGTGGAACGCTGTGAAACAGTGCCCGCTCGAGTAGGGGTGTCAGGAGTATTAAGAAGGGTGAGATGGCGTTCCTGGGCGAGGCAGTGTAGAAGGCGACCTGGTTTGAGTGTTTGGGGGTAACCCCAGAGCCTATGAAAAGCATTAAAGTCACCCCCAAGGAGGATATGGGTGGTCGATGGAAGGGAGCGCAGGAATTTGCCAAGAGCACTAAACAAAGAGGACGTGACAGGGGGGTTGTAAAATGACATCAGAGCGAGAGAAATGCGGGTAGATGGTTGGTAATAGACCACACCCACTAAATGTTTCAGGAGGGGGGAGGGTACGTCTAGTGCTTCAACGAGAACGTCATTGCGTACATAAATGGACGCAAGTGGCTTTCCCATCGTCGCGTGATATCCACGGTAGCCCGGGACGGCAAGGGCCGCCCGAGTCTCCTGTATAAGGAGAAAATGGGGTAATGTTTGGTGGGTGTGAAGATATTGGTGGAGAGGGGTCCTATTATGACGAAAGTTGCGGCAGTTCCACTGCAAAATATCGAGTTTTTTTCACGCGCCATCTAGGTCTTTGAAGTAGAGGAAGTGCCTACGCGTGCGCGTTCCTTCTTTTTTGCCGGGGGAAGTGACTCTTGCAGGCAGTTAAGCATATAGGTGAAAGATTCCAGTTGCTTCGATTGGGCTTCGAGGGTCGTAAGAATCCAGACAATTGAATTTTCCAGCTGGACCAAACGAGTGTGATGCGCAGTGGTGGTGGTTTCGACCATGTCGGCCAATTTGGTTACATGGGAGCTGGAGGTCGGGGCGGTAAGTGTGGTGAGCTGCTTATTTAGCTCCGTGAGTTGAGAGGTAAGAGAGGATGTGGTAGTTGCGAGTGACTGCGTCAGTGCGAGTATTTTCTGTTGTAGCTCATCTGAGACGCGTTGTTGCTCGCGTTGGTTGCGCTCCAACATAGCCAGTCGCAGATCGAAGGAGCGGCTCTCGTTACTTAAAGATGGTGAAGGTGTGTTTGATGAATAAGTGCACATGGGAGGTGTTCCCTTAACCTTAGTGGCGTATGAGCCCAGGGGGGATGTTGCGGGAGGTGATAGGAGCTCATGCGCTGAAGAGGAGGGCGGCGAAGGCTGAGTGGCTCGGCGCATAGCTGTGCGACGGAGAAAAGCTGCTTTGGCGCAGTCGCGTTGCTTAGCTAGAAGGCAGGGGCAGGTGGAGTCGAGAGATGAGTGGGTGTTGACTTGGCGATGGATGCACCAGGGTTGGGCGCAAACGTGAGCATCGGGATCTGCTGGTAGAGGAGACACACAGCGGCGGCACTTGGCCGGAACGCTGTGTTGGGGCATTGATGAGCACGGTGCCCTATAGCAAGGCACCGAGTGCAAGTAGGGGGCTTGGGTTTATGTGGACGGCATCGGAAATGGACGCGTTTGAAGTACACAAAGCAAGGGATGATGGTTCCAGCAAATGTTATGAGGACGGATTCAGTGGAGCCCATCATGCATGCAGCGAGTATATCTGAAGTAAAGGATTCGAGGTCATGCAAGAGCTGAGATGTTGTGAAGTGACCACCGACGTTGTGTATGACGCCGAGACATGATATTGGAGGACTGGGGGCATAGGGCTTAATGGTGATCGGCTTATCATTAAGTTCCCGACTTGTGAGGGAGAGTAGGAGGTGGGCAGTGAGAGGTGAGTGCGTTTTCAGAAACACAAGGCTCTGAGCAGGTTTGGCTTGAAGGGTGACCTCCGCACTGGTCTTGGGAGAGAGATTTGCGGCGGCTATAATGGTAGAAAGCAGGTCATACAGAGGCAGTTTGGGTGTGAGTGTTCCGGGTGGAAGTTGGAATCCGACGGTGATGAGCTCGGAGCGGGGGCGGGCGGTCGAGGCAGGTTTTCGATTGGCACTAACGGTGTTCCAGCTGCCTTAAGGGGATGGCGTATTGTCTTCGTTGACTTGCGATGCCGTGAAGTCCATTTCCGTCAATAAGTCGTCAGCTGAAGTGATGGAAGGCAAAACTTCGGCGATGGAAGGAACGACGCTCGTCGAAACGCGCTTGTCGACAGACTCGGAATTTCCAATGGGTAGGCCAGACGCAGATAAGGTGGGGAGAGCAGCAGGCGTGGTTGATTGCAATGCCAACGCTGCATTACGGCTCTCGGGCTCCGGAGTTTGCGTGGCTATCAAGCTGAGAGTAGCAGAGACGCCACCAGCGTTGCACGTTGCTGGACCGTGCGCGGTGTTGAGGAACGCTGCCTGTTGCTGTATTGTTGTCGGCACGGGGCTGGTGACATTTCCAGATGTTGACACTGGAGGCACGGCTGTATCATCGCTACGACCGGAGAAGGCTGGGCTTACCGACAGGGTGTCAGTTGTCGTTGGTGTCGAGTGCTGGGCGGGACTCTGCATCGTGGAGGTGCAGGCGCGGCGCGTTAGGGTTAGCACCGCGCCGCTTCGTACTTTTGAAGGGGCCTGGGGGGCCAGCCTGGGGTCGGACCGGGGCCCGGATGGTGTCGACGTGTCCCGGAAGTCTTCTAGAAGGAATAGTGAGCTGGTCCAGACACGGGCGGGGCCCGGTAACGGGTCAAGAACACGTGAAAGTGGAGCACTGTATGCGGCCAGCCAAACAAATCGGCGCCACCTGGCGGTCTTCCCCGGCGAGCTAAACTCCATCGTTTCGCTTGTATTCGTGTTTACAGTGTTGCGGTACTGTGAAGCTCGAGCATCACGCAAAGAGAGTAACCGCGTCGATGGTAAACGTGCATGCCAGTTGAAACGCGTGCCGCGTTTAGTGCCGTGTAAACGTTGCGTCTCTGGCTTGATCCATGCCGACCGCGGCGGCTGCATTTTCGATCGAGGCGGAAATGTTAGGGCCTGTGTACTTAGCATTATGTGCACGTTATTGAATACCAGGTGGTCGAAATTTCCGTAGCCCTCCAAAAGGGCGTCCTTCATAATCAAATTGTGGTTTTGGAACGTTAAACGCCAGATATTATTATTATTATTATTATTATTATTATTATTATTATTATTATTATTATTATTATTATTTTTACTCGTTTGATCCAGAAATAATCGTCGACTATGTTACAAAGTAAATGTAATGGATACATTCAAGTGCTAAACTAAACTTTGTTTATTGGCCGACGTATAGTTAAATGACTCCCGCGTGTATGTGTGTATGGGTGTAAGGACTTTATAAAGGCGTGGGCAGCGACCTGAATGTCGCATCATTTCGTTTAATCATGTGCTACAGCGCGCTCAGTATTCAGAACCTCGGTGGTTGAAATAAGGACACGCAAGGCTAAATGGTGCGTATTTCTACATACTGTACGCACCGTGTGCTAGTCTGGTGGGAAGAGAATGTGGCAAACAGTGCGTAGTCGTGTACGTGTTGACACTAAAGGTTATTTTAGTTTCTTTTAGAGCGTGCTGTTTCATTGTGTAACAGTAGCCGCGAATATTTCCTTACCTAGGACCACTTCACTGCGGACCAATTCGAGCCGATACTGCTGCGCAAGTTTGGTACTAAAAAGTTGAAGAGAGACGCGGCGCCTACAATCTTCAGTCAAGAGCATTTGCAAACGTTAGGTGAGCCAATCGCGTTAAAAAACTGGAGAATGTTTAGTCCGTCTTCATTGTGTTCTGCATCACCCATAATTACTTCTCAGCCTTTCACTAACTTGAAACATGTCGTCTTGCATATAGGTGTTGTGCACTGTTTGTGTATAGCTAATGGCTTTTCTTTGGTATAATTAATGCATTTTTTCATTCTCCAGAATGCAATGATTCAGCCCGCTCATCTTGTGGCCATAATCTACTACTAACAGCAGCTGGTCTTGTTGATGGGGAGTTGACGGTTAGGCACATCTTATGCCTTTTCCCTCTTCGTTATCATTAATACAAGTTTGGATTATGCAGAAGCCAAAGAGACACACTTCCCATCAGCTACGAATGTGCTTCTGACACCAGCTGCTGTTGATGGTGAGTTCTTACTGCATTTATTACTTACCGTAATTACAAACGTGCTTTATGCCTTCATTGATGTTTTATAATTTGCAGGCTATGGAGCCAACAGTGATGCCACTCAAGCAGGGTTAGGTTCTTCACAAGGTAACGTAGCTAACACACATGCTGCATGTGGTCGAAGCATTGTAACGGCTTGTAACTTGTATCTATTGGTTTATATATTTTACAATCATGTCTGTAGGGGTGTGCTGCAGATCCACAACGTTTTGCTCCGCAGTATGGGGTTCAGCACATTGCAAGCATTGAAAGCATTGTCGCCTGGGTTTTGGCATGAATTCTTATTACTGAAGAATTGTAATGCACCTGTGCGTATTGTATATGCTCCAAGTAGTGTTGATGCTTGTTTGCCAAAATGCGATGTAACAGAGATGATGGTCTTCTTCAATTTGTCTTTATCTTTTTTAGGTCACACTGCCACTGATTCAGCACCATTGGATTTTCCGGAAGGTAATGGCAGTGACATGTTGCTTTCAAATTTCACATAATTTATTGTTGATCTCATGTTGCAGATGCACCTTCAAGTTCCGAATGTGACGCACTGCCAGCTTGTTCAACAGCTTGTTCAGCAGGTGAGTGCTACTTTTTATTATTTGTATAGGCATGTGTCTGCCAGATGGTTTTGTTGGTTCCAACTATCATATGTGCGCAAGTGTGGAAACCACCCATGAATCTAGCTGCCAGCCATTTCAAGCTTTGACGGTGCCTGTTGAGTGTGAGTGAAATTTCTGTTCAGTATCATATACATTTTTTAATTTTAGTCACTGGCCATCCCTCGTTGCCTGTGCTGCAACTGTGCTAATTTAAAGCTTTGGTGACTGTACCGGTCTTCAGTACTACTAATAAGATTATCTGTCATTTACAGCTAAGCAGAACTTTTGTGTTCACTATCATATACATTTTTTAATTTTAGTCACTGGCCATCCCTCACTGCCTGTGCTGCAACTGTGCTAATTTAAAGCTTTGGTGACTCTACCGGTCTTCAGTACTACTAATAAGATTATCCGTCATTTACAGCTCAGCAGAACTTTTTTTCTGCGTGTGGAGGATTTCTGTTTGCTGAGGGCAGAGCTGATGTCACCGGTAAGTGTTCAGTGCTACTGTTCTCACACACTACGCGATATACAGTTGAGTGTGACAAATCGCCGCCTACAGGAAATTAGGTGCACGCTCATAACAGATTGATATATAGGTGCATTTAATAGTGCGGATGCGCTCCAAGTACTGGTGCCCTGTTTTGTTTCTTTTGCTGGTATGCTCATTCTTGTAAAGCGAGAGTAGTCGCACACAACGTAAGTTTATTGGAGGAACATGTAAGCTGTGTTTTGTGTACAGTAATGAATAGCCCACTGCTACACACTGCGCAACATCATCACACTATCACTTGTTACACGCAATCAGCTGCCGTCTTGTAGCAACTCTCAAAAAAAGCTACAACAGTTAAACCATGGCACTCTCCCCACTTTGTTTGAAATAGCCACCGCCATTGATAACCCTACATCATAACCGAGAGTACGTGCCATATATTCATGTCTTTACTTTACTAAAGGGACTTTAGACCAGCTTAATAGGCGACGCCGTCTAGCGTGGCCATAGTGAAACAGACAACCACAACATTGTTATTGCAGAAACATTGTGCATTGCACATCTTATGCAAAAACTGCGCAGCGACAATATTACAAATTAGTGACCCTTTTCTTCGTTTTCACCTCAAAAACATTACGCGTAAGCTAACATGTTCACGACTGTCGTTGCACAAAGTGTCACAAGATGTCGACACTGTCGTTTACAGTAACCTTGTATTTTTTACTTTTTTGCGTATACCAGGATACTGTACATGATAAAAAAGTGTCGTAATCACTATGTATGTTTAATTTAACATTTTATACTGTGAAATTAATTAAATAATTCTTACGCGACAAGACGCTATGGCGCTGCGAGCGCGTGTGATCTTCGTGCGGCTTGCGTTTGCATAAGGCATCCAGTTGGGTATGGGTTGGGTTCGCAACGCCGCGCGCCCCCAAGCCTGCAGCGCCCCAAGAGCTTGGATACGCAGCACTAAAACTCTCTAATGTTGCGCGCGCTCGCTTCGTTGCACTCTCCTAGTAGCGCCGGGTGTTACCCTTCCGGCACACACACGGTAGTACACACAAATGGGAGCAGCTGACAAAAGCTGTACACAACGTATACATAACTCCACACGCAAATGAAACAAGGAAACTTACAAATGGAAACACAAGTGAACGTCAGCGCTGGTTCGCATCGCCACATGGTTTTTATTTGTGGGCGATGGTGCAATTTCTTTTATGGTGCACAGAACAGCGCCTGACGAAGGTGCGGGCGGCCTTTTGGTAACATGCGTGAAATATACAGGCACTCACCGAGTTGGGTATGACAGTGAACGTGCGCCTTTGTTATTGTCGCCCTCTTCTACGACATACAACAATTTATAAACAAACCATTTCAAGGTAAACTCACGGTGTATTTTATACGTTCGCCTAAGATAACTGAAAGTCTAAATACCGGCAACGGTGTTCTATCAGTTAAGACACTCGGCTGCTGGCCCGCAGGTCGCGGCATTCAATCCCGGCCACGGCGGCCGCATTTTCGATGGAGGCGAAAATGCTAGAAGCCCGTGCTTTTAATGAAACCTGATTGTGTGTTTAATGTGTGTGTTTAATGAAACCTGACGGTAATGAAACCCTGATTGTCAAAATTTCCGTAGCCACTTCCTACGGCGTGTCTCGTATCATATGATGGTTTCGGGACATTAAACCGTCACAATTGATATCAATTATTTCAAAAACGGAAGTCATCTTTTTCTTCTCATTCAAGTGTGTTGCTCCCACGCCTATGAGATCTTTCTGCACATGACGTGGATTCGCACTACATCCTAGATAAGCGACCGTTTCAGGTTAGTTTAACATAAAACTAGGGAATAATCTCGCGCTCCAATCGTCAGCCATCATTGCAACACTCAGTAATACATTCCAAGAAAGAAAATAAGATTTGTTGTTTATTCACAATTTTGGTATTCGGTGATTCGGTAGTCATGGAGTTTTGGTAGTCGGCGATTCCGAAAACGACACATTTTTCTGCGAAAGTGCAAATATTTCTTGACCATGTTGCAGCACTGCACAAGCGGCTCAATTCGCTTCTGATGTCAAGAGAGCAGCGCACAGGCGGCAGAACTCACTTCTGATGCCCTGACGGTGACCACTACATATCAGCATTCTGTGGCAACTTCGGAGAATTCCACCAATTGCAATTTTTAATGTCATGTATCAGTGTATCGTAAATTGCGAATGAGAACTCGATCCTACTGTATTGCCAGTGTACTAGACGAGCTTAATCTAGTTATTGTACTTGGAAGAGTATAACTTGGTTTGTCTAGCACTTTCTGGCACCTTTGCGATGCTATTCTTCAAGTCATTACATTTGCATAAGCCCTAATAGTTGTCACTATATACCCATTACACGCAATAACTACCAAACGAACAAATGCTAGTGATTTGGGAAAATCTGACCATGCATCTTTCCGACGGATTCCTGAAGATGTGGTTCTCTTAAAGCGTGCTGTGTTCCGTTAGGTTCTTGTTGAGTGTTTTAAAGATTTATTCTAATAATCTTGATTCTTGGTAACTGTTAGAAACCTGCTGCCATAAAGTTCCGTAAATATACACTATAGGGAACCCCGGCGCTAGTGTATATAGGAGCTCCAACTCACGGTGCTTCAGCGAGCATGAAAATGGTGGGTAGTTTGCGTATTTGTCTAATATTTGTACACCTGGCTCCGTTTGTGTTCGCGTGGGTTGGATCTGTTCTGTCACAAAACAGAAATCAGCAAATGTTCAGCGGTGGCGCTTCACCACGTTATTCATTTAGGTTTACCATTTCAAATCAGGTCACAAAAAAATCAAACGATTTTGTTTTTTCCTTCCAAACAAAACCAGAAAACGCCAATTAACGAAGCCTCAAGTGCGCCTCCCCACCCGCAAGTACGAAGACTAGGCAAATCCGTGTACTATACCCATAATTCTCATGTTCGCTAAACGATCGCAGCGCCAGAATCCCCTCTAGGTAATATTGAACAAAAAAAAAACTTTATGCCTGCTGCAGACGTGTTAGAAGTTTTGTTTGGTGAATGAATCACCTGAGTACACAGGTGCCACTTGCACGCATTAGAAAGGCGATCGGTTCGATCTATGAGGCAACCCGCTTGTTATCTCCACCAACATTATATTAGGGTTACGCTCACAGTTCGGTGACATTTTAAGTGGTAATCGAACGAACCACAAGGAACCATGCCACTTTGTTTAACACATGGAATAGACCTAGGGGTGGATCCAGCCACCAAATTTAGGAAGGGGGCGGTCACTTGAATTAACACTGGAAATTGGGGCGTGGTCATTACTTTTAGTTTTTACTGGCACAAAAAAAAAACTTAGAATGACATAAATACTGTTATTGTGTGCTTACAGTGGTCCCACTCATTTGTCTTAGCTGGTGAAAGCCGGTGGACGGAAGCACGGAAGAGATAGGGAGGGGATACTGACAGGCTTTGGGAGGGGGGTGGGAGATCACCCTACCGCCCCCCCCCCCATCTGGATCCGCCACTGTATAGACCGTCGCTCACTTGGCTTGTATCCCCTTTAAGACACAAGGTGAACCATTTCAGCCATTTATTTATATTATAAAGCCCACGACGGACATGATCGCGGACGGATCAGTCACGTGGCATGTGACGTATTCCTGATAAATCCGAAGCCATCATTCACGAAACAGGGGAGACTTCACTCTGCAAGCGAGGATTTCGTCGTTGCTCCCGGACGATTTTGTGCGCGGCAGGTCTTCACAGCAAAGAATCGGCGGGCACGAACCCGACGAAGGTTCTAGAAGATATGGCGTCGGTTCTGGCGCGTCTTCCCGCCGCGGCCGTTCAACACTGAAAAAACGGATTATTGCGTCCTCTCGCATGCCCGACTTGCCGGAAGATCACCGACGGATCGTCATACGACCGCGGGATGGTTTGGATCTCAGAAAAGCAGGACACTGCAAAGTTGCAGAGGCAATCATGGCCGCTGCGAAGATCACTTACGACGCTGCGGGAGAAGACGTAGTCTGCCCCAACGTTACACAGAATATCGTCGTGGTTAGTACGCCGCTGGAGGAGCACGCGAAGAACTACGTGCGCATTAAGCAAATCAAGGTTGGAGAGAAAGTGTACAACGTCAACGCCTACTACTCCGCGGGTGACGGCTACTGCAAGGGTGTTATTCGGAACGTGGACCGGGAAATCACCGAGAAGGAACTCAACACTATGATTGTGCATTCCGGGAATCCGACTGCCATGCAAGCCAAACGCATAAAGGACACTGGTTCCGTGGTCATCGTATTTGAAGGCTATGAAGTTCCGAATCACGTCAAGTTTGGAGGTGTTCTTCTCAAGTGCTACCTGTATAGGCGGCAGGTGGATGTGTGCTACATATGCGCCAAAGTAGGCCATCGAGCGGATGTATGCCCGACGCCGGAGAAGAAAACCTGTCGTGGATGCGGGGTGGAAAACCCCACGGACTCACACGAGTGTAAAGCGAAGTGCAAGCTATGCGGACAGGGTCACCCAACGGGTGATCGGACTTGTAAGCAGCGCTATCAGACTCCTTTCATCGTGAGACAGCGACGAAGAGAACGGATTGAAGAGTCAAGACGGGAACGACAGCTTCCCGGAAGATTTGAAGATTTTCCTCGCATCGAAGAGCGGGGCGACCAACGGCGGAGCCATGGCTCTACCCATCGCTCAGAGTCCGCTGGCCCTAGGTCACAATCCGGCTCAAGGCCTGGTCATCTCCCGGCGCAAACAACATGGGCGCAGAAGGCTGGTGGTGTGAAAACACAGCAGGTAAGTGGGGGTAGTCCTACATGGCAGCCGGGCAGTGAGGAACTTAAACAGATGAGAGAGGAGAATTCTCTTCTAAAGGAGATGGTAATGACACTTAAAGAGGAGATCGGAACGCTGAGGAAAGCTTTGGAGGATACTAGTAAGTCGGCTCCTGTTGCTATGGAGACTTCGGCAGGAACTGTAGGTCGCAAACGCAAAGCGGTAGGTGATGTAGCTGTTTCGGACAAGGACAGTTTTGAAGCGTTTCGGGAGACTATGGAGAAGTCGCTATCGGAGATCACGAACATACTCCAACAGCTTCGAGTGGACGTAGGGGAGCTCAAGAAGCAGAGCGCTGATCACGGTAAGCGACTTCGAGCATTGGAGACTAGGACTGATGAGGTCCAAGAAGTTACGCCACAGGAGAAAGGGCAGACGCCGCATCTCCCTTCGCCACAGTCAAAGGCTGGGGCGGATGGAAACGCAAAATTTGGCAGCGAAAATGGCGGGGCAAAATAAGCAGCACCCGGCACTCCGCGTGTGGCAGTGGAACTGCTGGGGGTTTCAAAGAAAAAAGGCGGCATTGTGCCAATTTATTAGAGCTAGAGAAGGCAAGCCACATGTCCTGTTGCTGCAGGAGACTCTCCTAAAGGGGATTACCCTCTCTGGGTATGAGACTTTCTGCCGCAAATCGGATGACGGCAGGGGGATAGCGGTGTGCGTTTCCAAGCAAATCTCGGCTCTGGTACATCACGATCTTGACAAGCGATTTAAATCAGAATATCAGTGCATTGAGCTTCTCCCCGGGAGGCGACTGCTCAAGGGGTTGCTAATTTTACATGTTTACAGTTCCCCGAAACGTTCGAAGGACCGCTTTTATGCCCTTATTTCAAAGGCTATGAGTCTCGCGAACCGCGGGAAGATCCCGCTTTTGGTGTCTGGAGATTTTAACGCGCCACACACTGCGTGGGGGTATCCAAAAACTACAACGAAGGGTGACTCACTTTACAAGAGCACGCATGACTTGGGCATGATTATGCTGACTGACCCCCGTTATCCGTCGCGAATAGGAAATTCAGCTTGTAGGGACACTACGCCTGATTTGACTTTTACAAATTTTCAGGATCACTGCGAGTGGACTAATTTATATGAACACTTAGGTAGCGACCATTATATACTAGAAACTACGCTGTCGGCAACTGTCACAGCTAGCAGGAAACACACTATAGTAGACTGGGATCTTTTCCGCGATATTCGTAAAGATGGGGGCTGCTGGGAAAATCTTGCGGATTGGAAACAGAACTTATCTAGCGACGTTAAGAGGGCCACAAAGGTCATCGAGACGCCGCCAGAGATTGGAACCATGGATAGCAAACTTGCCCACCTCTTCGAGGCCAGAAATGGCCTTAGGGAGCGCTGGAAACTGAACAAGCTCAATCGGCGGTTAAGGCGAAGGATTGCTGAAATTAACAGGGAGATCGAGACCTACTCCATGCAGCTTGAGAGAGCGCGATGGGAGGAGACATGCAACATGGTAGATGGACAAATGCGTGTTGGGGGGAAATGGAACTTGCTTAAACATCTGATGGGGCCCGAAAAAAGCAAGGGTAGTCAGTGCCGGGTGGTCGACCGCATAGTCAGCGCGGCTCTCAGAGACAGCTCAGAAAAGGAGGTTTGCGATATGCTTGCAAGCAAATATTTGCCGCTTAGAGGGATGGATCCCACCCTTTCCAAGCCCCCCCTCTATAGTGGGCGGATGCAATCCAAGCTTGATGAGAATATCACGACAGCTGAAGTTCGGATGGCGCTAATGGATCTCAATGGCAGGTCGGCACCCGGGGCTGACCAGATCACTAACAAGACTTTGAGGAACCTTGATGACGCCTCAATTGACTTTCTCACCGACCTTTTTAACAAACACTGGGCTGATGGCACGTTCCCCGAGGAATGGAGACATGCGGAGGTGATCCTCATCCCTAAGCCGGGCAAAAAGCCCAGCCTTGACAGCCTCCGCCCCATCTCACTTACATCTTGTGTTGGAAAGGTCTATGAGCATGTTCTGAATAATAGGTTCTGTGCATTTATCGAGGATGAGGGTCTCCTCCCTCCGAATATGGTGGGTTTCCGTCCACACCTCTCAACGCAGGATGTGATGCTTCTCCTTAAATCTCACATCATTGACGACAGCACTCGCGATGCCAGGGCCATACTTGGTCTCGATCTGGCTAAGGCGTTTGATCACATATCTCATGCCCACATATTGGAATCCATAAATGACATGAACCTGGGTGCGCGATTTTATAATTTTGCCGCTGCTTTTCTCAGTGACCGAACGGCTACTCTTAAGTTGGGGGAGCTGAAGTCAGAACGGTACGAATTAGGTTCACGTGGAACCCCTCAGGGGGCAGTCGTCTCCCCGCTTCTTTTCAATATTGGCATGACTCGCCTTGCTCGCGAACTGGACGAACTCGAGGGGTTGGAAAGTGCGCTCTACGCGGATGATATCACGGTGTGGGTCCGAGGCGGTGCCATAGGGCGCCTTGAGGACAGATTGCAGGAGGCGGTCAACACGGTTGAAAGAAACATCAGTCGTATGTCTTTAAAGCTTTCAAGTAGTAAATCTGAGCTATTAATATACAGGCCCACCAGACAAGGACGGCGACCTAAGGACTGGGTCCCCCCTGAGCAGGTGGATGTGACATTATTGACTGCTAGCGGGGCTAGAATTCCCAAGGTTAGCTGTATCAGGATATTAGGCATGCTCATTTCAGCGGATGGACGTAACACGGAAACTTTACGTAGATTAGAGCAACATACTGCGGCTACGCTTCGCCTCATTATTAGAGTTTCTAACAGGAAAGGAGGCATGAAGGAGGACAATCTTCTTCGCCTCTTTCATGCCTTCCTCATGAGTCACGTTCATTATGTTGCGTCTATGCATCACTGGCTCGCTGCAGAAAGGGAGAAGCTCAATGTACTGATCCGTAAAACTGTTAAAAGGGCACTCGGCCTTCCAATCCGAACTAGCACGGAGGGGCTGTTAGCATTAGGAATTCACAACACGTTGGATGAAATTATAGAGGCTCAACGCACGGCGCAGATCTCTCGCCTCTCGGTCACCCGGGCGGGTCGGGAGATTTTGGCACGTGCCGGAATTTCTACAATACTACAGGAAGAGCGGATGACTTCTCTTGACTCCGCCGTTAGACAGGCACTCGTAGTTTATCCTATTCCTAGGAATATGCACCCTCAATTTAACGTCGCAAGGAGAAGGGCTAGAGCCAAGAAAATTTTGGAGCAGGTGCACTCGAAGTCGGGATCGTCGACCTTCACGGACGCTGCGCGTGCGGATAGGAATCGTTATGTGGCCGTTGCGGTCTCTGAGCGAGGTACTGTAATGTCGGCATGCTCTGTCAAGGCAACCTCCCCAGCAATAGCTGAACAGGTATCCATCGCACTAGGGCTTTTGGATTCATCCCGTGTTCAGATCTACTCTGATTCCCGTTCGGCGGTTAGAGCCTTTGCCTCTGGCAGGGTCTCCCCACCTGTTGCTAGAATTCTCAGAGGTAGGACCATCACTCCACACGAGATCATTTGGTTCCCGGCCCATATGGGCTCCACGATCAGCGGCATCACCAACTCCAACGAATTGGCCCACGCCCGGGCGCGAGGACTTGCCTTCCGCGCGGGGCTTCACGGCCCTGGCACGTTGGACCGCTCCGCCCCGCCCGGGGCCGATCCTCTGGATGGGGGTGCGGCTGATCGAGGGTCGCGGGACGTTCTAGCGACATTTAACGAAGTCACTTCACATTATCGTTTGAGTCGTAGGGTCTTTCCTCCACCCCATTCGCATCTTACCAGAGGACAAGAAGTCACGCTCAGACTACTACAGACAGGGGTTTACCCCTGCCCAGCTAATGTATCTATTTATATGGATATATCTCCTGACTGCCCGGACTGTGGGTGTGTGTGTACATTTGAGCACATGATGTGGGACTGCCCCCACATACCCAAGGAACTCAAGGCGCAAATCATCCCAAGACAAGGGTTTTATTCCGCCATCAAAAGTACGGATCGTCACCGTCAGCTTCGGGCAATCCAAGGGGCCCACGATGCCGCAGGCAGGTACTCCCTGCCTGTTCCAACGTGGGAGCGGCCCGCAGGGGCGTCGGGGTAAAACCCGACTCTCCTCCCTCGGTGTACAATAAAGTTATCTATCTATCTATCTATCTATCCCGGACGATCTCAACTGCGATATACACTACGAATCGCTCCGCGCTTATACTGAAGCGGGGACGCGGCAACGGGGGACGTATGTTGACGTAGTACGCGTACCCGGAGTCGAATTCAGATTTCGTCCATCGTGTGACAGCTTATACCGCTCTTGGAAGAATTCATTTGTGCGATTGGGTCAACTCGCGGTCCGGTGAGCAGCATCTTTACGTGGCGTACGAGCACAGTCGTTCCACCACTTTTGCTAGGCCTACTCACTCGTGAGAAGCCACTATGTCGGCCGTTCGCGTGGCCTGCCTGATGCGCAAGAAGGCGCTGCTGATCCTGTCGCGTGACATGGCGTCCACTCCCGTGTACGGGTCGTCCAGGAAGAGAAGTGGTGGCATGGCGAACACGCACCGCCCACAGGCACAGCTTGCGTCGAGTGCCGGCACTGCGTGATGGTGGTGGCAGTTAGAAGAGAAGGAAAATGGCACCTAATTTCTGCAACCTTTTCAACCTTGTCAACAATGGCTCTCACGACGCTGCCGTTTGCTTCTGTGGGCTTTTGTTAACATGTGTGAACCCCACAAAATGCACTGCCAAGGCAGCGGCATCAGCTTTTGTACTCCTTGTGCAAAACTGCCGTACATGACTTCCTTGTCATGAGTATCATGATGGGATGTGTCGTTTACCTTCGTCATTTATTCTCGTCACGCGATACCAAATTTAGTATATATGTGGAGCTCGCGAAATGGCCGTGAGCACACTATTGTTGGGGTAAATTCTCATATTCCTACATGACATGCGTGTCAGGATTATCATGCTTGCACAAGTCATACGATTTGTCAACCATTGACGTCACAACACACCGAATTTCGTATATGTCGAGCTAGCAAAACGGCCACGAGCGCTTCATAAAGGAGCCAATATACTCCGATGTAGCGTTGACGCGCGCGCACGCTGGTTTTGCTAACGTAGCGCGCACAGCGATGCAACGTTAGCAAAACGCGAGAACTGTATAGCCTGACGCCAGGCGTGACCGGCGCGACCTTCGTCCGTCAGCGTGGCCCGACGGCAACCAGCGCGAAATTCGCGCCGATGCATTACCCAGAGAACACTGCGTCTCCCTCTTTTCGTGACGGTGGGATGCCGAATGCGCAGAAATGCGCAAGCGTCAAAGAAACGCAGCACGGCGCACGCTTGGGAGTATATGGCAAAACCGGCGCCTGGCGTCGCCACGCCCACGTGACGCGACAAAATGAACGCCAGCGACCACGCGCACCGCCTCACGTTGAAATGTATGGGCTCCTTGACTGTGGCATGTAGTCTTGTTCTCACATGACACGCATCTCATGATTATCATGTTTGCACCAAACCTTCGTCATCCATTAAGGTCACGTAATACCAAATTTCGCCTATGTGAAGCTACCGAAGCAGCTGCGAGCGCATCAAAAGTGTGGCATGTAGTCAAGGTCTTACATGACAGGCATGTCGTGATTATCATGTTTGGATGTGTCATTTACCTATGTCGTCCGTTTGCGTCGCGTAATACCAGTTTGTACATGTGAAGCTTGCGAAACAGCCGCTAGCGCATCATCAGCTTGGAATCTAGTCATGTTGTTACATGACACGCATCTAATAATTATCATGTGTACACCAGTCCGCGATCTTTTGGTGTCGTGTTGTTCTCGCCGATCGCTGCCTCGTCCTCGAACTCCACCGACCATACCCCATCTTTTCCATCTATTAAATGCGAAGCATTTCTTAGCGAACTTCGGCGACTTTGAGCGTATCTATCTAGCCACCTACGACTTTGGACTCTCCTGGCCGTTTCGGTAACGGCATCGATACCAAATCGGACATGGCATAACATGACTCTATGAAGAACATATCTGACTAGTCATGAAATGAAAATCATGACATGTATATCATGAATGTCATGATCTACATTTGATGGCCCTGCTGCTCTTGCAGTGATTTTATTCTCATGACATGGTGCAAAACTGGTGTGGTACGACATGATTGCATGGCCAACGCAAGCAAAAGACCCTAACAAAAAATAATGATATACGTGTCATGTAACAAAATGGCAATGTGTGTCGCTCATGATGCGCTCGCGGCCGTTTCGTAGCGTCATATATACCAAATTTGGTATGACGGTACATGACCAGCTAACGAAGGTACGTGACAGGTGCAAACATGATAATCATTAGATGCCTGTCATGTAACAACATGACTGAATTCCAAGCTGATGCACTGGCGGCTGTTTCGCTACCTTCACTTATACCAAATTTGGCACTATGAGAAGTGAATGTGCGACGAATGTGTGTGACTGGTGCAAACATGATAATCATGAGATACGTGTCATGTAACAATATTCATACATGCTGCGCTAATCATGCGCTCACCAGCGTTTCGCTAGCTTCACATGTACAAACTGGTATTACGCGACGCAAATGGAGGACATAAGTAAATGACATATCCAAACATGATAATCACGATATGCCTGTCATGTAAGACCTTGACTACATGCCACACTTTTGATGCGCTCGCAGCTGTTTCGCTATCTTCACATAGGCGAAATTTGGTATTACATGACCTCAATGGATGACGAAGATATGTGACTGGTGCAAACATGATAATGAGATGCGTGTCATGTGAGAACAAGACTACACGCCACAGTCAAGGCGCCAATACATTTTAACGTGGCGGCGGTGCACGTGGTCGCTGGCGTTCATTTTGTCGCGTCACGTGGACGTTGCGACGCCAGGCGCCGGTTTCACGATATACACCTAGGCATGCGCCACGCTGTGTTTCTTTGACGCTTGCACATTTCTGCGCATTCGGCGTCCCCCCATCACATATATAGGGAGACGCAGTGTTGTCTGGGTAATGCATCGGCGCGAATTTCGCGCTGGTTGCCGTCGGACCACGCCGACGAACGATGGTCGCGCCGGTCACGCATGGTGTCAGACTATAGAGTTCTGGCGTTTTACTAACGTAGCGTCTCTGTGCCCAGCGTGCGCGCTCGTCAACGCTACATCGGAGTATACTGGTTCCTTTATGAAGCGCTCGCGGCCGTTTTGATAGCTCGACATATATGAAATTTGGTGTGCCGTGATGCAATGGATGACAAATTATATGAATTGGTGCAAGCATGATAATCCTGACACGCATGTCATGTAGGAATATGAGAATTTACCACAACAATAGTGTGCTCGCGGCCGTTTTATTGCTGGGTACGCAAGCTCTTGGGGCGTTGCGGGCTTCGGGGCGCGCGGCGTTGCGTACTCAACCCATACCGGACTGGAATGCCTTATAGAGGCGCGCAAGCAAACGCAAGCCGCACGAAGGTCACACGCGCTCGCAGTGCTATAGCGTCTTTTTGCGTTAGTATTATATAAATATTTTTATGATTTAAAATGGTGAATTAAAGATACATAGTGATCAGGACACTTTTTTAGCGTGTACAGTATCCTGGTATGCGCAAAGTGAAAAATACAAGGTTACTGTAACGACAGTGTCGATATCTTGCGACCCTTCGTGCAACCACAGTCATGAACATGTTAGATTACGCATACTGTTTTTGAGGTGAAAATGAATAAAAGGGTTACTCATTTGTAAATATGTCGCTGCGCAGTTTTTGCATCAGATGTACAATGAACAATGTTTCTGCAATAAAAATGTTGTGGTTGTCTATTTCAGTATGGCCGCGCTAGATGGCGCCACCTATTCAGCTGGTAGGGGGCTGGCATATTTTCAGTTTCTATGTTCCAGGCCATTCTAGCTTTGATAATCTTGCCAAAACCGTGTAATCGCTATAAGTGCTCACACTTTGCCTTATTTTAACTTGACGGCTAGAGTATCCGCAGTGCGGATACTGTGAGTTCTTGCGAAGGTGGACCTTACAAGGTGACCGAACCATGCTGTCCGAAATTTCGAGGCTTTGATTGATTGATTGATATGTGGGGTTTAACGTCCCAAAATCACTATATGATTATGAGAGACGCCGTAGTGGAGGGCTCCGGAAATTTTAGACCACCTGGGGTTCTTTAACCTGCACCCAAATCTGAGCACACGGGCCTACAACATTTCCGCCTCCATCGGAAATGCAGCCGCCGCAGCCGGGATTCGAACCCGCGCCCTGCGGGTCAGCAGCCGAGTACCTCAGCCACTAGACCACCGCGGCGGGGCATTCGAGGCTTTGTGCCATGCTATTTGTATAGTGCCTAGCCACTATAATATTTGCGCTTAAAACCTAAAAGTGAAAGAGGTGGCTATGGCCAGCGTCGGCTTTGCTCGCCATGAAGATAACATGATGCGCCAGCATGTGCGCAGGGGCAGCTTATCTCCGCGAGGAGGCCAGTGGTGGCAGCGTTATTTATGGCCGCGCGGACGCCTGGCCCCATCGCGCCAGCGATCTTGCGACGCATCTGTCTGTGTTTCGCGCATGCGCAATACCGCCGCCGCAACGTCCTGGGTACGCAAGCCGCTTGGGTACCCAACACTAAAACTCCCCATTATATACCAGTGAACAGTCTTGGCGGAGAGATAAAAGTGAGAGGAGATACGAAGCGAAGGCAACACTCCGCCACCTCCTCCCACCTGTTCGCGCTCACACGAAGGGAGGGAGATAGCTGGCACACGCGCAGGGGGTGTGTGGACGGTCGCCGAGGGATCGGACGCACCATGGCTCACTCCCAGTGGGACTAGCGCTGCCCTTTCGTCGTCGTTCGAAGGAGGTTTTGGCTGGTTCGAGTGGGACGAGACCCGCTGTTCGCATGCGGTGACCCGGCGGACTCTCGCACTAGTTTTTTGTCAGTTTTCGCAGGTTTTTGGTGAGGCTTTTATCCCTTTTTCTCTCTCTTTTTTTTCTTTTTTTCTATGTTAGGTTACCTTCTAACTGACTTGGTAGCCTTGTGATAGTTTAAACACGATGACTACCAACCTTCTCTCGCAGATTAGGCCGCGGGTGCACTAGGCACGCTTGCCTAAGGGCGTCGGCAGTGCCGACATTTGCAGGGAGCTCGTGAAGCGTTTCAAGCTCAGTGAGCTGAAATGTGTGCAGGATTATGGAATGGGCAAGTTTGAAGTGACATTCGCGAACGAGGAGGCGAGTCGGCGGTTTTCCGACGATCGAGTCCTCGCCACTCGCGATGCGAGGATCAGGTTTCAGTACCGAGGGGTTCGGGTCAAGGTGGTGCACGTTATTGGCTTACCGGCGGACGCGGATGTGCGCATCATAGCGCAATTGTTGGGAATGTATGGCATTGTTTTGGATTTGTCGCGAGAGGAATCGGTGTTTCTGCTGGGAGTCTGGAGCGGCATCCTAGTGGTCAGAATGGAGATGCACAAGAGTGTCCCCAACCTCCACCAGGTGACGGACGCCATCATCCAGTTTGAGTACGAGGATGTCGCGCGGGTTTGCCGGCACTGCTGCAGAACCGGACCCCATGCGGCGAAGTGTACTGTATCACAGTGTGGGCGCTGTGGGGTTTTCGGTCACGACCAGTGCCCGCTCAAATGCAAGCACTTCGGCGGCGATCATGGCCCCTCCGAGTGCAAGGCGCGGACAAATTCGTCGTCCGCCTCGCCTGTAGCCTCTTCTTCTTCCCAGGAGCAGGTGATTGGCGTTGCGGAGGATCGGGAGGCTGCTCCGGGGGACGCCGAGGGCTCGACCCAGCCACAGCCGGAGCCCATTAGCGAACGGGCTCCAGGAGGGGAAGAGCAGGAGGCAGGGTTGGAATTAGCTGAGGCCCCCACCCTTCCTGCTGCCACCGAACCGTCGCCAGCTTCGCCTGCCGGTGCGCCCGGGACCAGCCCTGCTGACGCGCCTGCTGCCGAGGACAAGGCAGCAGGCGCGTCAGCTGGACCGACGCTGTTTGGGGAAAGAAGCGGCGCACCCGCTGATCACCAGGGCTCTCCAAGGGGAGGCTGGCGGTGGCTCCGAGCGGCAGCTTCGGCAGACCTAAGGACGACCTCCCGCTTCCGAAGCGACCTGCAGCGACAGAGTTTGACGAGGGGGACTCTCGTTCGTAGGTTTATCTTAGGTAGCTTTTCAGCAGCTGATACCTTCGAATATTCGCTGTTTCCTTCTCTTCTGTGATTTTCTTTTCGCTTCTTGCCTATCTTAGTGTCCGTTTTCTCTCCGATTTTTCATCATGGCTTCTTCTCTCACTATTGCTAGTTTTAATTGTCGAGGTTTACAAGAGCAGCGAAACAAGCCGAGGTTATCAATTTAGCTCGGTCTCGCAAAATAGACATTCTCCTTTTGCAGGAAACATTTGTGTCTAGATTGCGACAGATTAAGAACTTCGACAGAACGTTTGGCACCAAATCCTACTGGAAATACGGCGGCGCACGTTGCCGGAGAGTTGCTGTCGTTTTAATGCCACCATTCACCGGTTACGTGCTACGCTACGCCAGGAATTCTGTTGGCCGTGTTCTGTCGGTGGATCTTGACTCTGCCGTTAGAATTGTGAATGTTTAAGCTCCGGTGCAGTACGGACAGCAGAAAGATTTTTTTAACTCCTTATATTTTTATCTAGCTGGCCCTTCCCGTGTCATTTTAGTAGGCGATTTCAACTGCGTTTTAGAACAAGCAGATAGCCTTTCCCTCAAAGGAACTCCAAAGTTTAGAGACCAAAACGGCGACCTAGAGTTGCAGGAGCTTGTTAAAGAGCTGGGGCTTGTCGATGCTTGGCGGTCCTTCCGCCCTCTCTAGTCACGAATGACTTGGACGGGGAGGGGGAGCCGGTCGAAGATCGATCGTTTTTATGTCTCGCCCTCGCTTGCTCCTAGCATGCACTCTAGCTGGCTGTGTCCTTCCGCATTGAGTGACCATAGCCTCCTTGCATTGATATTTGCCGACTCTAGTTTAGTGCCATGGGGCAAGCGACCATGGCGATTAATTCCGCGGCTCCTTAAAGATAAGGACGCCACAAAAGATGTAGCAACACTCTAAAAAATTTTACACCCTTAAAGGTGTAAAACGGGTGTACGCATTAAAAGCACCAACATGAACACCCTTTTTACGCCCCGTTTTCGAAATTTGAGGTGTTTGTAATTAAAACACCCTCAAAACAACCCATTTACACCCTTATATTTGAGTTGTAATGAGCAAGGCTACAAATAATTGATTGATATGTTGGGTTTAACGACCCAAAACCACCAGACGATTATGAAAGACGCTGTAGTGGAGGGCAGCGGAAATTTCGACCACCTGGGTTCTTTAACGTGCACCCAAATCTGAGCACACGTGCCTACAAGGCTACAAATGCACGACATTTTTGGGCCGTTTTGCTTATACTTTTAGTATACGTTAACCATCTTGATACCAGCAAGGCTCCCACTACTAGCTGCTTGCGAGTCTAGTAATGAATCGAAGCAGAAAGTAATGTGAGCGAAACGCAGTTTTCATCGATAAAGCACGCAAACTACGAGAAGATGGAAGATACAATAGGAGCGACGCTTGTTCAATAGAGTAAGGGCCAATTCCACTGTACCTGTTTCTTCCGTCTGTGTCATTTGCGTGATTAGTCAATACTTACAAAGTGCACTTATCTACCTGAACAAGGTAATGTGGCGCACATTGGTGTAACCATGCATAGAACACTCCCCCCCGGTCCCCCATAAGATCGAAGCTTTTAAAGCTAGAGGCAAAACAACCAACACCTGCAAAAAAAACAACAACAGAACAGTTGTTTAGCCATAACCACCACGTCAGCAGGCCATCAGGTTCCTTAAAAACGAACATTGACTTCATGTATCTTTAGCAGGCACGTTGTATTTAATTACTGTAGCGAATGTCCATCTTCATGTGTCCTCAAGAGTACGTCATGGTAATTAGGAAGAGGAAACCGACCATGAAGAAAATGCAGAATAAGGACGTTTTGGTGACCTTGATGCAGCCTTGCTCACAATGATGGGAGCCTTGTGGACTAAATTGCGAACAAAGCTCTCCTCATGGGCGCCGAAAGGCATTGTCTAGTTCTCTCTCTCTCTCTCTCCGTTTTTTTTATGGATCCCCGTCTTTTAACTTATGTAACTTCCCCAGCAGACGTGCTTCGGTCAAAGCCTTGACTTTGTAGGTAGTGAGAAAACAGCATTGATGAAATATTCTCAGCCGTGGTCTTGTTCCAAGGACTGCAAGCTGAGTACAAATGTATTGCCGGAACGTGAAGACAGAAGTGGTAATTAACAGGTTGAGAAAGTAGCAGCAGGTCAGTATTTTGATTTACTGCGTGCCCGAGCATTCCACTTTTTTTCTCTTTATTGCTTGCTGCATAAAAGCGTGCAGATGCGCGTATGCGCTGTCGTCTTCGCCTTCCTAGCAGTACGCACGTGGCAATATGTTCTCATCGAATAGTGTGATGGTCGATGCATGCAATATTGCAATGTATTTACCGAAATGAAAGTGCTGATAAAATATCGCCTGTGTCACCTTGAATGTGCAGTCCCTAAAGACGCATAGAGCTAATCAAAAAGCATCAGCTTAGCTTTTTTCCCAAAATTCACTAGATAGGTCGGTGAAGGTGCGGTAAACATAGCTCCTGAATACTACAAATGCGCGTTCTGACTAGTAGCCCGTGCTGGCCGCACTGCACCGTAACAAAGTTCACTGCGATTCAGATGCACTGTTAAACAACGAGTATATAGCAACAAATAGCTGCCGCAAAAAAAAAAAAAAAAAGCAGCGCCCGCGTTATTAGCAGAGGGCCGGAGCTAGCGTTAAACCGCATCTAGCCGGTCTGAGAGCGCCACAAGGCGCCATCAAGTCTCGTCGCCTAGACAACCTTGGCTGCCCGCCTTCTTCCGTGGCTGCACGGTATTGCTGCGCGCCGGGCGCACAGCGTGGGAAAGGGGTCGACATCGTCTTACATGTCACTGCGTGCGCTGGCGAAAAACCCTCCCATGTGTGTGCGTGTGGTTCGCGTGGCTTCTCGATCAGTAGAGTTTATTAGTCGGTGTTTAGTTTGAAATGTGCCTGCGCTCTGTGCTCCACCAGTGTGTTCTGTCAGTGCTGATTATGGCGAAGGTGCACCAGCCTGAAGACTGGACCTGTGGATTCATATTGTGGAGCAATCGAGGTGAAATAGTGAGTACCGCTCTCACGTTGTTCCGTTTAGTGCTTTGATAACTGCGTGAGCACGAGAATAATGCCTTCAAACAATTTTGTTTTCAACTAGTTGATGACAAATCAGCATATGTTTACTTAGCGAGAATACTTGTCCGAACTGTTTCACGGGGATGATGGCGAAGTGTGATTGTGGGCAAGTGTTTTTGTTTGTTTAGATTGTTTGGAGTACAGAGCAGAGTGAGCGTGCGCCGCTGAGGTTCAGCGAAGAAATTGAACAGATTTTTGCGGTGCCCTTTGTTGGCAGCCGTTTTTAACGGGGCCCGCTCGTGCTGCTCACCAATTTTAGTTTACTAGTTAATACATGTGCGGGGACGGCGCCTGTTAGCTCTAAGCATCAACCGTATCTAAGACGCATATGTTTGGGCATGTTGGTAGCTCATTTACTCTCTCTTTTTTTCTTATTGCACAAAAAGACCGAGAACGGAAAACAAGGGCGTGGTGTCCATGTCGTTCTTTTCGGTTTTTTCTCGTTTTGTGCGTAAACACTCCCGTGATAACTCGGGTTGATGCATCGGGTGACAACACAGCATATTGTTTCGCGTTAGGTGCGCCTCGCGAAGTTTGCCTACTTGCTAATACATTCAATTTCGTTAAATTTGTCTTCATCGGTATTTTAGTTCACCCGCAACGTAGCGTGACACTGCCGAAAGCCGTGCTTATGTAGCGGATCGAGCACTGAAGCTGGACTTTTAGTTTGAACAGACCTTTAGTCTGTGTGTGTGTGGTTAAATTGCCTACTTGAACAGCGCAAACGCTTGTTTGAACGTAACTACTAACGTTCGAGCACAGTTTATTCAGATTGTTTCCAGCATGTGTAACTTTCAAAATATTCTTGTTATTCGGAGTTTTATTGCCATCGCCTCGCTTTGGCGTTTAACTTTGCTAAGTACTTCAGATGTTAAAGGTATTTTCGCTATGTGAAGCATATTGTTAGTTTTTTGTTGCACAAAAACACTTTGATGTTAAACATACTGCACGGTATCTAAGCATGTGTTGCAGCCAAAATGTCAGACTGGGCAGCATATCTATAAGGCAACACAACCCGCACAGCCACTGAACAGCCTACGCTGCATCGGGAAGGAGTTATGCTTTCTCACCCTGAGAGCTTGATTGAAACAAATGGCCCTAATTTAGCAGTATGCAATGGTCATTGAGTGAAGGTAACAGAGTCACTTTATTCGACATTTCCCAGCTAATTTTGCGGCTATGGCTAATGTGTTTGACAAAAAAAATTGAGCTGATTTAATGCACCGAAAACAGTGAACTGCTTGAATATTTCGGAGTGAAAAAAGTTTTTGGTCACGTGGTTGCCTTTAAAACTTTGCAGACTGTTGTTTGAGTGTTGTTTGTGAAAAAAAATTATTTTACAAGTTCCGCACCTTTTTTATACCAAGTTTGGTACACGTTAAGTAAAGGGGCTTATGTAAGGTGTTTGAAATTCAGCCATAATAATACAAATTTTCGGCCACATACGTCTCCAAGAATTAGCCAAAGTGTGTTACGTTTGCATTTTCTCATTGCTATACTGCACATTGTATGAATATCTGAGCTGTGACTACTTACTTCACAGAAAAGATATTTTGATGAAAAATTATTTTTAGACATCTCAAGCTGTTAACCTCTACGAGAAAAGATCACTCATTTCACAGAATTGTTATTTTTGTCCGTATCGAGACGCAATTTGCCCCATGTGGTGGTCCAATTAAAAATGACCTTTTACTTAAATTGAAAGCAAATAAACAGTTCTTTGTATGTGACAAGTTTCATCATTACAATTTCTATTTCATGGAATCAAATATATAAATTTTAAAATTTTCCCATCAATGGCAATGGGAAACTTCGAGGTGTCGGCTGCCAGATGACCAAATGGCGAATGGGGAACTTGAAACTTCAAAAATCATTAAGGGGCAAATCTCTTGAGGCCGTGGGTCGTTCCTTCCTCTGTAGTCGTACTAGTATTATGAAGCCACTTGATGAGTTGCACAATAGATAGGGTTAGTGGTTTTCACAGCATATACACGGACAAAATGATGATTCGTGGGGCGAATCGTTCGTCCGCACATTTGTGCTTTCTTCCGTTCGTCTGTGCATCCATCCGTCCGGGCTTCCGTGTGTCTGTCTGTCCGTGAGTCCGTCCGCCTTCCTGTTCGTCCATACTGGCGTCAGACTGTCTGTCCATCCGTTTGTGCGTCCGGACGGACGAACGCTACACCCCACTCATCATCATTCACTCCTTAGATATGCTGTGATCTTTTTCTCAAAACATAAATAGCTATGACAAAATTTGGCACATGAAAAGAACTGTTCATTTGCTTCGATTTAGGTACAAAGTCTATTTTAATTCAACCACCACATGGTGCAAGTTGCGTCTCATTGTAGACAAAACAATTATTTGGTGAAGTTTGCGATTTTTTCTCGTAAAGTTTCACAGCTTGAGAGGTCTAAAATATTTTTTCCTTCAAATATACCTTATGTGGATTAAGCATTCACTCCTCAGATATTCATTCAAAGTGCAGCATTGATATAGAAAAATGCAGATATAACACATTTCGGCAAAATTATTTTAGGCGTATGTGCTCGAAAAATGGTTATAATATTACTGAGCTTCAAACACTTTACGCAAGCCCTTCACTGAACTTGTAGACCAAATTTGGCACGGAAGATGAGATACTTATGAAAGATTTTTCTTCACGAACATCCAGACAAAATTCCGGGAAGTTCAGGAGGCAGCCACGTCACCAATAAATTATTTGTCTGTGAAATATTCCAGCAGTTACCCCCTTTTATTGCAGTAAAATCAGCGCGACTTTTTTAAATACATTTGCGGTGGTCACCAAAATGGCTGGGACGTCTGATGGGGAATGCCCCAATAGCCAATTCTTCCATTATATAATCGTGTCAATGTGAGCCAGTTCAACAACACTAGTATCATTTGCATCTTAATACGTAACTGTACATTACTTAATTTTACAAGTTACCTGCACTGAATACCTTCTCAATGCGCATACCGTCATGTATGTTAAGTGGCATTGGGCTTTTGTGCAATACAGATAAAATATGTATGTGTTGTTGCGCGTTTCACTGTATTCCTTTTAATAAACTAATCGAAGAGTACCATGGTAGATCAGCAGCAATACAAATACAGCTGTGTTGATGCATACTTAAGCATAGAATTTGAAATTCACTTCGATTGGTCATTGCATGCAGCTAATGGAACATTCTCAACTTGGAGCAGGTCCTTTTTATTTGCCTGCGCGAGCAAGCTGAAAGGGTAAATTAAGGTTCATATATGGCACGAAAGGTATATTGATTCTGCCACAGGGCGCTTTTTATGGCGTTTATTGCTCAGCATACCTTTTCTAGCATTTATCACTGCAGTGGAGCCCGATGCCGCTGAATATGCTTGCTATGCACTCAATTTACACTTACACATAAGAAAGCAGTTAGTTATGCATGGTGCACACTGTATGTTGCACTCTTTGTGCGATTTCAGTCATTCTTACTTGTGTATTTATTTTAGGTTCCCGTGATTGAATTTCCTGTACAGAAAGAACAGCTTTGCCCCACTTCTCTCGAAGGCACCAGTCATCTTAGCAGCTGAAGATGATTTTGCAAGCAGCAGTGACGAGTCGTTTTGCAGTTAGAAGTGTACCAACACTGACATTACATTAATACAACCTCAATTACACTACTTTGTCGAATGTTCTCTTTTTTTAATGTCGAAATTTATACTGCGAGATGTAATATGTTGTAAATGTGACTCTAGAAACTCGCTTACTCTTTCTACGTGTTTTTTTTCTATTGTATAGGTGTCAATCAAAGGGCACACGTCTCAGTCGTTTGCCCGACTAGCGCAAATGTTTTTGAAAGTTGTGGAGGTTTATTGTATTCAAAACAATGAATTTTTAGTATAGAGAGAAAAAAACTTGGTCACGTGACATATTTCATAATTTTGCAGAATGCCATCAGAGTCCTGTTTGTCAGAGTTGCAGTTTTTTAATAATAAAGGCACGTGTTAGCATACGGGCTTCATTGTTTTTTGCTTCGGCGTTATGTTCGGTTGAACCTTACGCTACAGGTTACTGCTTGCACTACTGTGGTGTGATGCGTGCGTGCGCGCGCGCGGTGTGTGTGTGTGTGTGTGTGTGTGTGTGTGTGTGTGTGTGTGTGTGTGCCTTCCGCGTCTTTGTCGTTTACGGCCCAGTCTACGTACACATATATACACTGGTCTTATGCAGCTCATTCAAGACCATGGCACCTTATTTTGTCAGCCGCAGAGAAGGTTCATATATGCTTCTTCCTAAGAATAATTGAGGCTTGGGCCAGTTGGTGATGCATATTTCATGGAATGAAGTGCTGTGAAGGGCTCTCCTCAACACAGAAGTCTAAGCGTCACCTCCTGTGTCTGCTTTTGTTGCCCGTTTATTGCGCTTCATTTGATCAAGTATGCTCATCCATATAACTGCCAGCGTTTCAAGGGGGTTTTCAGTGTACACCCCACTCGCATGGGTGTAGCTTCATCCAACACACACAGTTCAGGGATGTTCATAAACACCTAATAAAGTAGGGTGTAACGTTTCTTTACATCCTACGGTTCAGGGTGTTTCTGAACACCTCATTGTTTAGGGTGTTCCTAGACACCAAACAGGGTGTTGCCCATGGGACAAAACAAATACACCCTTACGGGTGTAAAATTTTTCAGAGTGAACCTATCTCATCGGCTCACTCATGGGCGACAAGAACTTAGGCGGCAGCGAATGCGACACGGTGAAGGCCGGATTCGCGGAGCGCTTTCGGAATTGGGGCAAGAGGTGGGCGTGGGAGGAGCGTGTCTAGGGAGCCTACATGAACGGCCGTTTTTAGGGTGATGTCAGCCTTTGACCCAGTATACATGCCGCCAACGCACCGCCGCCCGCCAAAACACAATGTTGCCAGACAGCAACGCCGCGCTGTCACCCCATCTTGGTGCCCGCACTGCGTCTACGCCCGGTTGCGTTTAGTTCTCAATAATACGGCGTCGAACGTTGCGGTAGCGTGTTAAACGCTGCCGGTGAAGCCTTAGAATGCCTGGATGCTGCGTACCGCTCTGCGCTAACCACAACAGAAAGGGGGTGCGAATGTTCCGCTTCCCAGCGAGCCCTGGCCGACGACAACTATGGCTGGCTCAAGTGAAGCGAGACGGCTTTGAGCCCACCAGTGCGTCTCGTATTTGCTCTGTGAGTACTGCGTATTTCGTTCACTGTTTTTTCCTGCGGCACACGTATATGGGTTTCGCGGTGTTCGCGAATGAGTAGATAACCGAAGTTGTCGTTGCTGCGTCCACGCATTGCGAGTAGGAAGCCCACAAACGGGACGCGTCCGCGCGTTCGTACGGAGGCGCGCTCGCTAGTCTGAGCTGTTACCACGCTTGCGTTCGTGTCAGCGTAACCTCAGTATTATGTCGCAAGTGTTTGTGTGTGGGCTGCGAATTTCTTCGTGCGCTCACTTTGAGAATTGGGTCGCTTACACGACCCTAAGAACCGCCGCTGTCAAAAGCCCAGGTGTTCTGTGTTGTTACAAGGGCCGGGCACCGACGCCGTACGTAGGTATACATGCTCGGTCGCCTCCCTACAATAATGCTGAATAGTCCAGCTGAATTAAATTCTAGCTGTTTGTCGCAAATGCATCTGCAGTCAGATGCCAGATGAGTGGTCGGCACGATGTTGACGTGCTGGAGGGAGCGGCGGCTGGCTCCAAAATGGCGGCGCACAGAAAACTATGCTGAATTTGGTGGAAGCTGGCAACAGCGTGCCCCGTTGCCCGCTGGTTTTGTCTGAGTTTCTTGAAGTCACTTATTAAGATGTCTCCAGCCTAAAAACGGCCGTTCATGTAAGCTCTCTAAGCGTGCCGAGATCAAAGTGGTCTCTGACGCGATTCTCCTACTCTCAAAGCCATTGTCCGGCGGCCCGGGAATTACCGCGGCTCTTACTTCACTGCGCAAAGAATATAGATTCCTGCTCCAGCGACGTTGGGACCGCTTGCGGGCCACACCACGCGCAGAGCAGAGGGAAATGGAGGCTTGGTGCAGCAGAAATGTCCTTCGCAGACACTTAGCGAGGAAGAGCTCAGCGATAACCTCTTTGGTCAATCCAAACACAGGCAGTTTAGTGGAAACACAGGACGAAGTATTAGAGGTGGCAAGACAGTTCTACAAGAACCTTTACGCCGAACCACCTCCCACTCCGTACTCGTTTCCTTTCACCAAAACTTACGAGGACTTTGATATTTGTGACACTCCTCTCGTCGAAGAGAAGGTGTTTTGCAGCCCTTAAATCCATGAACCGTAATCGCAGCCCTGGTTCAGATGGTTTGACAGTCGAGTTCTATGTGAAGTTTTTGAAGGTTTTTTTTTGGGGCGTGGGGGCCTTTTACCACATTTGCAAACAGGCTTCTCCGTGAGGGGACCCTGTCAGCAACTCAAAGGGAGGGGCGGATCACTCTCCTGTGCAAGGGTGAGACGAGACGCACCGACCTGAGAGCCTGGCGGCCCATCACCCTTCTAAATAGTGACTACAAGGTCATAGCTAAGTGCCTGTCTGTTCGACTCACTCCAGTGCTCAGTACTGTTTTGGTTCCGTACCAGGCGTGTTGTGTCCAAAGTAGTTCGTGCCAACTTCATGGTTTTGCTATCTGGGACCTTATAGAATGGTCGAATTCACGCAACCTAAGTGGAATCCTTTGTTCTTTTGATCAAGAAAAGGCTTTTGATATTATCAGTCATAAGTACATCTTTAAGGTTTTAAAGCAGGCGGGCTCCAGTCCCAAGTTCATCAGCTTGGTCAGGGCTCTCTACTTTCGTCCTAGTTCTGCTGTTGTCATACAAGATCACGTTTCGGAGTCGTTCGGTGCGTGCCGTGGAGTCAGACAGGGCGACCAACTGTCGCCCGCTCTCTACGTGCTCGCATTCGAACCGCTCTTGCAGACGCTTTCTAAAGACACCAACATAGGTAGATTTCCCCATCCGCCAGGTTCCCCTCAGGTGGCAATGTTTGCCTATGCAGATGACCTCTCTATTGTCGTCCCGGACGAGGCAACTGTTTGCACCGTCTTGGACGTTATGGAGGGGTACTGCTCGGCGAGCGGTGCCAGGATAAATAAGTCGAAGAGCGCAGTCATGTATCTGAACTGCACTTCCTCTAGTCCACGTCCTGTACATGACCTCCCCATACAAAAGCGCCTACGTATATTAGGTTTACATTTCGAGTCAGATGGCCTGACTAACGAAAACTGGTGGTTAGCAAGGCAAAAGCTGACCGACAGGATTAAGGAAATCGGTGCCTTGTCTTGTCCGCTAACAGCTAGGGCCACAATAATTCGATCACTGTTGTTTAGTTTCCTTACGCAGATAGGTTCGGTTATGACAGTTATGCGCCACACCAAGGTTATCTTGGAAAAGAAAGTTTTTGATTTCTTTCGGGGTCGTGCCTCTCATTTCGTGTCGCGCCCCGTGTTGAAGTTGCGTAGGGACGAAGGAGGACTAGGTATTCCCGACCTTAGCGTTGTGACCACGGCATTACATATTAAATAGACAGGGGTAGCTCTTGATTCAGAGATGCTCCTTACTAGAAGCTTCGCGTCGTACTTTCTGAGCACGCGGCTGAGGTTGTTCTCGCCTGGGGCATTTTCGAATTTGGTGCCTCGAGCGGGAACGCCTTCTGCCTTCTATGCAGGGGCCGCTTCTACTTTGGCAAGTCTCATGGAGGTCGACCCCGAGATATATTTAGTTTCGATCGAACTCCGCGAGTTAGTCGATAGACTCGCTCTGGAGTTACCTGAACGCTGTAGAGAACATGACCTGTCCCAACACAGTCCTAACTGGCGGTTAATTACTGCCAGTTTCCTGGACGCCAAGCGCGCTACATTCATGTATCGCCTGGCCAGAGGGTGCCTGCCTCTAAAGTTCAGGCCCTTCACGAATATTCCTCAACGAGGAGCGTGCCCGTTTTGTGGCACTATGGAGGACCTGGTTCACGTGTTCTCGCAGTGCGCACTACCAGCTGCCCTCCATCGAAGGATAGCTAGCTTATTTGGCCACCCAGGTGTTCCCTTCAACACAGTTCGTTTTCTTCATCCCTTGTCGGGACAAGCGGCTAAGCAATACGTTATTCTGCTTGTTGAGTGTTCCTACCAAGTGTGGGTGGCACGGTTCTGTGCCGTCTTTGACGGCAAGCGACCCGGGCTTCACAAAGTGCCTGCAAAAGTACGGAAGGAGGTCTGGTTCTTTCTCCACAGAGAGTGGCAGTGCCTAGGTGCAAAGAAGTTTTATGAGATGTGGCACCGTCCGGCAGTGATTTTTCGTGAGTCAGGAGGGCAGATAACTATCAACTTTTAATTATGGCTTTCTCTAAGGCTCCACGACTAGGCCTAGTGAGCCGGTCGCCCCCCGAGTTTGGTCTGTATGGTCTTTCACCCGAGCTTTGCATGTGCTGAGGTGATTCTGTCGCCTTGTCGGGCTTTACCCGCAAGGTCCGTGTTTGCCCCTTCTGCAGGCTCGGCTACTTTAGTCGTCGAGGCGGAAGGTGGCTCCGTTCCCCGAGAAGGACTAAGCCGGCTTACAGCCATGCCGGTTTCCGTGAGTACGTTTGGTTTGTGTGCAGCGGCAATGGCCTCTGCACCAAATAGTAGTCCCGGAGACCCCACAGGACGGATTGTGTCTCACTGCGCCCGTGTGGCGAGGAGACGGGCCGTGACCGCAAAGCGCCTCGCGCGGAGCGATAGCCCATCCGTCCTGAGGGGGTGTCATCGCAGGCTCTCAGCCGCGAGACAGTGTGAGGGCACGGGCACTTTGGTTTTGGTGACTGAAGTTACTGCGACCGAGGGCAGTCCCGCTGCCACGTTTTTGGGTACGTCCGCTTTGCGTGCGGTCTAGAGATCCACCGTGTCGAAGGGTAGCCCCTGTGTCAAGTCTCGCTGGGCACAAGCGGTCAGAAGGCGGGCCATGACCGCAGCGCACCCCACGTGCTGCGATAGCCCACCTTGCCAGGGTACGTTCACTTTGCGCGTTGCGACCGAAGTTGCTTCGCCGAAGGCTAGTCCCTTTGTCGGGCCTCCCTGGCTTGTACGCCGGGAGGCAGGCCGCGTCTGTTTGGCGCCTTGCGCCGAACGGTGGCCCCCTTGCCAGGGCATGGCCGTCTTCCCGAAAAAAAACGTCCCCCCACACGACCCTGGGGGGGAGGCAGTGCCGGGACAGACGTAGGATGATGATGGGTTAATGAGTTAAGTGTGACTCTGGGACAAAGCGCTTCGGCGCCGCGTCTCCTTCCTATCTGACAACTGCACCGGGTATTCGCTGTAAGTGCTAGCATTTTGGCTTATTTTAACTCGATGGCTAGAGTATCCGCAGTGCGGTTACCGTGAGTCCTTGCGAAGGTGGACCTTACAAGGCGGCCGATCCATGCAGTCCCAGATTTCGCGCCTTTGTGCCATGCTATTTGTATGGTGGTTAGCCACTATAATATTTGCGCCTAAAACTTTCACTTAAAAGTCAAAGTGATGGCTCTGGCCAGCCTCGGCTTTGCTCGTCGTGAAGGTAACATGATGCGCCAGCATGTGCGCCGGGGTAGCTTATCTCCGCAAGGAGGGCAGTGGTGGGAGCGTTGTTTATGGCCACGCGGAGGCATGGCCCCATCGCCCCAGCGATCTTGCGACGCATCTGTTTGGGGTTTCGCGCTAGCGCGATACCGCCGCCCCAACGTCCTTGGTACGCAAGCCGCTTGGGTACCCAGCACTAAAACTCCCTTTTAGGTCCCATTTTCCTTCTCTTCTAACTGCCACCACCACGCTCGTACGGCACGTAAAGATGCTGCTCACCGGGCCCCGAGTTAACCCAATCGCACAAATGAATTCTTCTAAGAGCGGTAAAAGCTGTCACACGACGGACGAAATCTTAATTCTACTCCGGGTACGCGTCTACGTCACCATACGTCCCCCGTTGCCGCGTCCCCGCTTCAGTATAAGCGCGGAGCGATTCGTAGTGTATATTGCAGTTGAGATCGTCCGGGAGCAACGACGAAATCCTCGCTTGCAGAGTGAAGTCTCTCCTGTTGCGTGAATGATGGCTTTGGAGGGATCAGGATTACGTCACATGCCACGTGACTGTTCCGTCCGCGACCATGTCCGTCGTGTGAATACAGCTTTATAATAGAAATAAATGGCTGAAATGGTTCACCTTGTGTCTTCAAAGGGGATACAAGACAAGTGAGCGATGGTCTATTAAGGGGCAGATCCAGATGGGGGGTGGCGGTAGGGTGATCTATCCCCCCTCCCAAAGCCTGTCAGCATCCGCTCCCTAGCTCTTCCGTGCTTCCGTCCACCGGCTTTCACCAGTTAAGACAAAGGTGTGGGACCACTTTGAGCACACAATAACAGTATTATGTCATTTCAAGTTTTTTTCTGGCAGTAAAAACTAAAAGTAATGACCACGCCCCCATTTCCAGTGTTAATTCAAGTGACCGCCCCCTTCCTAAATTGGGTGGCTGGATCCGCCCCTGAGTCTATTTCATGTGTTCATCAAAGTGGCATGGTTCCTTGTGGTACGTTCGATTACTACCTAAGATGTCACTGAACTGTGAGCGTAAACCCTAATATAATGTTGGTGGAGGTAACCAGCGGGTTACCTAATAGATCGAACTGATCGCCTTTCTAATGCGTGCAAGTGGCACCTGTGTACTCAGGTGATATATGCACCAAACAAAACTTCTAACAGGTCTGCAGCAGGCATAAAGTTCTTTTTGTTCATATTACCTAGAGGGGATTTGGCACTGCGATCGTTAGCGAACATGAGAATTATGGGTATAGTACATAGATTTGCCTAGTCTTCGTACTTGCGGGTGGGGAGGCGCACTTGAGGCTTCGTTAATTGGCGTTTTCTGGTTTTGTTTGGAAGGAAAAAACAAAATCGTTTGATATTTTGTGACCTGATTTGAAATGGTAAACCTAAAAGAATAACGTGGTGAAGCGCCACCGCTGAACATTTGCTGATTTCTGTTTTGTGACAGAACAGATCCAAGCCACGCGAAACACAAACGGACCCAGGTACACGAATATAGACAAATACTCGAACTACCCAACATATTCATGCTCGCTGAAGCGCTGTGAGTTTGAGCTTCTATAGACACTAGAACCGGGGTTCACACTAGTGTTTATTTAGGGAACTTTATGGCAGCAGGTCTCCTACAGTTACCAAGAATGAACATTATAAGAATTAATCTTTAAAACACACAAGAACCTAACGGAACAGAGCACGCTTCAAAAGAACCACATCTTCAGGAACCCGTCGGAAAGATGCATGGTCAGAGTTTAACAAACCACTAGCATTTTTTCGTTTGGTAGTTATTGATGCGTGTAATGGGTATATAGTGACAACTATTAGGGCTTATGCATATGTAATGACTTGAAGAATAGCATCGCAAAGGTGCCAGAAAGTGCTAGACAAATCAAGTTATACTCTTCCAAGTGCAATAACTAGATTAAGCTCGTCTAGTACACTGGCAATACAGTAGGATCGAGTTCTCATTCGCAATTTACAATACACTGATATATGACATTAAAAATTGAATTGTTGGAATTCTCCAAAGTTGCCACCTAATGCTGATATGTAGTGGTCACTGTCAGGACATCAGAAGTGAGTTCTGCCGCCTGTGGGCTGCTCTCTTGATATCAAAAGCGAATGCAGCCGCTTCTGCAATGCTGCAATATGGTCAACAAATATTTGCACTTTCGCAGAAAAAATGTGTCGTTTTTGAAATCTCCGACTATCAAAACTCTATACGACTACCGAATCACCGAATACAAAAACTGTGAATGAACAACAAATTTTTTTTTCTGGAATGTAATACTGAGTGTTCCCATGATGGCTGACGACTGTAGCGCGAGATTATTCCGTAGTTTTATGTTAAACTAACGTGAAACGGTCGCTTATCTAGGATGTAGTGCGAATCCACGCTATGTGCAGAAAGATCTCATGGGCGTGGGATCAACACACTTGAATGATGAGAAAAAGATGACTTTCGTTTTTGAAATAACTGATGTCGATTGTTACGGTTTAACGTCCCGAAACCGTCATATGATTATGAGACACGCCATAGTGAGTGGCTCCGGTAATTTCGATAATCAGGGTTTCATTAACGTCAGGTTTCATGAAACACACATAAAACACACAATCAGGTTTCAATAAACGCACTGGCTTCTACTATTTTCGCCTCCATCGAAAATGCGGCCGGCGTGGCCGGGATTCGATGCCGCGACCTGCGGGCCAGTAGCCGAGTGTCTTAACCAATAGAACACCTCTCCAGTATTTACACTTTCAGCTATCTAAGGGGAACGCATAAAATACACCGTGAGTTTAGCTTAAATGGTTTGTTTATAAATTGTTGTATGTCGTAGAAAATGGCGACAATAACGAAGGCGCACGTTCGCTGTCACACCCGACTTGGCGAGTGCCTGTATATTCCACGCATGTATATTCCACGCAGGGTAACACCCGGTGCTACTAGGAGAGTGCAACGAAGCGAGCGCGCGCAACATTAGAGAGTTTTATGCTGCGTACCCAAGGTCTTGGGGCGCTGCAGGCTTGGGAGCGCGCGGCGTTGAGTACCCAACCCATACCCAACTCGATGCCTTATGCAAACGCAAGCCGCACAAAGGTCACACTAAGGTCCCTAGATGAAACAAGGTAGCGTCACTCATTGTTCTCGAGCCGTCCTCCTCACTCTCTCGATTACTCCTCTTTTTCTCTGCCATCCGCGTCTCTAATTGGTGCATTACTTGCACGTGATCTTGCAAATGGCTGGTGGTGTTATTTATTATTATGCAAAAGGTTCAAAACGAGTACGCAAGCGCATATGGCTCCAGCCGGATTCTCTCCGTGACCAAAGACAAAATCGTAGATAGAACATGAACTGAAGATGAGCGTTTCGGTGTGCACTAAGTCGACCAAGATTGTTTAGCCATTTCGTTCGATGCAACATTTGCGTTTTAGATGCGGAGCATCTAATACTCGAGGCTTGTAGTGCGGCGCCGTCCGCAAGCTTCCTCCTCCTTCTTCCACCATCTGTGCATCCCTTCCTCCTCTACACACCGCGCGCGCTTCACTCCTCCACCATCTGTGCACCCTTCCTCCTCTACACAACGCGTGCGCTTCTCCTCTTCAGGAACATTCGCTAGCTGTATAATGTAGCGCGCATGCGCCGTCACGCTTCGAGAACATCAGCAGCTGACGCGCGCGCATGCGCCGTCGCGCTTCGAGAACATCGGCAGCTGACGCGCGCGCATGCGCCGTTGCGCTTCTCCCCCTTCTCGAACATTCGACAGCTGACAGTGCATGCGCCGTCGCGCTGTATATACTCAAGGTCGGCGCTCGCTCGCTCAGTTGCCGCTCGTCGGTTGGTTTGTACGGCGCGTCGACGTCCAAGGTCGCGGTGAAATGAATTCCAACGAATCCACAAACACAATGATCGACGTCCCTTCGACCAGCGCCGCCCTTTCGCATACGTGTGTACGTGTTCACTCATTTAACACCCCCTCCTACAACCACGTTAACCAATTTAGCCATCGACCCAAGTAAGTCGCAATTTAACACCCCATTTCACAACCACGTTAACCAATTTAGCCATCGACCCAAGTAAGTCGCACTTTAACACCCCGTTAACCAATTATATGCTCCGCATCCTCCTCAGTGTTCCCCCGAGGGAAGCTGCGGGCAATTTTTTTTCTTGCGTGTGCACAAGCCAGTTGTAATCAATCGTCACAACGTCACGCCCTGTGGCCACTTACAGGATTCAGCAAGAAGCACGTGCATGTGTCACAGCACGAACAAAACACAATCAGAGAAGTGCACTAGTTAGAACTGGACGAAATACCGCGGCCGTGGATCTAAAATGTACTACGCGAGACGCCATGGCTAGTGGTGTAAAGTATAGAACTGCACAACGTTGCCGGTTGAGTAACGCCCCTTGCTCTTGTGTTGTGCCGTTTATGTTCATAAAGGTAACTGTTTAATCTACGTCTTATTTCGTTCCATTTTGTTTCATTTACATCTATTCACCGTAGCAACGGAACCCAAACATTCGCTTTTGGATGAAAGTTTTAAACCTTCTAGGGGTGCTTCAGAAAAGAGGAAAGGGAAAGGTGTCGCTACCTTGGAAACTTGTTTCATCTAGGGTAGAGTGTACTAGAATAGGTTGAGTGGCGCGACCGCCGCTGTTTTCCTGAAGCTCCGTACGCGGTTGCGATAGAGGGCGCTACGAGCAATCCGGCTTGGTCGCGCATCGCTCGCGCGGGTCGTGCGTTTCCGGGCTTCTGCGCCTTTGGCGACACGTGCGACGGCCAGTTTCTTACCGGTGTACGGCAATGGATTTATACTGTCAGAGTAGCATTAAAAATGGTGTTTCCACACGATAATCAGGCTTTCGCCTCATAATATTGCCCCTAAATGTTGCTGCACTGGTTTCGCGGCTCTGAGCGTCTGCTACGGTGACGCGCGAATGCGCCCCTTGCATAGGTTCTTCGCGATTCCGTTTTTTTAGTCTTTTTACCAATTGAGAGAAACTGTCAAGTCCGCGTGCTGTCCATCTCATTGTGCATGGCCGCAGTAAAGCGAAGCTGTAAATAGCAGTTCAAATTGGAATGAATGTCGTGAGCGAAAGCTACACGTGTGCTTTTGTCACAACGCCTCGGCTACGGGAAGGAATGCTTTAAATAACGATGCTGATAGAAAACTGCTTTTTCTTACACCCATATTAAAAGGACAACAGCGATGTCTGCATCCCTTAGCTTTTTTTGGATCAGCAGCAAATATACAAATATCGTTCAATGTGGAGAAACAAGCAGCTGTAATTTAGCCAAAGGATAAAGCCAGGCATAAACCAACGCGGTTTTTTTCCACCTGTCAACAGCATGTTAAATGTGTTTACAGACACGACAAAATAAAAATAAAGATGTTTAAAATCGGCTGCTATATACAAAGAAATATCAGTCACACACACTATGCATAAAGATACATTTTAAAGGAAAACAAAATAAAAATAAAGATGCTTAAAACTTATTGCTTTACATATATACAAAGAAGTATCACTGTTACACTGGCTATGTACACAGATAAACTTCAAAGTAAAAAAAAATCACTGTAAATACTATGTACAAAGAAAACTGTTACAGGTATGTAACAGGACGAGTGGAGCACTCAGCTGTACGGGAATCCTACACGCACCTACGGAGCTTTAGGTGCTGCAGCCTCCTGCGCCGTTCTTCCTTAGCTCTATTGGTTCCTTTAACCAAAAGGTGCAATCGAGTGACAACATAAAATTTTACCACATGAGACTTCACTGCTTTTGCATGTTGAGCACAGCCAAGGGGTCTCCCTTCAACCCTGACCAAATGCAGCACATCTAAAATGCTATCACTGCGCAGCTCATTAGTGCTGAAGCAGTCTGTAAATGTGTCTTCTAAATAGCTAACGAAGTCAAACAGCTCCTTAGACGGGTACAACAAACCACCTTTGTCGCAAAAGTTCGTCAAGGCCGAACACTCATGTTCCTTCCCTTCTGAAGCTGGAACAAGCAGTGAAGTATGACAAGCAGTGCATCCTGACTTCTGCACACACTTTCTAGCAACATATCCAGCCATGTAATATGCTAGGCGAGAGTCACTTTTTTTCCACAAGGCTGTAATGCTCAGTTGGGGCAGCAATACTGTCATGGCAGGGAGCGCTTTCTATCACGTCAAGATCTCCTTGAGCAATGTGGTCATCAATTGTTCGCTGCAGGCTTGTTGCATCTGCCGAGTGTGCATCTCCAGCGTCGAGCAGTGATGTAAGCACCAATGGTGTAACGCTCGCACCGTGCACTGGCTTAGCTAGGCTATAGTAGCTCAGGCAGTTGACAGCATTTAAGAACTGCTCTGGGGTCGTATGGTAATTACAGCCCGACGACTGCCGCACAATTCCAAACAAGTTCTCGAGTGGATCTTGGCTTAGGTTACTCGTCATTAAATACCTGTAGCTTAGTTCTGTGGTAACTTAGTCCAGTAAAGAAAGCACACTGGACAGCGTAACCCTCAGGCCAGTAGCTGTCTGCTTGCTAAGGAACCCGACGCCCTTGCCGACATGCTGCTCCCACTTGTCAATGTAGTCTAGAAAACTGGAGAGCGCAGAACTACCACTTGAGTGCGGCCAAAGAGCCTCGGATATTAATCTGGAGGTCATCAGTTTGATGAGTTGGTTCATCAGCCTGTAAATGCAAAAAAATCTTCATTAAAGCTGGGTTCAACAGTGATGGCCATTAACGCACTCTTGTCTTTTGCCCAAAGAATACAGCAGATACAATATGTTTAGGTACCTGAAGAATGATTCTGTAGCATCAACTGCACCCTTTCCATAACGTGACTCAAGGGTGTCCTTGTAGTGGTGTAGACCACGCAGCACAAAGTCTCCGAATAGCTGGAAGGCAAGGGACACTCTCATCTTCTCGAAGTCATTGGGCTGAAGGTGGCTTGTAGTCAGCCCTGGCATAGCCTTCAAGGTGATGCTGTCTTTGTCCAGGTTGAAAGCCTCGGCCACAAAATACACTGACACCTGCATCAACATAAAAATGCAGTGATTAGCCAGTTGACTTAATATAAAATGTTAAGCAAGAATGTAATAAAACATTTATACCCGTCCATTTGGTGTGCTGAAATTACCTTTCAAGAGGGAGTTGCGGAGGCACTTCACTAGATGAGGAAAGTCTGACAGGAAATGAAGGTTCCTCTTGGCGTCCACAGGATGCTTCACCTTGCACGTTATTTTGCTTGAGGTTCCCTGGATGCCCATCGATGTCCACATTCGTCTATTCCACGAAGCTCCGTCGCAGGTTATGAAGTCAACAAAGAGTCCTGCCTGTTCTGCTAGGATCGCTGTTTCGATCAATACCTTGAAGAGAAGGTCACCCTTAACAATTCCGTTCGCAGCATACACCCCCAAAACCTGAGAAAATTTGCCTGCAAATGGCACGAACATAACAACCATACCATGGTCGCAAGGAAGGTTCGCATCTGCCCGTGGTATAAAGGGCTCCATGTCGACAAAGCCTCCGATTCTACCAGTCTTGTCAATTGAAAGGTGCTCAGACAACTTCATTTCGTCCACCAGGATGCCGCCATGACGGCTGAAGGTGTCCATTGTGTCTGTTTTCGTCTTCAAAGTTTCTAGAACCTTTCTGTTGAAACCGAAGCCACTCCTGTACGAGGCGGTGTACTTCCGCAGAGTAGTATCGCCCGGAAGCACGAGAATATTGTGTCTTCTCAGATGTCTATAGAGCTTCGGACTTGTCATCTTCATGAGAATGCATTCGAGCATTCATTCATTAGTGAAACGCATGCCATTTGTGCTCTTTCGCTTTGATGCTCTGAAACAGTGCCGCACATTTTCCTGCTGCTTTGGGGGCAGCGTAGAGATCTTCTCTTCCAGTGTCTCTTCTTTTAAAGCCGCGTTTTTGGCTCACATGCCCTCAACTCTACCTTTCAGGCTCAGTACCTTTTTAGAAAGGCGCCTGTGCTTTTGCAAGGTTGACCTCAGCCTCTGGGCAGCTGTCCTCACTTGCTTTCGGCGATGGCACTTGAGCCAAGACATTCTTGTGAGCAGAGCCTTTCGAAGATACCGACAAGACAGGCAAGGAGCTCCTGAAAAGCATGGTAATGTTATTTTGTTGGGTTTGCTAAGTGACTTCTCTAGTATACCGCTGTGCAAATAAACATAATTCATCAGCACCAAATATATGTCACTGCTCCTGAAGTAAAGTAAGTTCACGAAGCTATCAGCATTCAAAACAATTTCTGTTACGTCTCAGGAGCTCGGGCAAAATAACTCACACTTTTTCAGTTTACCATGTTGCCTTATGTGCAAATACACTACATGTACACAAGTGAAACATTAGTTTCGCCCTTACCTTCTGTCACTGTCGTTACTGCGCATCTCCGGCTGTAGAAAGCGCCGCCAATGACGGCTGTTTTTTTCAGGAGGCTTTTTCTTAGCTTCTCTGCGATGATCGCCGATGTAGACAAGGCACCAGGGCATTTCAGTAAGCCTGAGGCTCGAAGAAGAACTCCCTCAGCTTCCCTTACAGTCTCGACACGTTCTTCAGTGATCATTTTCCCAGTGAGGAATGTCCTGAATGAGACTTCTTGGTCCTTGCTTACACTGAAGAGGACCGAGCGGTCCGAGTTTACGGTCCCAGTGGACTCTACAAGCTCTCCAAGGGTGTATACCGTACCTTCAAAGTTTGGAAACCGATTGGACGACCAATACGCAGACGGAGTACTCAGATTACACAAATTGTCAGCGCCAAGCACTGGAGAATCAAATCCGTCGCTTTCGAACGGCTCTTCCACAGCCGCAGTGCTGCATGGGCTTTTAACTTTCTTCCTTATGTGCTTTGTATCATCAAGCTTGGCTGGTGCCTCCCGTTTGTGAGGTGCTCGCTTGGGAGGAGCTGTTGAGCTCAAGTACTTTGGCGCATTTGGCAATACCGTAGGCACTGCATCACTCGTTAGTGCCGTTGTTCCGCGCTCAATCCTCACCTCCTTTCCGTTCACAATGTGCACGTAGTCCCGCTGAATGTACCGTTTATCGAAGTGGAGCTCACACACTGCGCATTTGCTATCCAGGGGTTTGTCGCTCCGATGTAAGTTCTTCTCCCAGAGCACCCGACGAGCTTCATCTTTCGGCACGCTGAACAATGACGGCTGCTTCTCCGCTTTAACGCCCGAGTAACCGGTGCGACAGCCTGGCGCATAATGCCGATGCCTACCTTTCGGCATGGCTACACTGTTTTCACACACGAGTAAACGGCACTGAGTTGCAAAACATTTCGCGCAACACGCAGTCCCCGTCGCCTTCGCTGCAAATTGCAATGGCCCGGCGGCGGACGCGGAGGAAATTTCCAAGCCACTTCGATCGCAGTGCTCCCACGCTAACTTTCCGCAGTTCGGGCTTCGCCAAGAAGTGTAGGCGGCGCCCGGCGATCGCGCCACTCAACCTATTCTAGTACACTGTATCTAGGGACCTTAGGTCACACGCACTCGCAGTGCCATAGCGTCTTGTCGCGTAAGAATTATTTAAATAATTTTACGATTTAAAATGTTAAATTGAACATACATAGTGATTAGGACACTTCTTTATGATGTACAGCATCCTGGTATACGCAAAAAAATGAAAAATACAAGGTTACTGTAAACGACCGTGTCGACATCTTGTGACACTTCGTGCAACGACAGTCGTGAACATGTTAGCTTACGCGTAATGTTTTTGTGGTGAAAACGAAGAAAAAGGTTACTAATTTGTAATATTGTCGCTGCACAGTTTTTGCATCAAATGTACAATGCACAATGTTTCTGCAATAACAATGTTGTGGTCGTCTGTTTCACTATGATCGCGCTAGATGGCGCCCCCTCTTCAGCTGGTCGAGGACTTGCATATCTTTAGTTTCTATGTTCCAGGCTATTCTAGCTTTGGTAATCTGGCTGAAACCGTGTAATCGCTATAAGTGCTCACACTTTGGCTTATTTTAACTCGACGGCCAGAGTATCTGCAGTGCGGGTACTGTGAGTTCTTGCGAAGGTGTACATTACAAATCGGCCGATCCATGCTGTCCCGGATTTCGCACCCTTGTGCCATGCTATTTGTTTAGTGGCTAGCCACAATAATATTTGCGCTTAAAACTACAAAGTCAAAGTTGCGGCTCTGGCCAGCCTCGGCTTTACTCGCCGTGAAGGTAACATGATGCACCAGCATGTGCGCCGGGGCAGCTTATCTCCGCTAGGAAGCCAGTGGTGGCAGCGTTGTTTACGGCCGTATGGACACGTGGCCCCATCGCCCCAGCGATATTCCGACGCATCAGTTTGGGGTTTCGCGCATGCGTACTACCGCCGCCCCTACGTTCTGGGTACGCAAGCCGTTTGGGTACCCAGCCCTAAAACTCCCTGCTTTATACCAGTGCACAGTCGTGGCGGAGAGATAAAAGTGAGAGGAGATACGAAGCGGAGGCAACACTCCGTCACCTCCTCCCACTTGTTCGCGCTCACACGAGGGGAGGGAGATAGCAGGTGCACGCGCAGGGGGTGTGCGGACGGTCGCCGAAGGATGGACACATCCCCCAGCAAATGCTGCTTCGCATCTAAAACAAAGGTGTTCGCTGTGAAACCTGACTTTCCGAATGATTCTATTAAAATCTTGTTACCAAAAGGCGGCCCATATCTTTGTCACGCGCAGTGATACGGGATATAAAAATGGCAGCATATCCACGGAGTGAATGATGGAGAGTAGGGCGAAGAATTCGTCGGTCCATTCGTTCTTGCTTCCGTCCGTCCATGCGTCCGTCAATGTGGCCATCCATGCATTCATCACCCCGTCCGTGCGTGCGTCTGTTCGTGCGTCCGTCCCTGCGTTCGTCCATGCAGCCGCCCCTGCGTCCGTTCATGCGTCCATCCATGCATCTGTCTATGTGTCTGTTCGTCCACCTATTCAACACTCCAAGTACCACCATCTCGCATCTTTTCATCATATATTCCCCATATAGAAGCACCGCCATCCAGCGGACATTCCAAGGACTAAACGAGAGATGGCACACGCACACTTTCTTACGGCTTGCGCTTCGGGTGCACTTCGCACCTTTAACCACCTCGAGTTCATGGTATATACTAGTTCACTGTATTCATGGCACTGCGGCCGAACGCTCGCTAAACCTTTCGAAAACCAAGTAGGTTACTCCCAGCGAGTATGACATAGCAAACTTTTTCAGTCAGATAGTGCTCAATGTACATGCCAATGGCTGCTAATGGGAAATGAGAGGCGGAGAATTCGGCTTTTACTTTCTTACGGCTTGCGCTTCGTATCTACTTCCCATTTTTAACCACCTCGAGTTCATTCGTGGTATATACAAGTTCATTGTATTCATGGCACTGCGGCTCAACGCTCGCTAAACCTTTTTAAAGCTAAGGAGGTTACACCCAGCGAGTATAACGTAGCAATCCTTTCTTGTCAGATAGTGCTCAACGTACATGCCAATGGCTGCTAATGGTGATAGCAGCCTGCGCGTTAACTAAAAGCCGAATGCTCCTGTCTCTCATTCCCCATTAGCAGCCATTGACATGTACATTGGGCACAATTTTTCATTGTTCAACAACGCACAGAAGAAGTCTCTCCCCAGCACCACCTTGGAGGTTAAATAGTTACACTTCTTACAGACTACGAGGGACGAACGGGTGCCGCTATAAGGAGCTTCGACCCTAAAAAGTGCCCCGAGAGCTGCCCCATCCTTTCAGCATGGACGAGGCCAGTACTCGTGCGACCGGATCGCCATCGTGGCTGACGGCCGGCTGTCCTGTCTTGGCACGTTACAGCAGCTGCGGGACAAGTACGCCCGCGGCTACAGGCTCGAGTTCGGGCTCGAGAACGCGACGCAGCCGAACGCGACGAAGCAACTGAAAGAGGCCGTGCAGACACACTTCACCGAAATCAAGCTTGTGGAGTCATTCGAGGTGCACATCACCCACCTGCTCACTCTCTATGTACTCCGAAAGAAAGTAACCACACCCCACGCCGTGAAAGCGAAGTAGCGAAGAAATAGTTCCACGCCATCTGTCAGTGAAGATGTGGCCTTTTTTTTGACCGAAGCCAGGTAGTCTCTTTCCTCGGTTAGCCCAGTTAACCATAAGCGATTGCTTTGTTTCTTATTTAAACAAAGGCCTGCTCGGGGTTTCCTTTCAGGTTGAGGAGGGGGCGAAGGTTCGTCGCAGCGCCCTCTCCCTACTATATATATTTATATATATATTGTAGGCATTCATTAAGCACATCACCTATCTTTACACATATTCATCATCACGAGTGGTCGTCATCTTCTTCTGCTGTGGGGACTTGGCTTATCTGAGTTCTGTGCCTTGGGTGCGGTCGTTTCATCGTGTCTTCTGGGCCTAATAAAGGTTGCCTTCACCGTTACATCACAAGTGGTGGAGTGTGCTCTAAGATCTTCCGTCCTCTCCCAGCCCGATCTGCCTCCTGGAGCTGCACTCAGGTCGCCGTTTGTACCAGGTGTCCGGTAACATGCCTCAGGACGAGCCAACCGGCGCTTCTGCGTCCACCTCCACGGCCCCGGCTACCACGGCCTATCCATCGTTGATTATCACCGCGCACCACCGAAAGCCATTTGACTTCGAGGTGAAGATGTGGAAGATTGGTTGGACCAGTTCAATCGAGCGAGTTCCACTAACAACTGGGATGTTCCTACCAAGCTTCGCCGTGTTTCTTTCTACCTCACAGGCGTAGCAAAAACATGGTTTTTCAATCATGAAAAGGACATTATGGACTGGACACGCTTCAAGCAACAGCTTCGCCAAATTTTCGACACCCCGGTGGCTCGTTCAGCTTTCGCGAAGAAGACACTGGATTCTCGCAAGCAACAATGCGGTGAGTCCTACACGTCGTACATAGAAGATGTGCTTGCTCTCTGTCACCGTTTCAGCACGTCCATGTCAGAATCAGAGAGAGTTTGTCATCTATTGAAAGGGATAGGCACGGTCGCGTTCAATGCCTTGGTCATTCAAAACCCGACTACAGTTGCTGACGTTGTTGCCACGTGATAACGCCTAGAGGAACTTGAATCCCAACAGTTACCGCCGGACAGCTCTGAAAACACTACCACGACTGATGCCTCATTGCGTGCAATGATCCGGGCGATTATACGGGAAGAGCTGAAATCTTTCGGCCTCTCAATGACACCGAGTCCACCTCCCCCCTCCAACACTGTTTTGCGGGATGTTTTCAAAAAGGAGCTGGCGTCCATGACCGGGCCAGCGTTTGTAGAGTCTCCAGTACCTCGACTCCAGCCGACGTACGCACAAGTCCTCGCTGGCTCACCACCCGTGGTACAACCGATGCCCACACACTTGACGCCTGTCCCTCTGGCTTCGTTAACTCCGAGTGTGACTAGCCAGCCCTTTCACCCACCGTGGCGGCCGCATCGTCCGATCTGTTATTACTGCGGCTATCGGGGCCACATTGCATGCGTCTGTCGGAAGCGTCAGCAGGATGAGCGTCGTGGACTCGACACCTACGGACAGGATGATGGGACAAGCGGTACGCTTTCCAACGTCGTCCTTATGATCTGCAACTACGCCGCTCACCGTCTCCAACTGCGACATCTGAGCCAATCTGTTCCTACCGCTCTACTAGACGCCGCTCACCCTCACCCCTCCGCCATTCCACGTCTCCATTGCGACCTGTCTCGCAATTTACCAACCAACGCCCGGAAAACTAACCTCTGCAGTTTTGGACGAAAAGCTGCATCGAACGAAAAGACAGATATTCCTCCAGTGCGTCCATATAATACGATAGCTGTTTTAATAGAAGGTGTGTACGTGGACGCTTTCATAGACACTGGTGCTTCTTTGTCTGTGATTGATCGTTTTTTGTGCTCACGTCTACGAAAAGTCACCGACCCTTATGATGGACCTACACTGCACGCTGCTCAAGGGGACGCCATTAGACCTGCCGCTATGTGCACCGCTCGTGTTTTCATAGCTGGTATTCTTTATTTTGTACAATTTGCTGTGCTGAATTCGTGTGCCCACCAGATTATATTAGGCTGGGATTTTCTGTCTATGACGAACGCTTCCATCTGCTGTCGAGAAAATGTTGTTCATATGATGGAAACTGACTATGCCCTGTATGCGGATGACAAGCCCGTTCGCTTGCTCGCTGCTGAAGAGACCGAGCTACCACCTGGTCATCAGCGGATAGTTGCCATCACTTCTAATGTGATCAACTCTGGTGACGTGTTTGTCCAACCATCTGCACGCTGTCTCGCAAGAGGTATAGCCCTTGCTTCAGGTCTAGCGCGATTCCACAATGGCTCCAGACTTCTCTACGCTACAAACCAGACTTCTGAGAAAATTCTCATTCCTAAAGACACCACAATGGCTTGCGTTTCTGAATCTCAACCTGTCTCTGTTGTCCCGCTTATGCCAGCGTGTTCTGACCTTCCTTCCATTGGACGTTCACCAAGCGTTTCTGTTCTTGCTGCGACTATTAGTCCAGAACCGACCTCTTCACAGACAGATGAGTTGCTTGCCTTGCTACAAAAGCATAGCAGATTGTTTGATGCCCATTCCTCATCTCTGGGACAGACGTCCATTATTAGGCATCGTATCCAGACCGATGGCACTTCCATCGTATGCCGTCGACCATATCGCGTTTCTTCATCAGAGCGTGAGATCATTGAACAAAATGTAGCCGATATGCTGCAACAGAACATTATACGTCCCTCCGCGAGTCCTTGGTCATCCCCTGTTGTTTTAGTAAGGAAAAAAGATGTCTCCGTGCGATATGGCGTGGACTACAGAGCACTTAATAAGATTACCCACAAGGACGTTTACCCCATGCCGCGCATAGACGATGCTTTGGATTCACTGCAAGGTGCTGAGTACTTCTCAAGCCTAGAACTGCGTTCAGGTTACTAGGAAATACCCATGCACGAGGATGACAAAGAAAAGACAGTGTTTTCAACACCAGATGGGCTGTATGAATTCAACGTCATGCCATTCGGCCTTTGCAATGCTCCAGCAACATTCAAGCAAATGATCGACACAGTTTTACGAGGCTTGAAGTGGAAGACTTGCTTGTGCTATTTAGACGATATCGTTATTTTCTCGTCAACCTTCTCTCAGCACTTGCAACGACTGGACGAAGTTCTTACGTGCCTTGCAAACGCAGGCCTTCAGCTGAACACCAAGAAGTGCCGTTTTGCGAGCAAGACGATTAAAGTGTTAGGCCACATCGTAAGCAAGGACGGTATTCGTCCCGATTCTGAGAAGATTTCCGCTGTCCAACACTTCCCGCATCCTGAAAAAGCCAAAGATTTGCGCAGTTTCCTCGGCCTCGCTTCTTATTTTCGCCGATTCATTCGAGACTTCGCCTCAATAGCTTCACCATTGCACAAGTTGCTCGGATCAGGCGTCGCCTTTGTGTGGTCTCCTGAATGTGAAGCGGCGTTTGCCCAACTGAAGTGAGCACTCACATCCGAACCAGTCCTCTGCCATTTCGACGAAACCGCGCCTACGCTCCTGCATACAGACGCTAGTGGTCGAGGCATTGGTGGAATTCTCCTACAGCGAGACAAATACTCACGTGAGAAAGTCGTCGCATACGCGAGTCGTGCACTGACCCCTGCTGAAAAGAATTATACCATCACCGAACAGGAGTGCCTAGCGGTCGTATGGTCGATACAAAAGTTTCGACCTTATCTCCACGGCCGCCACTTTACTGTGGTTACGGACCATCACGCCTTGTGCTGGCTCTTGACAATCAAGAAATTGTCCGGCCGCCTTGGTCGCTGGATTCTTCGCTTACAAGAATACGACTTCACTAACACATACAAGTCGGGAAACAAGCATCAAGACACCGACGCACTTTCGCGTTGCCCGCTCTCTTCGGAGCCGCTTAACAAACCCGCCACTGCCGCACACGAGAAGCTTTCAGCCGTCTCTTCCCTACATGTTTCGTCATTAACAACTTTGAACCCAACTTCTCCGAGCGAGTGTGGTTTGTTCTTATCTCACCAACGTGCTGACCCCTACTGTCGCCGCATCATGGACCGTCTTGACGGGACTTGCCGGCCCCCTAACGCCCGTCTTCGCCGACAGCTGACGCAATTCAAGCTCAACAACCACGTCCTGTACCGTCATATCTACCACCCTGATGGTCAACGCTGGGTGCCCGTTCTACCTCACTCTCTTCGGGCTCAAGTCCTCAAGACATATCACGACGACATGTCTGCTGGACACATGGGCTTCCAGAAAACGTATGACCGCATAAGATGTCACTACTATTGGCCGGGCTTGTCCACCTGTGTCGCGAAGTACGTTGCCTCATGCGCCCTTTGTCAGCGTCGCAAGCTACCTACATCAACTCGAAGTGGACAATTACAACCGCTCCCGTGTCCCCTGCAACCATTCGAGGTAGTTGGCATTGACCTGTATGGTCCGCTTCCTATGACTGTCACGGGCAATCGATGGATAGTTACAGCTGTCGACCACCTGACCCGCTACGCCGAAACAGCTCCCGTGCCTTCTGCATCAGCTTCGGAAGTGGCCGACTTCATCCTTCGAGCAATAATCCTTCGACACAGAGCTCCTCGTGTAATACTGAGTGACCGTGAAAGAGTATTTCTTTCAGCACTCGTCGAAGAAGGGCTCAAGGCAGCCGGCACTACACACAAAACAAGCTCCAGTTACCATCCTCAGACGAACGGCCTGACTGAGCGCTTCCATCGTACACTGTCAGATATGATTGCGATGTATATCGAACCCGACCACAGAAACTGGGACACCATTTTGCCATTTGTCACTTTTGCGTATAATGCCTCTGTACAGCGCACAAACGGTTACTCGCCGTTCTACCTCGTCCACGGTCGCTTCCCCTCTTCCTTCCTCGATGTTTCGTTCTTCTCTGCGCCTGTCAAACCATGTTCATCTTCAAGTGAAGAATACGTGTCTCGTCTACTTCATTGCCGCCAGCTGGCTCACGTCAACACTGAAGCCAAACAACAGGATCGCAAGCTTGAATATGATGTCTGTCATCGTGCCGTGTCTTTCAGCCCTGGCGACGAAATCCTCCTTCTTACACCCATTCGCACTCCCGGACTGTGCGAGAAGTTTCAATTACGTTTTATTGGCCCCTACACTGTCTTGGAGCAAACATCTCCTGTGAATTATCACGTGGCACCCGTTCTTCTTCCGACGGACCGCCGCTACAGGGCAGCAGAAATATTCCACGTATCCCGCATGAAGCCTTTCATACGGCGTTCATCTTCGCTTTCAAATGCGGCCAAGAACTGCGGTCAGGATGACCACTTTCACGTGGGGGGGAAGTTAGTGTAGGCATTCATTAAGCATATCATCTATCTTTACACATATTCATCATCATGAGTGGTCGTCATCTTCTTCTGCTGTGGGGACTTGGCTTGTCTGAGTTCTGTGCCTTGGGCGTGGTCGCTTCATCGTGGGGCCTAATAAAGGTTGCCTTCGCCGTTACATCACAATATATATATATATATATATATATATATATATATATATATATATATATATATATATATATATGGCACAACGGGAGCGTTGTCAACAAGGATAAAATATTTATCCTTCTTGACAACGCTCCCGTTGTGCCATATCCCATACCTTCACGAAGACTAACTGGCCCATTGAATTATTACTCCCACTATATATATATATATATATATATATATATATATATATATATATATATATATATATATATATATATATATATTGTCACGGGGTCGTGACGTGGCCGAAGACAGGAGACTTCGTGTTGGGATTTAACTGTTTATTTGGGCGAGCCTGTGCCCAGTAAACGGAAACTCTGATTACAGCAGCAGTCTTGCACAGATAGCAGTCTCGGACTGATAGCGGCGAACGGAGCGTCGGCCTTCGTTCAACAACTCACAAGCGGCGAAGCGCGTCGGCATTTATACTCTTGCCATCGAATGTTCTAGCGTTATCGCTGGCGGTGGCGTAGGTTCCAGAACAATCTGTACCGTTCGCACAGTGGGCGTGATCTTATCAAAATGGTCTACTACAGTCCGGAACCTTCTCGAAAACTGCAGGCGCGGTTTGCGCTGATAATCGTGTGGTGTTTTGGGACGATAACGAAAACTTGGGAAATGGAACGTGGCATTGCCCCCCTCTGAAAAAAAGGCATCGTCCCGATGCTTTATCTAAAAATGAAGGTACAATAATATTGCAAGAAAGTACAATGAATAAATTACGATGAAAGAATAATACAAAAAACACTGTTTCAGTTTGTTAACGCGCATGAAACGGCTTGAGGCGCGTGACATGCACGACTTCAGGTCGCGATCGGCGTCGTTGAGAGTTCGTGATGCCGTCGGGGACAACCTCGTAATCAAGTGAGCCGAGACGTCGAACCACCCTGTACGGTCTGAAGTAGCGTCGCAGAAGCTTTTCACTTAGTCCACGTCGGCGTATCGGCGTCCACACCCAAACTCGTTCACCGGGCTGGTATTCCACGAAGCGTCGTCGAAGGTTGTAACGGTGGCTGGCTGTCGTCTGTTGATTCTTGATACGGAGACGCGCAAGTTGTCGGGCTTCTTCGGCACATTGAAGGTACTCGCTCACATCGAGGCTTTCTTCGTCGCTGACGTTGGGTAACATGGCATCAAGCGTTGTTGCCGGGCTCCTTCCGTAGACCAATTTGTATGGCGATATCTGCGTCGTCTCCTGCACCGCCGTGTTGTATGCGAAGAAGAATGGCGTCCCACGTCTTGTGTTCGACATCGACGTACATTGACAGCATGTCGGCGATCGTCTTGTTAAGCCGCTCGGTGAGGCCGTTGGTCTGTGGGTGGTACGCTGTCGTCCGGTGGTGGTTTGTTTGGCTGTATGCCAAGATCGCTTGAGTTAAGTCGGCAGTGAATGCCGTTCCTCTGTCGGTGATAAGGACCTCCGGAGCGCCGTGACGTAGGACGATATTTTCGTCGAAGAACTTAGCTACCTCGGATGCACTGCCTTTTGGCAGGGCTTTTGTCTCGTTGAAGCGGGTGAGGTAGTCGGTAGCTACCAAGAACCACTTGTTTCCGAAAGCCGATGTCGGTAACGGCCCTAGTAGGTCCACCCCAATCTGCTGGAAAGGTCGGCAAGGTGGATCAATTGGCTGCAGAAGTCCCGCTGGCCTTGCCGGCGGTGTCTTGCGTCGCTGACAGTCCCGGCATGTCCTCACATAACGAGTGACGTCGGTGGTAAGACGTGGCCAGTAGTACCTTTCTTGTATCCTCGCGAGCGTGCGAGAAACACCGAGTTGCCCTGCCGTCGGATCGTCGTGCAGGGCCTGCAGGAGTTCTGGTCGCAGAGCTGAAGGCACCACAAAGAGGTACTTAGCTCGAAGCGGTGAAAAGTTTTTCTTTTGTAGAAGACCGTTTCGTAGGAAGAACGACGCAAGTGCGCGCTTGAATACCTTCGGGACTTCGGCGGTCCTGCCATGGAGGTATTCTATTTGGGCCTTAAGTTCCGGGTCGGCCCGCTGTCGTTCAGTGAAGTCGTCTGTAGTTATCGTTCTCAAGAAGTAGTCATCATCCGGTCGTCGGGTAGCAGTTGGTAGACAGGCGCACGAGAGAGACAGTCGGCGTCGGAGTGTTTTTGCCGGACTTGTAAATGACAGTAATGTCATATTCTTGAAGTCTCAGGCTCCATCGTGCGAGGCGACCTGAAGGGTCCTTCAAGGTGGCTAGCCAACATAAGGCGTGGTGGTCGCTCACAACTTTGAAGGGCCTGCCGTGGAGGTAGGGGCGAAATTACGACGTAGCCCAGATGATGGCGAGGCACTCCTTTTCTGTTGTGGAATAATTTGCTTCTGCTTTGGATAGCGATCGGCTGGCGTAACTAATAACCATTTCAAGTCCGTCAGCCTTCTGCACAAGAACGGCGCCAAGACCTACGCTGCTTGCGTCAGTATGTATTTCTGTCTCGGAAATTGCACTGCAGCACCGCGCTCGACTTCTGCTAGGCTCGGTTCATTCCGGTAATTAAACTGGAATTAAAACGGCCTCTAAATTGCACGGCAGCACCACACTCGACTTGTGCTAAGCTCGGTTCATTCCGTTAATAGAAACTGGAAATAAAACGGCCTCTAAATCGCACGGCAGCACCACGCTCGACTTCTGCTAGGCTCGGTTCATTCCGTTAATTGAAACGGAATTAAACGGCCTCTTAATTGCACGGCAGCAACACGCTCGACTTCTGCTAGGCTCGGTTCGTTCCGTTAATTGAAACGGAGTTAAAACGGCCTCTTAATTGCACGGCAGCACCACGCTCGACTTGTGCTAGGCTCGGTTCGTTCCGTTGATTGAAACAGAAATAAAACGGCCTCTTAATTGCACGGCAGCACCACGCTCGACTTCTGCTAGGCTCGGTTCATTCCGGTAAATAAAACGGAATTAAAACGGCCTCTAAATTGCACGGCAGCACCACGCTCGACTTCTGCTAGACTCGGTTCATTCCGTTAATTGAATCGGAATATAAACGACCTCTTAATTGCACGGCAGCACCACGCTCGACTTCTGCTAGGCTCGGTTCGTTTCGTTAACTGAAACGAAATTAAAACGGCTTTATTGCACGGCAGCACCACGCTCGACTTCCGCTAGGCTCAGTTCATTCCGGTAATTAAAACGGAATTAAAACGGCCTCTTAATTGCACGGCAGCTCCATGCTCGACTTCTGCTAGGGTCGGTTCGTTCTGTTAATTGAAAAGGAATTAAAACGGCCTCCTTATTTCACGGCAGCACCACGCTCGACTTCTGCTAGGCTCGGTTCATTCCGGTAATTAAAACGGCCTCCTAATTGCACGGCAGCACTGCGCTCGACTTCTGCTAGGCTCGGTTCATTCTGGTAATTAAAACGAAATTAAAACGGCCTTTTAATTGCACGGCAGCACCACGCACGACTTCTGCTAGGCTCGGTTCGTTCCGTTAATTGAAACGGAAATAAAACGGCCTCTTAATTGCACGGCAGCACCACGCTCGACTTCTGCTAGGCTCGGTTCATTCCGGTAATTAAAACGGAAATAAAACGGCCTCTTAATCGCACGGCAGCTCCATGCTCGACTTCTGCTAGGCTCGGTTCGTTCCGTTAATGGAAAAGGAATTGAAACGGCCTCTTAATTGTACGGCAGCACCACGCTCGACTTCTGCAAGGCTCGGTTCATTCCGGTAATTAAAACGGCCTCTTGATTGCACGGCAGCACCACGCTCGACTTCTGCTAGGCTCGGTTCGTTCCGTTAAATAAAACAGAATTAAAACGGCCTCTTAATTGCACGGCAGCACCACGCTCGACTTCTGCTAGGCTCATTTCATTCCGGTAATAAACTGGAATTAAAACGGCTTCTAAATTGCTCGGCAGCACCACGCTCGACTTCTGCTAGGCTCGGTTCATTCCGTTAATTGAAACAGAATTAAAACGGCCTCTTAATTGCACGGCCGCACCATGCTTGACTTCTGCTAGGCTCGGTTCGTTCCGTTAATTGAAAAGGAATTAAAACGGCCTCTTAATTGCACGGCAGCAACACGCTCGACTTCTGCTAGGCTCGTTTCATTCCGGTAATTAAAACGGCCTCTTAATTGCACGGCAGCACCGCGCTCGAATTCTGCTAGGCTCGGTTCATTCTGGTAGTTAAAACGGAATTAAAACGGCCTTTTAAATGCACGGCAGCACCGCGCTCGACTTCTGCTAGGCTCGGTTCATTTCGGTAATTAAACTGGAATTAAAACGGCCTCTAAATTGCACGGCAGCACCACACTCGACTTCTGCTAGGCTCGGTTCATTCCGTTAATTGAAACTGGAAATAAAACGGCCTCTAAATCGCACGGCAGCACCACGCTCGACTTCTGCTAGGCTCGGTTCATTCCGTTAATTAAACTGGAATTAAAACGGCCTCTTAATTGCATGGCAGCACCATGCTCGACTTCTGCTAGGCTCGGTTTGTTCCGTTAATTGAAACGGAATTAAAACGGCCTCTTATTTGCACGGCAGCACCACGGTCGACTTCTGCTAGGCTTGGTTCATTCCGGTAATTAAAACGGAAATAAAACGGCCTCTTAATTGCACGGCAGCACCGCGCTTGACTTCTGCTAGGCTCGGTTCTTTCGTTAATTGAAACGGAATTAAAACGGCCTCTTAATTGCACGGCAGCACCACGCTCGACTTCTGCTAGGCTCGGTTCATTCCGGTAATTAAACTGGAATTAAAACGGCCTCTTATTTGCACGGACGCACCACGCTCGACTTCTGCTAGACTCGGTTCAGTCCGTTAATTGAAACGGAATTAAAATGGCCTCTTAACTGCACGGCAGCACCACGCTCGACTTCTGCTAGGCTCGGTTCGTTCCGTTAATTGAAACGGAATTAAAACGGCCTATTAATTGCACGGCAGCAACACGCTCGACTTCTGCTAGGCTCGGTTCGTTCCGTTAATTGAAACGGAATTAAAACGGCCTCCTAATTGCACGGCAGCACCACGCTCGACTTCTGCTAGGCTCGGTTCCTTCCGTTGATTGAAACAGAATTAAAACGGCCTCTTAGTTGCACGGCAGCACCACGCTCGACTTCTGCTAGGCTCGGTTCATTCCGGTAATTAAAACGGAATTAAAACGGCCTCTAAATTGCACGGCAGCACCACGCTCGACTTCTGCTAGGCTCGGTTCATTCCGTTAATTGAAACGGAATTAAAACGACCTCTTAATTGCACGGCAGCACCACGCTCGACTTCTGATAGGCTCGGTTCATTCCGGTCAATAAAACAGAATTAGAACGGCCTCTTAATTGCACGGAAGCACCACGCTCGACTTCTGCTAGGCTCGGTTCATACCGTTAGTTGAAACGGAATTAAAACGGCCTCTTAATTGCACGGCAGCACCACGCTCGACTTCTGCTAGGCTCGGTTAGTTCCGTTAATTGAAACGGAATTAAAACGGCCCCTTAATTGCACGGCAGCACCACGCTCGACTTCTGCTAGGCTCGGTTCGTTCCATAAATTGAAACGGAATTAATACGGCCTCTTAATTGCACGGAAGCACCACGCTCGACTTCTGCTAGGCTCGGTTCATACCGTTAGTTGAAACGGAATTAAAACGGCCTCTTAAATTGCACGGCAGCACCGCGCTCGACTTCTGCTAGGCTTGGTTCGTTCCGTTAATTGAAACGGAATTAAAACGGCCTCTTATTTGCATGGCAGCACCACGCTCGACTTCTGCTAGGCTCGGTTCATTCCGGTAATTAAACTGGAATTAAAACGGCCTCTTAATTGCACGGCAGCACCACGCTCGACTTCTGCTAGGCTCGGTTCGTTCCGTTAATTGAAACGGAATGAAAACGGCCTCTTATTTGCACGGCAGCACCACGCTCGACTTCTGCTAGGCTTGGTTCATTCCGGTAATTAAAACGAAATTAAAACGGCCTCTTATTTGCGCGGCAGCACCACGCTCGGCTTCTGCTAGGCTTGGTTCATTCCGGTAATTAAAACGGAATTAAAACGGGCTCCTAATTGCATGGCAGCACCGCACTGGACTTCTGCTAGGCTCGGTACATTTCGTTAATTGAAACGGAATTAAAACGGCCTCTTAATTGCACGGCAGCACCACGCTCGACTTCTGCTAGGCTCGGTTCATTCCGGTAATTAAACTGGAATTAAAACGGGCTCCTAATTGCACGGCAGCACCACGCTCGACTTCTGCTAGACTCGGTTCATTCCGTTATTTGAAACGGAATTAAAACGGCCTCTTAATTGCACGGCAGCACCACGCTCGACTTCTGCTAGGCTCGGTTCGTTCCGTTGATTGAAACGGAATTAAAACGGCCTCCTAAATCACGGCAGCACCACGCTCGACTTCTGCTAGGCTCCGTTCAATCCGTTAATTGAAACGGAATGAATACGGCCTCTAAATTGCACGGCCGCACCACGCTCGACTTCTGCTAGGCTCGGTTAGTTCCGTTAATTGAAAAGGAATTAAAACGGCCTCCTTATTTCACGGCAGCACCACGCTCGACTTCTGCTAGGCTCGGTTCATTCCGGTAAATAAAACGGCCTCTTAATTGCACGGCAGCACTGCGCTCGACTTCTGCTAGGTTTGGTTCGTTCTGTTAATTGAAAAGGAATTAAAACGGCCTCTTAATTGCACGGCAGCACCACGCTCGACTTCTGCTAGTCTCGGTTCATTCCGGTAATTAAAACGACCTCTTAATTGCACGGCAGCACCACGCTCGACTTCTGCTAGGCTCGGTTTGGTTTGGTTTGGAAAAACTTTATTGACAAGTCCGAAGGCGTGCGCCCTAGCACACGGCGGGCCGCTCCCACGATGGGACAGTAAGGCCGAGCCCTAGCGCCGCATCGTGGGCCCTCTGGACAGCCCAAAGTTGCGATGTTATGTCTGGACTCCGGAGAGCGGAGTCCCACTTTCTGGACGATGCTGTATCGGTGCCACGTACCGAAGGGCACTCCCAGAGCATGTGGTGTAAGGTGGCTAAACCGCCACATTTTGTACACGAGTTGGTTAAATAAACATCAGGATAAAGCTTGTGAAGAAAGGCAGGGTTAGGGTACGTTTCTGTTTGAAGTAATCGCAATGTAAGCGCCTGCGCTCTATTTAGCTTCGCATGTGGAGGTGGAAAGATTCTCCTATCCATAGCGAAATGTTGGGTTATTTCATTATATGTAGTTGGCGGATCCCTGTTTACGAAATCTCCAGTTCGACCCAAAGGTCCTCCATGGCCGCGGACAGCTAACCCTCGCGCCCTGGAGTGGGCCAACTCATTGAGATTTATGATCCCTCCGTCCATGTTTCCCATATGAGCTGGGAACCATGTAATGGTATGGGTTGTAAGCAACTTATCACCGAGTATGTTTTTGGCCTCTTTGCACACAGCTCCAACACTGAAGGCACGAATGGCAGCTCTAGAATCGCTAAATATGTGTTCATTACGCTGATCTAAAAGAGCCAAGGCGATGGCAACCTGCTCAGCTGCATTGGCAGTTCTGGCGCATACCGACGCCGCATTAATTGTAATTCCTTTGTGGTTGATTGCCACTACCGTGAATCGGTCTCTCTGGCCATCATATTGCGCCGCGTCTACGAAACAGGCACCCCCGTCAAGATCCGCAACTTGGCGAAGAAGGGCCCGAGCGCGCGCTCTCCTCCTTCCAACATTACGTTGTGGATGCATGTTCCGCGGGGCAGGCGAGACAATGATGTTTTCCTTCTGATCCCTCGTCAACCCTTGGTACAGAGCCTCAATCTGAGCTGGTGGAATACCCATTTCTGCGAGAATCATCCTCCCCGCTTTTGAGCCAGACAGCCTAATTACCTGTGTTCTTTCTTGTGCTTCCGCAATTTCCTCCAATGTATTATGAATTCCCAACTGCAGGAGACGATTGGTGTGGGTGTAGTTGGGGAGCCCAAGGGCATTCTTTACAGCTCTCCTGATCATTGCATTAAGCTTGTCCCTTTCCATTCTCTTCCAGACATGCATTGCCGCCACATATGCAAAATGACACAGCAGAAAAGCATGTATAAGCCTGACCAAGTTGTCCTCTGATAGTCCTGTCCTTCGGTTAGCCACCCGTCTTATGAGCCTAATAACACTGTGTGTCTTTTTTTCCAACCTTTTAATCGTGATGGTGTTGGTGCCCGTTGCTTCTAGCGTCATACCTAAGATCCGAATGGAAGCGACTTTGGGGATTGATCGTCCACTTTTGGTACGTAAGTGGATGTCATTCTCTAGGGGCGGCACCCAGCCTCGCGGTCGACGGCCCCTCCTGACCGGTTTATAGAGGAGAAGCTCAGACTTTTCCGGAGAGCAAGAAAGGCCTGTGTCTTCCAGAAAACTCTCGGTAGTGTCGATGGCCTCTTGCAGGGCCGCCTCTACAGTGCCATCACTTCCTCCTCTACACCAAATGGTGATATCATCGGCATAAATTGTATGACCAACATCTGAAATTCCAGAAAGCTGCCTCGAGAGACCAGCCATGACGATGTTAAAAAGTAAGGGTGATAGAACAGATCCCTGCGGGGTGCCCCTATTTCCCAGCGCTTGCACATCCGATTCTAGATCTCCAACTTTAAGTATGGCTTTTCGACCACACAGGAAGGATCTGACAAACGCATGAAATGAGGAACCTAGGTTGAGACTTGAGATCGCATCTAAAATAGAATCATGGCGGACATTATCAAACGCTTTTTTTATATCCAAGCCTAGGATCGCCCTGGTGTCTCTGGTATGATTATCTAAAATTTGACACTTAATGAGTTTCATAGCATCCTGCGTACAGAGGCCTGGCCTAAAGCCAATAAGGTAGTGAGGGAAGAGATCATTGTGCTCTATGTAGTCCGCGATTCGGTTCTGGACAACGTGTTCCACCACCTTTCCCACGCATGACGTGAGAGAGATGGGGCGCAGATTGTCCAAACTTGGTGCTTTACCGGGCTTGGGAATGAGGATCACCTTGGCCAACTTCCATTGTTCCGGGATGTCACCTCCCTTCCAAATCCTATTAATCTCATCAGTAAGAAATTCAACAGAGTCATCTTCCAAATTCCGAAGCGCTTTGTTGGTGACCCTATCTGGACCCGGTGCCGATCGGCCATTGAGTTCGTGCAGGGCACGTCGCACATCGCTGATGGTGAAGGGTTCATCCAAATGGGCACAAGGTGTTCCCATATACCCCGGATAGGCTTGCATGGAATCAACTGCTAGCGGTAGATACTTCTCAGCAAGCTGCCCCAATAGCTCCGCGCCCGAGGAGGATTTTTGAGCAAGATGAAGTATTCTAGCAAGGACCCCCCCTCTGATTAGATTTAGTGCCCGACTCGTCAAGCAAGTGTTTTAAAAGATTCCATTTACCTCTGGTTCGCATTTGGTCCATCGACTGAATTACAATTTCATCCCACGCTGCCTCGACAAGTTTTTGCAACTTGTTCTTCAATTTGTGTATTTAACTCTGCTATCTTTTTCCGAAGCCTACGATTAAGTCTCTGACCCTTCCATCTGGCCAATAGCGACTGCTTTGCCTCCAGTAAATGCGCAAGCCGACTGTCCATTTTGTCTGTCTTACCTCTGTCTCAATGGTTCTGGTAACCGCCCTAACGTCCTGCAGCAGCCTCTCTGTCCAATTGCCCCAGAGAGTCCGGGATTTCCCTTGTTCCGCTCGAGCGCTGCGTGACTCCCGAAATTTATCCCATCCACGTAAGTAAACTTTCTTTTAGATTTGCCTCCATCTGTATTTAGTAACTGTAATATAATGATCACTTCCTAAATCCGTCAGAAGATTTTCCCAACCTACCGAGCCAGCTTT
>WOVY01003921.1:0-104849 GCA_013436015.1 Rhipicephalus annulatus | reverse complement strand
AGCCAGCACCTGCTCGCTTAAAACTGGCTCCGCATTAGCGCTTTTTCTATTCTAAAGGCTAACTGCATAGCCTGCACACTTGGAGCAGTTCTGCCGTCACGGGCCGCTGTGTTGCTCGCTGCTAAAGCACATACTCGCCGAGCAGCTCTTTGTGGAAACCGACCCTGGCTTTGTCGCACTGAAGCCCTTTGCGAAGCTTTGCTGTCGCCAATCTTCTGCTTTTGTTTCTGTTTTTCTTTCTGCCATTTCCGCACGCACGTTTCGGGAACTCCGAACGACCGCGATGCGGCCCATTTCATCCGTTTCTACACACACGCGATGACTTTTCTTTTAAAAGCGGCGTCGTGGTGCACTCGAGTTTTTGGAGTCGGTCCTCCCATGCTGTCGACGCTAATTCCATTACAAGATGACGAACTCCTCAGCACATGTACCAAGTGCCGCACATGGGAAACATATAGGCAGAAATGGCCGAAGCGCCATGCCGACGCGCGTAAGGGGCGGCCATTTTGGATACACCGATGGCAATAGAATGACCAGATTCAGTTTTGATTGATATTGATTGATTTAGACACATGGCTAGATACTAGAAAAAATAAGCTTCGTAAGGATAGGAATACTTCTTTTATATGACTATTAATTAGCAATTATACAGCTCATGAAATCTTACTACTCAGAATGTTACTAACTGCTTGAATAAATGAACAATAATGAAACACTGACGCAGAAATTCAAAAATGTGCTCCTACCCTTGTGTGGCTCTGCACTGCCACAAGAATGATAGTTCTAGGTGTTCTGGTTACCGAGAAATCACTCCCGAATGGTTGCGAAAATCAAGAATTCAGGAATGAAGAAAATCAACAAAAATAAACAAGGCTCTCATTTATCCAGACGTAACAAGAAAAAAATGAAATATTACCTAGCTAAGTGATTAGTAGCCACCATAGATGTCTCCCTGCTGCAAGCTACCAGATGGCGCTTATTGAAAGTTTGTTGCAGATTTTCTGGAGAAGCATGCTTGTGCGCTGATGCTGCTCCACGCCTGTTGTCTTTCTCAGCCATTCTCTGACTGTTTGACAGGTCTTAACACAAATGCAGCTCCTGTAGTATGGCAGATAAAGTTCTTGCATTCCCTGAATTAAATTTTGTCACTGCCTCAGCCACAGCAGCTTTGAAAGCAAAAAGCGAGGCAGGCTGTTCTCTTGGAGCAAGCATTCGTTATTGTCTTGGACAATTTTTTCCTCTGAAAGGCGCTCATACACTGGGCGAAGGACTTTGAAAACATGCAAAGGCAAATTATATCGGTGCCTTGGAAGATTCATTTAGTTCCGACTTTTGATGGCATCAACCTTCTGACGGCACCAAGAGCTGGGAACTGATGGGCAAAGACTGTGGACAAAAACGTTGTCATTGGACATTATGTGGCGATAGGTTTCCATGACAGCTTTCCAAATGTCCTTGATGTTCCCTTTGTTCGACTTCAATGTCTATTCATAGTACGTACTAAGTTTGGTGATCAAGTCACCGGTAAATTTAACTTTTCCTCCTATAGCTTCTGAAGTCGAGCTCTTGTGTTTTGCAATGAGTGTACGCAGGGCCGTGCCTATGCGTTTTTGCGCATGATTATTGCAATCTTCATTTATAATTATTGGGAGTGCTTGAGTGCTAGAAATTATTGGCTGTCACCGTCCTGAGAGAATTGTGGTGTACCTCAGTTGGTGCACCTGAAGTGACCTCTTGAGAAAATATTAGCGCTGCTTCAACTTCCACCTCTCCGTTTTTGTTTTTTTTGCCCGCATTTTTCTGGCAGATAGTTTGCAGTTAAATTTTCACAATCTGAGTCGTCAGGCTTTGGGCCGAGCGCATTACCAGCACAGAAGTTGCTCAACACAACACAGTCGAGCACAAGTCCTGAAAAACAGTTCGATGACTGCGCCGATTCCTATCTGCAATGTATGGCCACGTGTGATCCACGTGCCATAGCAGGATACAGCCGAACCCAGCTACAACGAAACTGACAGGGCAGAGAAAAAATTTCGTTGAAGCAAAAATTTGGTTGTAGTGGAATCAAAAAGAAATATAGCTGATCTGAGCTAACAAGACAAAAAAGTTTATTCTCAAAACTAAAAAAAAAAAAAATGTCCGCTGCTTCCTATTCTTTCCCGGCAGTGTCACGACGTCATTCTCACCCATGCATAGTGAGGCCGTGATGAAAAGCACGCTTAAACAACGCCTAAAACTGCTTTCGTGAATGAACCAAACAGTTGCATTAACACGTTAACACCTGCAGCTGTCCGTCGTAAAGTGTGGAGCGGCGACTTTTGCGTTATTTTATGCCATGCCATTCTTGACCATTACTCGCGGCTAGCTGATTTTGTTGATAATGCGGACGAACAGCCGCTTTCATTTGTTACCACACTGGCCAAGCGCATACATATTGATAAGCATTGGAATCGGAAAAGGCATCGTTCCGCGATTGCACCCAGCAGCTGCGTGAAGAAAACCATAAACTGAGCGACTGAGCTTCAGCTTCGGATTGTTTTCGGCTCAAAAATAAGCCAGTAGCAAAAGTAGGGCAGTCTCACTGCCATCGCTATCTAGCAATGGTAGCGGCCATGCTTGAACTGCGGCGGTTTCTAGTGGTGCGAACGCGTGTTTTAGACTTCGTTGACACATTTTCAGGCTTTCAAAATGCAACTAAATATTGAAGAATGGGTTTACTGCATAGCAATAAGTATCTGAGCCTGGAATTGCATCTGTGAAGAAGATGTGCCTGCAGCAAGCAGCATCGCCAACGCCCAGCTACCTCGGCTCGTGCTTCGGTTCGTTGCTGTGCCGATTGCTGAACGGTTCTTTACGCTGTCTTGTCGCTGTCTTTAACGACTAATAAACCTCCTCACATTTAGTGGAAGGTGCTGTTAATCCGCGTTGCTACACTCTGGAGCTGCGAAGGCCGCACGCTACCGCCTGTCATGACTGACAACGACACTACATCGACGCCTTCGCCCCAGTTCAACTGCCCTGGCCATCCTCGGCTACGGGACCCGAAGGTCTTCAGCGGTGCGGATGGGACCGACGTCGAAGACTGGCTCGAGCACTACGAACTGGTGAGCGCCAACAATAAGTGGGATGAAGCCGACAAGCTGGGCCACGTGATATTTTATCTCACTGGCGTCGCCAAATTGTGGTTTAATAACCACAGACACAACATCCCCACATGGAGCGTCTTCAAGACGTCATTTGCTGAAGTGTTCGGTCGGCCGGCTGTCCGCAAGCAACGGGCAGAACAGCCCTTGCGCGTTCGCTCTCAGCAAACTGGCGAGACCTTTACCAGCTATATTGAGGACGTCGTGGACCTTTGTCGACGTGCGAATGACACCATGCCCGAATCTGACAAGGTCAAAAACATCCTGAAGGGCATCAACGACGGCGCATTTCAAATGCTCTTGGCAAGAAATCCGAGCACAGTTTCCGAAGTCGTCAGCTTGTGTCAGAGCTACGACGAGTTGAAGAAGCAATGCACTCTGACTCAGCAGCCTCAGCATGGTGGTGAGTCACTGTCCAGTTTCGACACCCTGCCTGACAATTCACCGTTGCTTCAGCAAGTTCAAGCCTTCGTCCGTGAGGAAGTCGCCCGCCAACTTTCCCTAGTGCCCTTCACTCACGAGACCACCACCTGTCTACCTGCCCTGCTTCGCACTGCTATTTCGGAAGAGGTGGCCCAAGCTGTTCCTGTTGCGCACCACGAGCCGCCTCTATCCACCGTGTTCACTGCCAGCGTGTCGCGCAGCGGTAGGCCCTCCTGTCGCCTATCCGCCAGCCGTGCAGTCTGTGGCCGCGCCCCCTAACGTATGCAGCGCAGCCTGTGGCTCCTCCTGTCGCCTGTTTGCAAGTGATGCAGTCCTGTAGCAGCGCCGTTCACATATGCAGACACTGTCGTAGGCTCCACAACCACCCTACACCTCGCGCTCACAGCCCGCACACCCGGTCTGCTTATACTGCACCTTGGGCGGCAACCACAGTCGCCAATTCTGGAGGACGCCCGATAGCCGACGATATGCTACGCCTGCTTTACTCCCGGACCGTTGCCCGCTACTGCCGCCGTCGACCTCAGACGTTCGGCGACTATGTCCGACTCGTCGCAACCCCGGCAGCCACCCTTCGCGCAACACGGGCCTTGTCTCGTCACCTCGCTATGCCCCTCCACACGACCCCGACTTTGTGACGCCTCGCGCACCCTCTCGCTCGTCGGCGATCCGCCCTCCCCAATGCCTCGCCGGCCCAGACCTTCTGACCAGGAAAACTAGGCACCGCAGTTCAAGAGGCAAGAACTGCGCATTTTCGAACTGTCTAAGCCCTCGCCTCTCTCCTGCTACGTGGTCGCAGTAACTGGTTGAAAGGTTATTCTACTTTCGCGCCTTGTAGACAAAACCGGCGCCGCTGTTTCTTGTTATTGCCGCTAATGTCTGCCGTGTATTACATAAAGTCAGACGCCGCTTTCGGGACTGTTCACTCACACCACAAGTGCATCAGAAACTAACGCCTCTCGCAGCCTGCACTGCAAGAGTGTCCATCGAAGGCATTGTTTACATTGTAGAGTTTATTGTCCTCGCTGTCTGTTTCGCATGTCATCCTCGGATGGGACTTCCTATCCCGCCATAATGCCGTCATCGACTGCGCCACGCGCTGAAGTTGGGTTTTCACCCTTTTGTGATGTCCCATTACTTGACGCTCTTCATCAGCCGCTGAAGTTGTTCGTGCATGAAGACAACCGATATTCCACCTGAAAAATGTTGGCACTTGTTCCAGTTTCATGCAACGCCTACACTGACCCTACAGTCCTTTTTATGCCTTCCGATATCTTCACGAGTCGTCGAGCTCTGCCGCTGGCCTTTTGCAACGATTTACCTTGCCGCCGGAAGAAGCAATATGTTCATACTCAACCCGCTTTTCACACCCTGTCACTTTGCTTGCGGGGGAATGTGTTTCGGCCGCGTGCAAGATCTCGACCCTTCGTCTTTGGTTGATGTCTCGGATGACTACTGCGACCACCCAAAATCACTGTCGGCCCTCGAGGAGTCGTACAAGTATACGTTTTCCAGCGCCATCGCGCGACACCACCCTCAACTCTCACCGAACATGCCGACCTGCTTGATCTTCTGCATGAGTTCCGGAATTCCTTCGATGTGTCGCAACCTCAACTAGGCCGCACGTCGCAAAGTCAAGCATCATGTTGACACCGGCCTACAACCAGCCACTGCATCAAAGACCATACCGTGTCTCCACTGAGAGTGCCGCGTCATCAACGATCAAGCCGAAGATATGCTTCGTAGAGACGTCATTCGTCCATCTCACAGTCCCTGGCGTCTACTGTCGCCCTGGTGCGTAAGAAAGACGGATCTATCCGATTTTGGCGTAGACTATCGTCGTTTGAATAAGATAACCAGCAAGACTATATCTTTGCCGCGCATTGATGACGCCATTGACACCCTTCTGGAGCGGAATTCTCGTCGCTAGATTTGCGGTCAGTGGCTATGGCAAGTCCCAATGGCCTGAAGCCGATCGCCAAAAAAACTGCATTTATTACACCTGACGGACTATACGAGTTAACGTCATGCCCTTTGGGCTTTGTAACGCGCCCACCACGTTTGAACGACTTATGGATATACGCTACGTGCCTCAAGTGGAATATGTGCCTCTGCTACCCTCGACGATGTCGTGGTTTTCTCGCACGACTTTCCTACGCACCTCCTTCGCTTCAGGCACGTTTGGACTTGATGATGATATATGGTGTTTTTGGCGCAAGGGCCATTCGATGGCCAAAGAGCGCCAGTTCATGGGATAAGGAATGTGGACATGATTGGGATTAGCGGCTGTATAAGGGCCATAAAATTCCTTGCCGTAAGGCGGGTAAAAACATACAAGTAATAAAATCATGACCATGCCGTGAAAGGTGTGTGGTGCGAATAGATGATAATAAATAGTGATAAATAGTGATAATAAAAACGATGGCGGACATGTATGGCATTAGCACAAGTGCCTCACTCGTTTGTACCCTTGCGTCCAAGGGCCGTGAGGCAAGTGCTTTGTTGTGTAGCCACCGCAGCAAAAACCTCTCTGGAGAGGTCGTGCTACGGAATTCCGGGGTATATGATATGGAAATTATGAATTTCTTTTAAAAACGCTAACAATGATTTATAACTAAAAAGCGGTTCCCTACCAACGAACATTGCAGGATGTAAAGGTATATGTTGTCGGTAGGGTAACGGAAAATGCTGTTTTCCAAGAGATTCTAAGTGTTTGCACTGAATTAACATGTGAAGGACTGTCAATGCTTCACCACATCTGTCACACAATGGTGGATCGCCACCGGACAAAAGATATGTGTGTGTCGTGTATGTGTGTCCTATCCTGAGTCTCGTTAGTATTACCTCTGTATGACGCGATTTTGATACTGGCAAGCCAATGACCAAGGTGTGGCTTAATAATGTGTAATTTGTTTTGTGTGTGTATCCCACTTGCTCTGCCAGTATAACCCTGAGGTTTCGTTTGAGAGACGGCTTGAGATCAAGGGCCGGGATTGATATGGGTGTAGGGGCAGTGCTTTTGTGGACGGATGCAGCGAGCTGATCCGCCCTCACGTTGCCTTGAATCTCTCAGTGCCCTGGCACCCAGCACACTACAACATGTTGGTTGAGTGTGTAGAGTGTGCATAAAAGGGAGTAAAGTGAGACGAGGACTGGGTTTTTTTGTTTTTTAAGACTGAGCAAAGCCGTTACCACACTGAGGGAGTCTGCATAGATTACTGCTTTTTGTATTTGTAATTGTTTGATGTGTTAGCTGCCACAAGTATCGCGTAAGCTTCCACTGTGAAAATACTTGTGCCTGGATGTAGAGGGCCAGCATCCGAAAAGGATGGGCCGACAACAGCGTAGACACAGAGGAGTTGGACTTGGAGGCATCTGTAAGAACTCAGGACGGTGTATTTGTGTTGAAGTTCCAGGAAGTATGTTCGGATATGGGCAATAGGCGCATGTTTTGTAACTTCAAGAAAGGACACATCGCAGTCTATAGTCTGCCATTGCCACAGCGGTGGATATGCTACAGGAGCCATTAAACTGTGTTCAAGTGAGACTCCAGTTTCTTCAGCTAGACTTTTCAGGCGAACTGAGAAGGGCTGCCTCATCAAAGCCTGTTTTGAAACAGAATGGAGCTCGACAAATCATTAATAGTAGAGTATGAGGGGTGCTTCTTATCTGCTTTCACCTTAAGGAAATAAACAAAGGACATGTAAGTTCTTTGCAGATGAAGCGACCACTCATTTGACTCAACATAAAGGCTTTCTACGGGGCTGGTGCGAAAAGCGCCCGTAGAAAGACGGATGCCCGAACGGTGCACGGGATCCAGCATCTTCAAAGCACTTTGAGTCGCAGACTGATAAACAATGGCCCCATAATCTAAGCGGGTGCGAATGAGGCTTCTATACAGGTTCATGAGGCATTTCCTGTCACTACCCCACGTAGTACGTGACAACACTTTTATAACATTCATGGTTTTTAAACATTTTGTTTTTAAATACTTTATGTGTGGTACGAAGGTCAACTTGTTGTCCAAGATTAAGCCTAGGAATTAATGCTCCGCATTCACAGACAGATGTTGGCCGTTCAGTTCAATGTCGGGTTCTGAGTGCATGCCTCTCTTTCGGGAGAACAAGACACACATGCTTTTTCCTGGGTTAAGCCGGAATCCGTTTTCCTCGGCCCATTTGGAGACCCTGTTTAAACCTAACTGAACCTGTCGCTCACACATTGCTAGGTTGCATGACTTCAAGCCAAGCTGGACGTCATCTACATATGTGGAATAAAACATGTTGCGGGGAATGGACAGGTGCAAGGAATTCAGTTTGATAATAAAAAGTGTACAACTAAGTACACCACCTTGCGGTATTCCCGTTTCTTGCACAAATGTTTGCGAGAGAATACTGCCCACACGGACACGGAATTTCCGATTGGACAAGTAACTCTCGATTATGGAAAGCATTCTACCGTGCACACCCAGGTGAGACAAGTCTCTTAATATGCCAAAACGCCATGTTGTGTCGTAGGCCTTCTCGATATCGAGAAAACACAGAGAGGAAGTATTGTTTGTGGACGAAAGCGTCTCGGATCTGTGCCTTGATACGCACCAGATGGTCGGTGGTGGAATCTACCCTCTCGAAACCCACATTGGTATGGGTCGATCAATTTGTTTGTTTCTAAGTAGTGGAGTAAGCGGCAATTAATCATTTTTTCAAATAGTTTGCAGAGGCAGCTTGTTAACGCTATAGGTCTGTAACTTGGTACAGTAGAGGGATCCTTTCCCTGCTTCAAAGTTGGAATTATAACAGCCTCCTTCCAGGAGGAGGGGATCACTCCTGAAAACCATGTGCGATTATAAAGAGAGAGGAGGGTTTCTTTAGTTTCGGAGGGTAGTTCCTTCAGCATCGCGTACATTACGTTGTCAGAACCTGGGGTAGATGTATTACAGCAGCTGAGTGCTGTTCACAGTTCTGCTAAGCAGAATGGTGCATTTGTATGCCTCATTTCTTGCGGATTTTCTTTCTAACTTTTGTTTTTCTATTCGTGCCTTGTAATTCTGGAAGGATTCGGAGTAGTGTGAGGAGCTCGATATGTGTTCCAAATGTGTGCCAAGAAAGTTGGCTTGATCCTCCAAGCTTTCCCCGAGGTTATTTACTAGTGGAAGAGAATACGTTTGTTGGCCTTTAATTTTCTTTACCTTATTCCACACTTTTCCCTCATCTGTGTACGAGTTGATACTCGATATAAACTTTGTCCAGCTCTCTCGTCTAGCTTGTCGATGCGTTCTCCTTGCCTGCGATTTGACCCGCTTGAAATATTCCAGGTTTTCTGCTGTAGGGGAAGGCACGTTTTGACTTGTCTGATCAACACTAGCCTGCAGCTTAAGGGGAGACGCGGGTCGAAAAGTCGCGTTTTTTTTCCAAATTTCACCTTTTCTGTTTTTTGTTGCTTTATCATCTTTATACATTATATTTTGACATCTGAAAATATCACAGCGAAATAAGCATCAGAAGTCAGTGAAAAACGCGTCTGAGTGAGCGGCAGTGACGCGCGGCATCACGAAATTTACACAAAACGGGCTGCTGTTCGCGTGCTCGCGGGGCCGCGAAGAGAGCTGTCCGCCATATTGCGGCCGCTGGCTCGTGTAGAGTTGTCCTTACTCTCCACGATCCCGGTTCTTGAAGTCTCGTACGTTCACGAAAAATCTAAAAAAAAAGCAACAAAAACAGTCTTTTCCCGCCGTTTTCAAACCGCGCGCCACTAACGCAGGGCCGCCATTGGCTGACAGCACCCGTGTTTTCTTGCCGTAGTTCGCTTCACTGTTTTCCGGAGTTATTTTTCGCTGTTTTCGTGCGATGGCAAGCCCGAAAAAGGCCGTTGCCGACCATCGGAAATACAGAAGTAAGAACAAGTTCAGAGGGAAGCGGCGGAGGACGTACAAGAAAGCCACCGCCAACGAAAATGTCCGCGACGGGCCAGCGGCCGGTAGGCCTAACATCGACCACGGCAACGTCGACCATGGCAACTGCGACGACGAGATCAACGCTGCAGTGAATTTTGTGAGTGCATCGCAGAAAAAGATCGCGTTATTCGAAAACGACGTCAGGCCGAATGCCGATCGTGCCGAAAGCGTAGTGCTGTGCGAGTTGGGTGCATTGACGGCCGTCGTCGCAGGCGCGGCATGCCCCGTTTGTCACGAGAGTAAACTCGCAGTTCGGGCACCGAATAAAAAGCGGAAAGGCCTTTCGGCGTTTCTGGAGCTACACTGCGAGAATGCGGAGTGCTCGGAGAGCATCCTTTCGTCCGCGTACTCGTCGAAGCGGGTCGCGTCAGATGGCGGCCGCGGTGCAAGCAGAAGCTACGACAGCGGGAGTTCGCGTGACGCCTTTGCCGTGAACCTGAAAGTGGTGCTTGCAGCGCGTGCCGTCGGTATCGGGCATGAGCAACTTTCACGATTTTGTGCAGTAGTTGGATTGCCAAACCCTATGCACCATAAGACCTTCCATGCTATCGGCAAAAAGATTCACAGTGCGGCAGTGAAGGCTGTCTGTGAAAACATGCAAAGGGCACGCAGCGTCACCAAAGAGGTGGCTGGTAACAGTGACGTGCCAGTCATGTTTGACGGCACATGGCAAAAAAGAGGCCACAAAAGCCACAATGGTGTGGGAACTGTAGTGTCCTTGGACACTGGTTTGTGCCTGGACTATGAAGTGCTTTCCAACTTCTGCCTGGCGTGCAGTTTGCATAACGACATGGGAGGCGATGAAGAAACATGGCAGGCGTTTCATCATCCCGTTTGTGAGAAGAATTGCGACTGTTCTTCGCATGCCATGGAGGCCGAAGCTGCAGTGCGCATTTGGCAGAGGACTGTGGACTATGAGACACCCCTGCGGTTCACCATCTTCCTAAGCGATGGAGACAGCAAGGCCTACAACGGGGTCTGTGATGCCAACGTGTACCCTGACACTCCAATTGAAAAAGAGGAGTGCACCAACCACGTGGCGAAACGTCTGGGCACCGGCCTGCGGAAGCTGCCAACGCCACTTCCACGAGGGGAGAAGCTGAAGGAGACCACCATCCAGAAGCTTCAAACTTACTTTCAGGTGGCCATTGTGAACAATCGGGGAAATGTCCACAAGATGTACACTGCCATATGGGCCTCATGTTTGCACTCGTGCTCAACAGACGGTGCTGGAAGTCACAAGTTCTGTCCTGCAGGCCCAGACTCGTGGTGCAAGCACCGACGTGCTGAGGCGCAGGGCCAGCCTGCACCGTGCCACACCCCCCTCCTGACCAAGGCCCAGGGTTTGGCAGTCCTCCCAATCTACAAGCGTCTCACAGATGCGAAGCTGCTTGCCCGGTGCCTCCACGGCAAGACACAGAACGCGGCCGAGTCCCTGAACAGCAAAATATGGCTGCTGTGTCCAAAGACCCGGTTTGCTTCCCGGACTGCTGTGGAAACAGCCACAGCCATTGCAGTCCTGTGGTTCAACCGGGGCCACGCGAGCTTTGAAAAGGTGCTGGAAGAGCTTGGGGTGCTTCCTTCGGAGGCCCTGGTTACCCTCAGCGACCGCCGAGACAGCATGCGCATGCACAAGATGAATGTGCGTCAGACCGCTGAGGCGAGGGCACACCGTCGCAGTGCAGCCAAGAGGGCCCGGGTGGAAGAGTCCTGCCGCACCAGCCGGGAAGGGAAAACCTACGGTGCTGGAGAGTTTTAGACAACTGATATTCCCTCTGGACATGTGTGTATGTGTTCAGCACAAGTTTCGTGCTACTGCGTTTTTCATTTTTGTAAATACAGACTTTCAAACTTTCAAACGCGTTTTTCTCATTTCGCAATTTTGGCCAATTTGCATTTTTTGCGGGAAGTGTTTTGGGCACTTAGAATGGTCATACGACGACGAAATTTGGCACACACATTGAGGAGAGTGCGTAGGGTGCCGATATCTACTTGAATCAGCACAACCTATCAGCTGTAAATATCTATTAATAAATTTAATGGTGGTCGAGTGGAAAAAAAAGGGTACTTTGCTACGCAGATGTTTTTTTCATAGTTTCAAAGTTGGAGCACAATTTCTAGCTAGATATCGGCACTCTATGGCTAATAGGGAGCAAAAGGAGCCATTGAACAACTCTCTGCATGAACATTTAGTATGTGCGAAAGTTCCCGGAAAACTTATCAAGTTTCACCATTACTTGAAACACAACTCCCAAACTATTGCACTTATGTAAAAACTGATTACAGATTTGGAATCAGGAGGAAAAACTGCATCAGTGGTCCAATTTCTGAAGCTCTAAGTTGAATAACAAAAAAAAAGTGCTTTCGAGGAGCGTCTCCCCTTAAGGGGGGACGCGGCCTTTGAAAACCGAAAAATCGCGAAAAAATCGATTTTTGGCAAACCACATATTCGGGCAGTATGTGTCATAAACTACCTTTTCTGTAAACATCAACGTCTAATTCGTCGTGAAACCATTTGAAATAAAGTTTAGAACATGCCGCGGCGGCCCTCGAGCGGCGCGCGAGCGCTCAAAATATCCCAACTTGGCGTGATCGCAGTTTCTCGACCGCTCGACAGAGCGCCGCCATTTTGGTGTTGTTTTGTTTGTGAATTCTTGCTCTTTCTTTCCCCGCCACCTACGTCGCCGGTGGCAGCGCAGGAGAGGAGCAAGCCGCTCATGATTGGAGGGCTCGCGAGAGCTTTCAAGTTTCCCGCGGCTGAGGCGCGCAGCTGGGATTGGGCGAAGCGCGCGCTCCCGAAGGACGCGGGGGAGCCCGCGACTGCCATTGGCTGCTGCACGCGATGACGTAGCGCTCTTGCACATAATGCGGCCGATGCGGCCGCTCGTCTGCTGCTCCTCCGTCCGGCGTCTGTGTTCCGCTCGCTTCCGTGTATCGTTGCAGCCGTTCGCATACTCTCCACGTTTCAACTGTCTTCGAAACGATTTTCAACCGTCTATACGAGACCGTTGTTGTGTTCGCTCACGATGCGCCCAACGAAAAAGAAGACGCTACAATCGTTCGGTGCAAGGAAGCGAGCTATGAAGCTTGTCCGCGCGGCGAGGCTCTCCGCTCGCACGTGCGCCGACGGTGATCGCGCCGACGGTACCTGTGGGGCAGCTTCTGCTTCATCTACGCAAGAGAGTGGTCGCATCGACGCGCCTAGCAACGGGACTCCTGCTCCGCCGGTGCAAGAATTTGTCGTTACAAGTGCGCCTGGTGTCTCGTGCTCATCGACAGTGGCTTCCGCATCTTCTCTTTCATCGGCCTCGAGTGCGATCGCGTCGTCAACTGTGCATTTGCGAACAAGTTTCCTGACGTGCGAGGAGAAAGAGGCGGCGGATCAACAACGCGCTGCTGTGCAAAGAGAACTTGGCGCTATGCCAGCAACGGAGCGGAAACTTCAGGCAATGGAGCGCGACCATGAAGCTGCCACCGCTACAAGTGAAGGCGAAAAATTTTTCCTTGTGCAAATGGATGCCCTAGACGACCTGCTATCTCGGACCCCGTGCCACCGGTGCACCGCGATTGGGATGAAGGTACGAGGAGGCACCCAACTTGGACTTGCTGCAAAGCTTGAGCTAGTATGCTTGCATTGTGGAGTAGTTTCAAGCTCATGGAGTTCATCTCGTCAGGATGACACAAAGGCCTTTGATGTGAATGTAAGAGCCATTATGGCAACAAAACAAATAGGCAAGGGACAAACAGCTCTCAACGACTTTTGGGCAGCGATGAACGTGTCCCATCGTGGCCTCCATCACAAGACCTTTCAGAAGCACCTGAAGAAATTCAGGGAACCGCAGACACAATGCATAGAAAATTTCTATGCAGAATCTGCTTCGGCTGTAAAAGCCACTTACAAAGAAATGGATCAATATTTCACCAGGGATATAACAGTTTGTTATGATGGAACATGGCACAAGCGTGGGCACACATCCCATATTGGAGTCGGGGCAATTATCGAATACCATACGGGCCTTATCTTGGACGCCGTTGTTCTGTCTAATCAGTGCCTTGGTTGCCAAGTAGGACCAAAGCCTGGAGACGCAGACTATGCATGCTGGCTGGAGAATCGTGTGCCAGAAAAGCACCGACTCTAAATCAGGGAGAATGGAGGTTGAGGCAGCTATCATCCTCTTTTAACGCTCACTGTCGAAGCACAACCTCCGTTACACAACGCTCGTGTCTGATGGAGATAGTGCCACCTTCTCTGCCCTTGTACAAGAAAATGTTTATGGACTGGTCCACATTTCAAAAGAGGAATGCCTGAACCACGTTCAGAAGAGGATGGGGACTGCACTTCGCAACCTTGTGCAGAAAAGTGACAAGGCTTTGGGAGGGAAGGGCAGGCTGACAAAGGCCCTCATCGACAAGTTGACAGATTATTATGGCTGGGCCCTACGGAACAATTCCGATGATGTGGCTGCAATGCGGCGGGCAGTGATGGCATCGTACCACCATGTGACGTCGACGGATGAGGAGCCGCACCACGACTTGTGCCCAGAGGGTGCAGACTCCTGGTGTCGTCACAATGCCAGCAAGATTACCGGTGTTCCACCTCCGAAGCATTCGTACAAGCTGCCACGCTATGTTGCAGATGCACTTCTACCCATTTATGAGAGGCTCTCACAGGCTTCTCTTCTGCAACGCTGCCTGGGAGCAAAGGCGCAGAATGCATCAGAGTCCTTTCACTCTGTACTGTGGTCCCTCATGCCCAAAGAGCAGCATGCGTCACTGATTGCTGTGGAGACAGCACTGCATGATGCAGTGCTAAGATACAATGCTGGCTGCTACAGGGCCACCCAAGAGCTAGCTTCTTCAGTGGGGCTAACACCTGGCCACCTGGCCATTCAACGGGCAGCCAAGAAATATTCTCTGCGCTTGAAAAAGGCTAAGAAGCGATCCCTAGAGAAGATGGAAAGGCGGCAAAGAAAGAGAGTGCCAAAGGACACCTCCAGTTACGCTGCAGGTTCATTTTAGAACTGCCTATGTGCTCAAAACTTTCAAACGTCGTTTTCTCAAAATGACTTTTTTGGCTAGCGAGGCTGCTTATTCCAGCCATATCTCTGGAACCACTCATTGGATTTCCATAAGTCTTTTTTTATTATGTACATGAATAAATTTCTGAGGGGGTGACAAGCCCATTTTTTCAATATATTGTGTGTGTTATTTATTATATTTAATCAAAATTTGATTGATAATATCCTAATCACGAACACAAAGTTTGATGGTCTGCTAAAACTTTTCAGCAAGGGAATTCAAAAAAAGGTCTCCGTTACCCCCTGGAGTATCAATCTGGGAATCATCATAGTTAATTTCACAGTTCCAGCACCTTTTGCAAGTTCTCCAGGCCTGGAATAAGAGAACCATGTGCACTACCCTGATATTCTGCTGTAACTTGAAAACCAGTGAACATAACTTGATGAAATTTTGTAGTTCTAATGCTTTTGCTATAAGTCTATCCTGAAAATTTCATTAAGATATCTCAATAAACACAAAAAAGTTGGTATCCGATGGTAGCCTCCCTCCCCCCTTAACCTGAAAAAATGCCGCTTCGCTGGACGCGAGCTCGTCATCCTAGGCCACATCGTGTCGAAGCACGGTGCATTACCTGACCCAGCAAAACTTCGAGCAGTCGCAAAATTTCCCAAGCCGACGACCATGAAGGAACTTCGCAGTTTTGTAGGCCTATGCTCATATTTCCGACGCTTTGTTCGCAATTTTACATCCATCATGTCACCATTAACCCAGCTTCTTCGCGGTGATGTAAACCTCTCCTCCTGGTCCCCTGCATGTGACGTTGCCTTCACTACTCTGCGCCGTCTGCTCACCTCGCCACCTATTCTTCGCCACTTCGACCCGACGGCTCCCACCGAAGTGCACACCGACGCCAGCGGCGTCGGGCTAGGTGCTGTCCTCGCTCAACGAAAACCCGGCTATTCAGAATACGTTGTAGCCTACGCTAGCCACACTCTGACGAAAGCCGAAACTAATTACAGCATGACAGAAAAGGAGTGTTTAACTCTGGTGTGGGCGCTTGGAAAGTTCCGGCCGTACTTATACGGCCGCCCGTTCGATCTAGTAACTGATCACCACGCGCTTTGCTGGCTCTCCACGCTGAAAGACCCTTCTGGCCACCTTGCGCGATGGGCACTCCGCATCCAGGAGTACGACATTCGCATTCCGCATCCAGGAGTACGACATTCGCGTCGTATACCGCTACGGACGCAAACACTCCGACGCTGACGCCCTGTCCCGCTCACCTTTGCCACCAGATCTGACGTGCGGAAACACGTGCCTCCAGTCCTTGTCATCGTTAAATCTTCACTCAATTGCCACCGAACAACGTCGTGACCCGTGGATCGCATGCATCTCTTCTCGAATATCTATCCGGTACGCCCAACCTTCCGGTATCTCGATCCCTCTGACGTCAAGCTTTCCATTTTGCCATCCGCGATCAACTTCTCCATCGACGCAACTACTCTCCTGATGGCCGCCGGTGGCTACTGGTCATTCCACGCACTTTACGATCGCAGGTATGCGCCTCTCTTCATGACGATCCACAATGTGGCCACGCCGGGGTGTTCAAAACATATGAACGCCTTCGCCATCGCTATTACTGGCGCGGCATGTACAATTTTGTACGCAAATTTCTGCAGTGCTGTCCTGACTGCCAGCGAGCAAATCAACACCGCTACGTGCGACTGGCGAATTGCAGCCACTTCCGTGCCCTGCCAAGCCATTTGATCGCGTTGGCGTTGACCTCTACGGCCCCCTTCCATTGACACCAGATGGCAATCGGTGGATTATAGTGGCGGTCGACCATCTAACACGCTACGCTGAAACAGCCGCTTTACCGAGCGCTACCGCTCAGGATGTCAGCTTTTTTATTTTACGTCAATTTATCCTTCGACATGGCGCACCTCGAGAGCTCCTTAGTGACAAAGGCCGCGCTTTCCTCTCCGAGGTTGTCGAAGCTCTGCTTTCGGAATGCCAGGTCATTCATCGGAAAACGACAACATACCACCCGCAGACTAATGGGCTAACGGAACGGTTTAACCGCACGCTGGGCGATATGCTCTCAATGTATGTGGCATCTAATCACAGCAACTGGGACCGTGTTCTCCCATACGTGACATTCGCATACAATACTGCAATACAAACAACCACAGGATTTTCACCTTTCTTTCTTCTTTATGGACGTGACCCTTCCCATACAATTGATACTCTACTTCCCTACCGTCCTGATGCTTCCGAATGTCCACCTATCTCCGATGCTTCTCGACAAGCCGAAGAGTGCCGCCAGCTCGCCCATGCGTTCACCTTGGACGAGCAGCAACACCAGAAAGAAAACCGTTGCTCCTCTCTTCCGGATCCCAACTATGCCCCAGGGTTTCTCGTGTGGCTTGCCATCCCATACCAAACTCCGGGACTCTCATCAAAACTTGTCCCCCGGTACGAGGGGCCTTACACCGTTTTAAAGAAAACCTCTCCGGTTAATTACCTAATTGAGCCAGTTTCCCGATCGGATGACATGCGCCGGCGTGCACATGACATCGTCCATGTTTCCCGCCTAAAACCGTATCATGAGCCTCGCCCTGAAACTTCTTAGGTCGCCAGGATGGCTCCTTTTTCAGCGTGGGCGATTGTGAAGAAGAAGATGTGCCTGCAGCAAGCAGCATCGCCAACACCCAGCTCTCTCGGCTTGTGCTTCGGTTCGTTGCTGTGCCGATCGCTGGACGGTTCTTCACGCTGTCTCGTCGCTGTCTTTAACGGCTAATAAACCTCCTCACACATCGTATAATTTCGTTGAAGCAGGATCATCGAAGAAAACGTGTTCATTGTGGCGACAATATTTATGCATTGACTCCTATGAACTACTGACGGGGAATCTAGAATTTTTTGTTGTAGCGAAAATTTCGTTGAAGGGGTGTTCGATGCAGCGGAGTTCGACAGTACCACTACATTGCCAAAATTAGCGTTATTTAGGCCACTGTACAGCAATTTCACAGATGACGCGCACTCGCCCTTCAGTTTTGCGGTCGAGACCGCCAGCACCTGCTTCTGCTTCAGATAATTCTGCAAAGTTTTAGTAAGAAAGCTGTGGTGCGATATTTTCATTGCAGCAAAAATACTATTCATTGCCATCTGCGGATTCCCACTGCTCACCATTGCTTGAGTGGACAGAATATTTACAACGAAGGGACTCAGCGTCGTGCCGTCCATATGCGCGCGGGGAGCTCCACTCGGAAAAAAAACATTGTCGCACTTTTCGCAAATGCCTAGAAGCTTGATGGCAAGGCCGCATTTTCGCTCGTCTGCATCGAAAGTTGTGGAGCCACCACACGGAGTGCACTTTATGCACTCCGTGTGGTGGAGTGCATAAAGTGCATAAAGTCCATGTCCGCAGGCCCGTCTGCACAGTTGTTGACTCTTTCAGAGATATGCAATTTCTTTTTTGTTGCCGATGTTTCTTTATCCTTTGCTTGTTTCTGCCATTGAACAATTCAGCTTGCGGAACCATCCTAGTGTCTTCATAAACCGGGTTTCTCCATCAGCAGGCGACATCGTTAAGCTTAGCTCGCTCTCGCGAAGCTTGCTACTGTCCATCTCGGAGCCTTCGCTTGAGGCTGCAGGCAAGTAGTCGTCGCTGGGTTCTTCGGCAGGATCGGTGCACTTTTCGAAGTTGTTATGTGCTCCCTTGCGTTATTTTTGCCAAACTTGTTTCGCATGGCAAATTTACGATATTTGGACATTGCTGCACCTAAGCAATCTTGAAAATTGCGTCATGTTATGCTTCTCGAGCGCGTCGGCGTGCGGCAGCAGACGACACCAACCAGCTGCACCAACCACAGCGCTGCATTTAGTAGCATGCACAGAATAGGCCAATGGAGTTGCGTGCTGGGACTTTTTTCACCATGGTATTACTACACAGCTAAAAGGTGTACGAATGGAATTGCAGCGGGAACTTCAAGAAGATAAGTAGTTCTTTCCGATACCCGGTCGCAATAGCATGCGTTCAGCGGCAACACGGCTTGAAAAAAGGCCCATTTATTGCGCCTTTCTCTCATAATGTAGCTCACGATGCTTACACAAATTGTGTTGCAGCCTGAATAATTATCCACAACGCAGAAGCCACTTTCAAAAAACAGATTTTCTCACAATTTTTTCGACTCAAAAACCCTTGTCTCCCTTCTGGTCCTGCATACAAGCTAACCTTGAATTCAAACACAAAGAACAAAGGGGACATGCATTAAGCTTTCCAAATGTAGGGTGGACTTGCCACCAATGATGAACCTGTTTGACTCCAAGTACGCCGTGGCATCCTTTATTGCATATGTGTCAGAGTATTCAGCGCAGACCTAATCTAGCTTGTATTGCAACTACAAGTCGGATATAGCTCTAAGAAATAACATTTTTTACATGAGCGCCCAGGTCGATTGGACAAATTTGCATGCTCGGTTAGAGAAAGTTAAATGCACTTACCTTAGAGTTGACTTTCACGCACATGCTGGGAGGATAGTTGTCATCTTGCTCACAGCTCGTTTCCAGCAGACAGAATCTCAGCTGCACTTGCACACTGAATTCTTGCTTGGGCCCCAAGGGGTAGCTGTCAAGTAAGCATAGATATATTTTTTTTTTTGCATCCTTTTCTGTACCAATTTGGTACTGTGCAGACACAAGCTTTTGCACAGGTGCAGTACTAATGCTGAACGCAGCTTTTAAATTAAACTAAATTCAAACAAATACCACAAACAGAAAAGGCTCATCTGAACTACAAGTTGTAAAATGCTAAATGCACCATCACCAACTCTTGTAGCTGCCCCCGAGTTTCAAGAGAGTTCAACCAGCATGGCTGGAAGCGTCTGTCACTCGCAATAAATTCAGTGCACCCTAAACAAAACGAAGTTTTTGAACAGTATATGCTAATAAGTCCTAGGATTATGTGAGAGGCACAGTGGTATTCGCATCTTATTGCAATAAGCGTCAGTACACTAAGCTCTTCAACAAGCTTGTGCTCCGATGATGTTTAAGTGTATAATCCGATATGTATAAGTGGATGCAATCCGATGATGTATAAGCGAGCATCGGGCCAATGACAAGGTGAGCTGAGGCAACATGGCCGCCACAGCTAATCAAGGGCCTCCAAACGACCTTTAAACATTTGCTTTTTGTGCACTTGTTTTTAACGGGAGGAGCCAGCTGAGACTGGAAAGTTAAACATGGAAAAATGCTCTTTCTAATGAGCCCAGGAAGCCAGCTCCCGGCCCCACCATCGCGAAGCTATTTTTTTGAAAATCGCCGTTTTCTCGCGATTTCCAGAAAAAGTTTCGCTGGCTAGGTGGGTCAAACGAATTTTCCGAAGCACTTCTGCACGGCTTTCAGTGTAGATATTTTGGAATCACATACAAAAGGGTTTCAGAAACTGAAAATTTCATTTTCAAAAAATCTTTCAAAAAAAATTTCAAAAAAAAAATTTTTGCCATTTTTCGCGATCCCAAAGCCGCGTCCCCCCATAAGCGGCCAGAGAAACGCCCTGCGAAGTCAACAACAACAACAAAAAAAAAAATCTGTCGAGGGAAATTCAAGTGCAAATGCCAAAGCGACCGCAAAACTACGTCTGCGCAATATTCACATTCCTTCTGCCCCTCGTATACATGCCACTTTCGCCGCCTTTGTTGCTTTAGAACTCATTCCATTTTGTCCGTCTCCTGAGCATTAAAATTCATATCGAGTTCTACCTGTGCATGTAAACGCTGAAAAGAAACAGTTTACACCTGTACGAACATTGTTTCGGAAGATACGCCAGCAGGAACGGCACGAGCGGAAGGAAGCATCTGCAGTGGCAGCATGGTGGCAGCGACGGATGGAGACTGTTCAGCCAGCAGTGCAAAAGCGAGACACGTTAGGGCAGGCCGACTCACTGCTGTTTCACCTTCTTCTACTTCCGGCGTTCGCAACAATCGTAATCCAAACCATCCATGAACGCGCCCTTGTCAAAGTCGTGAGCTTAGTCATGCTGTGCAGGTAGTTCGCAATTGCACTGACACGAGCCACCGCTACCACTGCAGACGCCTTTGCCGCCATGTTGAACTCGCAGCTAGTTGTTCACATCACTTGGTTTGAGAGTTAGTGAAGCCGGTGTAGCCAAACTCGTGAAGCAAAAAGCGATATGCTTCGCGTGGTGGAAAAATTAGTCTCAAACCGATCTCTTCCCCTCGGCCGCGCGGCATGGTTTTACAGCGACGTAAGCATTCGTCGAAACGAGGGAAACCACTTTCGATGCCAAGTGTCAACAAGTCTTCCTCCCACAGACAAGCTGCGCTGCGCCGTTCACGTGCAGCAGTCAATCGCGTGTTTGTATCATCCACTGTGGCTTGGGAACCCTTCTTAAAACACCAAATCATGGTGCATTTTATATAATGCAGTATATCCGAAGCAACCTTGAAATTCGCATCATCGCAAATTTGCATCAACTGTAGTCTATCATTGAGATTCTAATGTAACAGTGCCACAATCTCCTGGCCGATATCGGACCTACACATCAATGTACTACCGTCATAGGAGGCAAACTCACAGACATCAAACACCCAAGTGAGGTATGCAGTGCAGCAAAGTGATTGTTAAAATCTGCAAAACATTTGACAACTGCAACTAGGGACAGGCGAAAGCACTAACAAGAGAAAGCACTGTCGCGCAAACTTGCCGACTGCTTCTCAGACCGCCTATATTATGCGCATTATTACACTGAATGTCTAATCCCGTTCAGAATTTCACACTCTGAAGATGCCAATCATTCGATTTCTGGAGCACGCACCCGATTTCAAGACGTCGCAACCAAATCGCAAATCCCCATTTGCCAGCAAGAACGACATGAGTATGACAGATGTGCCACCCCCGTTTTCATTAACCATATCTATCCCTTCTTGTCAAGTGCAGCCACCACAAAGAGGTTCGTTGATTCCACACCAAACCGCAACTTAGATTGCACACGACCGCTACTAAAATGCAACCAATGCCGATCAGGCCTAGCCTGCCGTTCGGTATGCTGTTGCAGAAAGTTTGTCCAAGCCATGAAGATCCAGCATCAAAACGACCGCACTCAAGCTCTGAACCAAGAACAGCATGCATCATACACTAAGTTCGCATTCGTGGCCAGATCAACAACAATGAAAACCCACCAAGCTCACCCAGGACAGTGCACTGGCCGAAAAGGCGGAAGCTCGCGTCACGAAGCTATAAAAGGTTATAAATGCACAGAAGATGTAGCAAACACAATATCTGTAGCAGGCACGATAACACTTTTTCTGGGAAAAAACTGTTAAGCGCAACTTATAAGGACGTGATCACACATGCTATTTGAGCCGCGCGCGGCCGAAGCCACGCTAGCGACATTTATCCGCGTCGTTGCCAGTGTAAAGGGTTAAGCCTTTACACTGGCAACGTCAATTAGTTGTCAATTAGCACTTGACAACACAACACGGCCGCAGCAGTCCGCTTTCGGGCACCGCCCAACAAGGGTGTTTCGTGGTTTATAATATTTCACGGTTTTTTTCACTAGAAGTCACACGTATTTTTAAAACGCATGAAGCACTATATATTGAGGAATGAGGGAGCTTACTCTGTTGAGGTTTACTTGTCTTTACACTAGGGTGCAGCCCTATGTTCATCACGGCCGCAGCAGTCCGCTTTCGGGCACCGCTCAACAAGGGTGTTTCGTGGTTTATAATATTTCACAGTTTTTTCACTAGAAGTCACACGTATTTTTAAAACGCATGAAGCACTATATATTGAGGAATGAGGGAGCTTACTTTGTTGAGGTTTACTTGTCTTTACACTAGGGTGCAGCGCTATGCTCAGCACGGAGCCTAGACCGTACCTACTCAGATGTGGCTCGATGAGAAGAATGCTCACGCTTTCACCACGTGCGATGTACAGTGGTCCTTTTAGCGAAAGCAAGGACGACTTTATTGAGGGAGAGAATTACGACCCTCCACCAGACAGTGACGACAGTGATTCAACAGAAATAAGTGACGAAGACGACAACGGCAGTGCTGAGAACACCTTTGTTCTTCTGCAAAACCTGAAGTAGCAACGCCAGCCAGTACCAGAGAATGCTTTGAGAGGTATCATACGCTGCCCCAAATATTACCAAGGAAGTTGCCAGCTGAATGCAGGAGCAAAAATAAATAACGGTCAGTTTTTCTGCCACAGTTCGTGTTAGTCTTCGTGATGCCAGAAACTGGCGATATTGCTACGTGCCAGTGCATGGAGCTGAAGAAGACGAAGCAGATAGACTGGCACGAGCTAATCTGTGTGGCTGGCGCTGCTCGCCTAACCGGCTGTAAATACATCGGCGATCGGTGACTACCCCTCTGAGTCAGTCTCCTTCCCGTAACATATTTGGTGGAGTTGTGCGATCCCCGTCCTCGCCACGGAACTCCGAAACGGACGCTCCCTCGCGGCTAACATGACCACTCAAGACTCGGCGACATCCTCTCCGGTCGTTCCCCCTTCTGCCCGACCTGTCAACCCAGCGCCCGCAACAACTTTCGTGACGCTTCCCGCGCTCAAAGACCCCGGCGTGTTCTCGGGCAGCGAGGGTTCCGACGTCGACCAGTGGCTACGCCTCTACGAACGCGTCAGCGCCACTTACAGGTGGGATCCCACTCTTATGCTCGCAAACGTCATCTTTTATCTCGACGGAACCCCTCGTGTTTGGTTTGATAACCACGAGCATGACATAACAAGCTGGGACAGCTTCAAGGCAAAGATCTGTGAGCTTTTTGGCAACATCTCTGGTCGTCGTGAAGCTGCGAAAAAGGAGTTGCCGACTCGCGCACAATCTTCCACGGAGCCCTACATCGGTTATATTCAGGCTGTTTTTTCACTATGCCGCCAAGCTGACGAAAATATGTCTGAACCTGAAAAATTTGCGCATATCCTAAAGGGTATCGCCGATGATGCGTTCAACTTGTTAGAAATCAATAATGTGTCATCTGCTGATGTGATCATTCAAGAATGCCGCCGGTTCCAACAAGCTAAAAGCAAACGCACCTCTCATCAGTTCCAGCGCCTCCCGAACACCACTGCAACGTCCTCGTGTCTCGACACATATCATCCACCAGACACCTGTGACAACTTGACGCGAATTGTCAGGCGGGGGCTTGAAGCGGCTGCTCCAGCTAAGGTGGGACCAACGTCCCCTGACCCTTCTCCGCCAATTACGTTGCCTCTCATTCAAGCAGTCGTCCGGCAGGAAATCGCCAGCTTGGGAATTCACTCTATCTCACCGCCTCCCCGCACCGACTACCAGCCCCGATACACGCCTGCACGTCCCTTCCCGACCGGCTCTCCCTCAACGTTGCGTAATCCGTCCGCATGGCGAACACACGATGACAAGCCGATATGCTTCTCGTGTCACAGAATCGGGCACATTTCTCGCCATTGCAGAAGTCGCAGGGGTCCTCCTGCACAACCGTCCTCTCGTCCCTTCTATGCAAGTCCTGCCTATCGCCATGAGACCAGCCGCGACCACTTTGCCCAGGAACCTGCTTCTGAACACCGCTACTCCCGCTCTCCATCCCCCCAACGTCGCCAGTCTCGTTCTCCACAGCCCCGCTGACCATCTTCCCCCGCCTTCCCACGAGGTTCCCTGACGGAAAACTAAGCGTTGCAGCCCCCGGAGGTGGCGCTGCATCGCTCAAAGTGACCGAAAATCTTTTTTGACAATACCAACAAAACGGAACCTCATAGACGTACTAGTAGACGGCGTACATATCACTGCTCTTGTCGACACCGGCGCTCAACTTTCTGTGATGACGAGTGATTTTCGCCGCAAGCTCAAGATGGTTCTCACACCTGCGACCACTCAGTTCGTCCGTGTTGCGGATGGTGGAATAGCATCTATCGTTGGAATGTGCTCCGCTCGTGTGAGCATTGCGGATCGACACACAGTTGTTCTCTTCACCATCCTTGATAAATGCCCCCACGACGTAATCTTAGGCAACGACTTCCTGTCCGCGCATTCTGCCCTCATAGACTGTTCGACCAGTACGCTCCGTCTACACTTGCCGCAACAGAACCTCTTACACAACGGCCGAGTCGCCTCTGCACAACGGGACACGCGCGCCTCCCTTCACAGACACTGACCTACATAGACCTCGTCTCAATACCACCAGTTCCCGACGGTGACTATGTTCTGACCCCTATCACTGATGTCCTCATAAGCCGTGACATTACATTACCACACACCATTCTGTCCGTCGCAGGAAATTCTACGTGCCTCCCAGTTGTCAACTTTAGCTTGACACCTCAAGTATTGCCACAAGGGATCTCTTTGGCGTTGCTCTGCACCTTAGAAGACAATGCGGTAGATGTTTTCGCGATGGCCGCCTCTTCTGACCCCCACGCTCGACATCAATTTGCCACTTGCTCCGACAGCGCTATTACTTCGATGATCACTTCCAACTTAACGCCGAAGCAGACTGATGAGCTCCACCGGGTTCTGCTGTCCTACATCGACGTTTTTGACATCAGCGCCCGTCCGTTGGGGAAAGCTACGGGTATGAGCCACCGCATAAACACTGGTAATGAGCATCCTATTCATAGGCGTCCATATCTGGTGTCGTCGGCTGAGCGTCACATCATCCAAAGTTAGGTCGACAAAATGCTCGCCAAGGACATAATTGAGCCATCCTACAGTCCTTTGGCTTCTCCTGTAGTGCTAGTCCGCAAGAAAGACGGTGCATGGCGTTTCTGCGTGGATTATCGACACCTAAACAAATTATCAAAAAAGACGTCTCTCTCTGCCACGAATAGATGATGCGCTTGATTGCTTGTATGGGTCCCACTATTTTTCCTCCATGGACCTTCGTTCTGGCTACTCGCAGATAGAGGTAGATGAAATGAACCGTGAAAAGACGGCATTCATCACCCCCGATGGCCTATATTAGTTCAAGGTCATGCCCTTCGGCCCTTGTAACGCTCCAGCCACCTTCGAACGAATGATGGACTCCCTGCCTACAGGATTCAAATGGTCCACCTGTTTGCGCTACTTGGACGACGTCATCGTCTTTTCACCAACATTTTAAACTCACATAGAGCGCCTCTCAGCCATCCTGGGAATCTTCCGTCGCGCTGGCCTGCAGCTCAACTTGTCCAAATGTCACTTTGGACGCCGTCAAATCACAGTGCTTGGCCATTTAGTAGACGCCAACGGTGTACAACCAGACCCGGAAAAAATCTGCGCCGTCAAAAACTTTCCTGTACCCCGATCTGCGAAGGATGTATGCAGCTTTATCGGACTATGCTCCTACTTCCGACGCTTCGTGAAAAATTTTGCGCACATAGCGAGGCCGCTTACGCAGCTCCTCAAGAAAGAAGTCCCGTTTTCATGGGGCTCCGAAGAGGCTTCTGCGTTCTCAACTCTCGTCGCTCTTCTCACTACCCCTCCGATTCTGGCACACTTCAACCCTGCTGCCCCTACGGAAATCCGTACAGATGCAAGTGGGCATGGCATTGGTGCAGTGCTGGCTAAGAAACAACATGGTCATGATTGCGTTATTGCATATGCCAGCCGCCTGCTATCCGCCCCTGAACGTAACTATTCGATAACAGAGCGTGAGTGCTTGGCTATTGTATGGGCGGTGGCGAAATTTCGACCTTATCTATACGGACGTCCATTTTTGGCAGTTACCAACCACCACGCACTCTGCTGGCTCAACTCTCTGAAAGATCCATCAGGCTGCCTTGGTCGCTGGGCTTTGCGCCTGCAAGAGTTTTCCTATTCGGTGGTCTACAAATCTGGCCACCTACACCGTGATGCCGATTGCCTCTCCCGGTACCCTGTCGACGATCCTGAGGACACTGACGAGCCCACGGAGAACTCTATCTTGTCAGTGTCCGACTTCCTTAATATTGGGGAAGAACAGAAGCGTGATGAAGAGCTGCTTGACATCATCAGCTGTATGGAATCCTCCACAAATTATGCTTCCGTCCGCTACTTTGTCCTTCAAAAGGGTGTGCTATACCGTCGCAATTTCCGACTAGATGGGCCCGACCTTCTCATTGTTGTACCTAAGCATTTGCGCCGCTGTGTTCTCACCGAACTTCACGACGCTCCCACGGCTGGACACCTTGGCGTGTCCCGCACGTACGAGCGCGTCCGGCGCCGTTTTTTCTGGCCAGGCCTTGCTCGTTCGGTACGCCGATACGTTGCCACGTGTGACCTATGCCAACGTCGTAAAACACCGTCGCTGCTACCCGCTGGCCATCTTCAGCCAATTGACATACCCGCGAAACCATTTTACCGTGTTGGGTTGGACCTGCTTGGTCCTTTTCCCACATCAACATTGGGAAACAAATGGATAGCCGTTCTTACAGACTACGCTACACGCTACGCTATTACGCGAGCTCTACCGACCAGCTGTGCAACCGACGTCGCTGACTTCTTGTTACGGGACGTTATATTGATTCACGGTGCCCCGAGACAGCTTCTCACAGACCGTGGCCATACATTTCTATCCCAAGTCATCGCCGACATTCTGCGTTCTTGTTCCACGCAGCACACACTGACAACCGCTTACCACCCTCAAACAAACGGCCTCACGGAACGATTTAACCGCACTTTAACAAATATGCTCGCTATGTACGTGTCGCCCGACCACCGAGACTGGGACCTTGCCTTACCCTACGCAACTTTCGCGTATAATTCATCCCGCCACGACACAGCGGGCTTTTCGCCGTTCTACTTATTGTACGGAAGAGACCCGACTTTACCACTGGACACAGTCATCTCAGCTCACACCTCGTCCACCAGCGAGTATGCCCGCGACGCGATTGCGCGAGCCGATCATGCCCGTCAGCTCGCTCGCGCTCGGCTGATGGCGTCGCAAACCAACCAATGCCGTCGGTATGATGCGGAACATAGAGACGTACATTTCGCTCCCTGTACCCTCGTTTTACTCTGGTCCCCTCATCGTCGGCTGGGCCTATCCGAAAAACTTCTGTCTCACTACACAGGACCCTACCGTATATTGCGTCAAGTAACACCTGTCACCTACGAGATCAGCCCCATCTGTCCATCATCATCTACTATGCGGCCCAGTGATATCGTACACGTCTCGCGGATCAAGCCCTACAATAATGCGTCAGATAACGACCTTTAAAGCACCGAGACGGTGTCTCCGCCGCCGAGGGTCATGCTACGTGCCAGTGCATGGAGCTGAAGAAGACGAAGCAGATAGACTGGCACGAGCTAATCTGTGTGGCTGGCGCTGCTAGCCTAACCGGCTGTAAATACATCGGCGATCGGTGACTACCCCTCTGAGTCAGTCTCCTTCCCGTAACAATATAGTTTTGGACTGGTAGAGGCGGAAAGTGGGTAAAAGTTTTGGACCACAAAGGGTTAAACATGACAATCCCCGTCACTGAGACAACCACCCTCCGTAAGCCCACGCTGCGTGCCACGGTCTGTTTTTCCTTTTCGTTTTCTTCTTTTCCTCCTACGTTGGTTCACTCCACATCCCCTCCTGCTCTGTAATGAACTCATCGCTTGCTCTCCACAGACACAGCTAGCGGGCTTCCTTTCAGATGTGCACCGCAATTGTGAAAGATTTTTTGACAACTGCATTATAATAACCAGTCTGTCATCTTGGGGAACTGCACAATAATCAGTATGCGTCTACATGGCGCTCCATGGGAGGGTGGATGGGAGTCAAAAAAAAGAACTGCACTGTAACGGTTTTCTACACTACAAGGGGTTACGTTATATGTGGTCTACATTGTACTGAAAAAAAAAATATACAAAATTTTGAATATTCACACGCCCCTAGCCACAAGCTTAAAAGCCAACCACGATAGCACCCATTTTGTATAATCCAAGGCAGACCACACTAATTAATTATCACTGCGCTAAGCAATGGCTTTTTGTGACAATATTCATAGGCAAGTAGGACGAATCGAGGTCGTCAGACAATCATGCAACTGTGGCAATCAGTCCAACTACTACGCAAGCACAAATAAAAACTAACTGCGACCACTAGGGTACAGGCAAACAAACAACTTTTGAGTTATGACGCGAAGTGAGAACAAAAGCATTCACGATAGTACCGTGGCTTCTCACCACGCAAATTAAACTTACCTAGAAGAGTTTATGTCGTTTACTTGCTGTGGTGTGAAATGAAACACAAAGCTGTTTTCCTGAAACCTTGTGTTGTTGTTAGGCACTGAAAAACAGATGGAATGAAGAAACAGCCGAGTTGAGTAATGCAAGTTCTAGAAAAATGTACCATATTTACTGCGTAATTGTCGCACCCCCCCCATTGCCCAACAAAAATACGATTTCTTTTTTTCCACGAGTAATTATCGCACCCCCGGAGACTGCCACAATAATGTTGCCTACTCGTACCAGCCGCTGATGATGATAGCGCACACGCACCGTCTGGCGCCATCTCTTAAGCATCAAGCGTACTATTATTGCACGGAGATTCAATCCAACCCAAGCAAAAGTGGCATGTGCGCATTGTAGCGCGTTTTGTATATTGTGTCGATATTCTTGTCAGGTTATGGGACAATACTGAAGCTACACGGCTGCTTTCAAGTTGAAAGTGATAGATCATACACTAAACAACGGCAACAGGGCCGCCAGTAGGCCCTTTGAAGTCTACGAGTTTTGTGTTTGCTACTGGTGACGGTAGCTGAAAGCCACCAAGACTCGTTTGGGCCTGCTGTGTGCCTAAAACTGGGATTGATGGTAAACTTTATTTCTTCAGAAGGAAACTGTGGACGATTCTGTAAAATAGCCATCAGCCCAATACTGACGTCCTACGCTTACCTTTTGAGGGCTCCTGTTGAGCGACAAATGCTGCCGCTACGCCCGCATCGCCCATAAGCTTTGCGTATGGTATTCTAATTCTCGACTATGCTTGCAGTTTTTGCATCTCAAATAAATCCTGCCTTGTGTTGAACCTGTGCTTTTATTGTTGAGGTAAGTTTTAATTGGTACTTCTTAAAGCTTGCTTTTAGTTGCTGGTATAAGAATCCCGATTTGCGGCCACTTTTTTTTTTCGCAATGTACGTTCTCGTGGAAAGTTTTCGCCACGTGATTCCCGCACACCCCAACTTCGCATCGGTTTTCTGCCAAAAAAAGTGCGAGGATTATACCAATAAATACGGTAATCTCTTCTTGGAAGAAACATTGAAGAACGCACATATGGTCAGCTAGTGCCAACTGTGACAGCCCTTACACACAACTCTAGGTATTACAGGCTATCACAAGATGGCACAGAAGCAGTGGGACATTCCCTAGTTCCCTCCATGCAAATGGTTGTGGGTCAGCTACAGTTCTTTAGAAAATACCACCCATGAGCTGACTATAGTCACACAACTAAAGTTAAACTAGAAGAATGGAAGGAAGAACACAGCGAAAAGACTATGTGAAAATGACACATTTAAACAAAATCTGCCAATCTGAAAACACAGTACACACAGCCCGTGTGGCAAGGCAATTTGCACACAAGTATTTGCTGTTTCACCCCCCACCCCCCATTTTTTTTCTTTGTGAAAGTTGTCATTTCATCATAGTTTCTGAGCCAGACTTCATTAACCGATGTACTGTGGCAGCCTCATACAGAACAAGGTGTTGTGGCTTTAGAAGCCACAGACATGAAGTAATATTATAGAACATGTTTTCCGCAGATCATCCCCTGTAGCTTTTCAACTTACGCTTCAACGTTTGCATTACTAAACTTTGTAACAGTCTACACCTTGCGCCAAAGACATTCATCTGTGAGCACAAATGGTTCCAGTGCCGTGTCCAACTAAGGCGACTGCACTCTAAAAAAAGTGAGATGATGGTAGCTGAACAACAGCACAAAAAACTGGACCAAGAAGAAGTAAGACACACACAGAGCTGTACTTACAAATTCGATCATTGGAAGAAAGATATTGTTTTTCAAACCTGATAACAAGAATATGTATTTGCTCATTGTCAAAAATAACACAGCTTTCTAAGCTTTGTACGTTCTCACGATTTTACAATAAGCATGTGCACATGCTTGTGATCAGGGCAAAATTTTTTTTATGGTAAACTCATTAAGAAGTATACCATTGTACTCTTCGCTTGCCAGGTCCAGTTTCTTTAGCACTGTTCTTCAATAACCTCGCCTTTCAACCAACCCGCCCAGTTCACCACACCACTTCAGAGGATACTGCTCTAATAAAAATACCAGGCTTAAGCTGTACTCACTCAGACTTGCGGGTCGGTGGAGTTCAGCCAGAATGTCATAGAACGGCAGCTTCTTGAACCGCACATCTGGATGGACGGGATACGAGTGTGCGCCAAGACCTACCGCCGCGCCACCAGGACCCATAAGTGGTGGTGGAGGCGGCGCAATGTGGTGAAGCTTGGACGAGTAGTCCCCAGAATGCAAGGGTGGTGGACCTGCCCCACCTCCCACCCCGTGGTGGCCCGCCATCAGGCTGCTTGCCCGGGTGGCTGCACTGGAAGGCATGTAGGAGGCAGGACCCTTGAGGCCACTGCTGGGCGTGGCAGCGCAGAGCCTTGGGTCGGCTGTGTCTACTGCCGCATGAGAGCTGGTGCCCGCGGTTGAGGACGGAAACCTGCGCCTGAGAAGGCTAGTTTGAAAACCACCACCACTACCACATAAATTAATTTTTTTCCAAGAATTTTCCGAAGCACTATCTGGACATGATCGGCACTTGAATCAAATGGCAACAATAGCAAGGTGGGCTATTGGCCTTATCTGCAAGTCATAAAAGTGAGGCACAGTCCCTTTATACATTTCAAAAGCATAAAGGCTTACTTCAGCGGTTGTAAGCTTTATACGGAAAAAAAAAATGGTTTTCAATGCAAAGCCTTAAATTTTCTTGGTTTTTCTGTAAGAAGTTAAAATTGCTAAAACCATGCATATCGCTTTTCACTCTATCCTACACTACATGCAATAGATTCTTCGCTGTCATAGGTCCTCTAAGAGAACAACAGTGGAAGGTGATGTTCAGCTGTGATAAAGTTTGTTTAATGGTAGATTCCACCGGAATAGCAGAAACACTCCAAGGCACACAGGGGCTCTTCTCAGGGCTGCCATGGTTCAGTGATTAAACAAGACCAGGAGCACTATCAGCCGGTGACAGAGCATGATCAGTTTTGCTGCGCGGAGAGAGCGGTCAGTCACACTACAAAGTGCTCTTGCTTTAAAAGCAGCGAACGAAGTTATGCAACTTACAAACATCTACCTTTCCTCCTCTGTGTTTATTTTGCTTGAGCAGGCAAATGTAGCAGAAATTGCAGCAACAGAGTGCGATCTGTTTTGGTCCTAATGAATGTCACGTCGTTTATACGAGTAAGGCTTGCAGAAATTGTGCAACAGATCTCAATAGTTGAATCACAAGGTAAAGCCACAGTCCCGCCTTCTCGCCTTTACCACAAATGGAGACATTACAACACGTACAAATCTAAAGATCAGCACAAGAACAACCCGCTTTACCACTATTCAACAGAGGACACTGGGATGTTTACTCCAGCGGTAAATAGAGAACTCCGCTCTCCCATACTGACACCCCACTCCTCACAACTTCCGACATCTGCTTGTTCTTCCCAGTGAACCGGGTTCACCATAAATCGCGCACATTTTTCTGCTTGGATTGAATGTTTTCAAACAACATATTGGTTCTCTGAACCCTCCCAATTCGGTAACCCAAGGCTCCGCACATGATGGAAAACTCAAGGCCAAAAGACACCGCATAACTTCAACGGGTAGACGCAAATTAGACAATTTATTGGGGCACTGGTGCAAAAATTTTCACTTATGTTGCATCAAATGAAAGCCCTGAAGAGCCTAGAAAATGTACCCCTAAGCGAAACTACACCTTGGAGAAAAAAAAAAAAAACACTAGGCCTGCGCGGGAAGCACAGCACTGTCACAATGAAAGGTGAAAGAGTGCCATTTGTAGAATCCGTTGCAAATTGTTTTGGGTCTACTAATATAAGTATACTTGCAAAGTTCCCACGGCTCCATTATTTATTTGGTGGCTTATGACAAAAAATTATAGCTGAGCCCTTTATAATTGGTGTGAAGCCTTTAATGACCTACTCATAATGCAATTCATATTGTGTGCAGCCTGGTTATACAAATTGCATTCTGTATGTAATGCACTTCCTTCTCAACATTACGCTTGCAGGGTTTCTGTGAACAGGAGTTTCGAGGACAGCCAGGGTCAGTGGTAGGCTCAGTGGTAGTTGTCCACACCGGCGGCGGTGGGGAACAACTAAAGCATTGTAATCTCATCGCACCTTTCACTGTAAAATAAAATACAGTAAATGCGCCATAAAAAATTAACTTTATTAACAAATTAAGATATTTTGTAATTACTTCCAATGCTTTACACTTGCTCACAGCCATTTCTGTATCTAGATTTGCATGGCAGTGTAAAGACGCCTTCAAGAAGCCCTCCCCTTTAAGGTTTTTTTTTTTTTTTACCTGCCAAGACCACACACGAAAAAAAATGCGTCCACATCTGCTGGTAATGGAGGTTTTGTTTCGCAGGGGCTGCCAAGCATCTGCGATTTTCTCTCTCCGAACGGCACAGCCAGCGACATTGCTTGCTGCCGTTCATTGTGGCTGATGATGCACAATTTTGAAAACGAAATGTGAATATCTTTTATTACCTTTCCATGATTGTTGACGAAACGCATGCATTTTATGTCATTTAAGAACATTTTCGATCTAATTCACTTCATAAAGTGCGCAACAGTGGCCATTCCCAAAATAAACGTCAACGCTATTTCGACGGATCCCAATTAAAACATTGCTCCACCGCTACAAACAGTGTTCTCTCACCACTGATCGCTGAGGCAAAAGCGAACTCTCCACCCCCCCCCCTCTTCCCCACCCACACCGAGAAGAACTCGAAACCTGGAAATCAGTGCACTGTGTGTCATTTGAAGCGGCCTGGCCTGACACAATTTCTATGGGTCACGGCCGAAATTTCTCGCTAACGAAGATTCAGAGCATTTGCCGTTAGTGTTGTACGCTACGGCATACCAAGGGACTAGTTCTTTTGGGAGGAACACCACAGTTACACTCGGGATCTGCGTAACCTCAACAGTAACACGTTACATCTACGACAGAATGGCAGCACAGGAACAGCGTTCCTTCTGTAAGCGTTTCACGGCGTTCAACAAGCACACACACGCTTGGGCAGATGGCAACCGCATCAGGCACGTGACTATGCTGCATCTTGATTTTCACTTCCAAGGCCCCCCGAAAGAGCAGGGAAGCAGCCAATGCCAAGACTAACAGCGTGCGGAAAGGACAGATTTTTTTACAGCACAGCTGCTAAGCTAGAGGTTTGCTTTCTTCATCTTCTTCTGCTTCACTTTCAGAATTTGTTAGCTAATTTGGGCAGCATGGGATGCAATAACTTCAGCGGGCGGGAGAACAAGTAGCGAGTAAAATGGTGAGAAAAGGCAGGGAGGTTAACCAAGCTTTGGCGTCGTTAGCTACGCTGCACTTGAGATATGGGAAAGGGGTACTAATAAAAAGTAAAGAGATAAAAAGAAATGACGAGTAAGAAAGAGATAAATAAATAGCTAGAGGATATGCAGCACCCGCGTTGTCCGTTCACAAGCGCTCGTGAAGTCCAGTGGTCCTCAAGAAGCACAAGAGAGCTTTCGTGACCTTGTGTGTATGTGAGACCCTCAGAAAGAGAAAGAAGAAATTTCTGGTGAAAATAATTCCCGCCAGGCAAGCTTCGAAACTGTTTCTCTACTATCCGAAGGCAAATGCTGTAACCACTGGGCTATCAAGTTTGCTTTTTGCTTTCATGGCATGCCTTTATCATAGATAGGAATGACACTTTGAACTAATAATTTCATTCTGTTCGTATTGCAGCCGAACACACAGCGCTGAAAAATCAGCATTTCTCTCTAGCGAAATTATATCAAGTAACAACCTTTTACAATCGTACACTACAAAGTCATTAAGAATGTATAAGCACCTCACTAATGCAAATATCATTCTGGCCAACTTTCCATTTGCTTTTATATATCTCTTAGCTACCTGGAGGCTGGCTCACAAAGGGGTTCAACTTATGGAAAGGAAAACGATAGGTGTAACCATAGGAGGCGGGAACAGAGCACAGCGGGTGGAGAACAAACGAAGATTAAGAATACCATAGTTGAAATTTAGGAGAAGAAACGGACATAGGCCAGGCACACAGCGCGTAGCCAGGATAACCATTCACCCTTGAGGGTAACTGACTGGATTCCAAGAGAAGGCAATGGCGAATGTGGGATGTTGGAGGAAATCATTGGTTATGAGTTTCTCTGCAATATGCGTGCACGCTGGCAGAGCGTGCAAGACGTTGGGAAAGGGTAGTCAGGGTGAGGCGGAAAAACCGAGGAGGGGGGGGGGGGGAATCATACGCCCGTATTCACAAACCAACCTCCCCCTTTCCTCGAGTTTTCCTTATCGATTTTGAACTTTTATTGTGCATGATGAACAAATTGGGCCAGTATTCATGAACTAGTCTTGTCCTCATCTTTCACCCTGTTATCATTTGTGTGCCTTTACAGCGCATCTGTACAGTACAGGAAGGTGAGGAAAACGTGAGGTAAGGCAGAGGTTGGTTTGTGAATATGGGCCATGGATTTCTAACAAGCTTATCTAGAGAGAAATCTGCCGCTAGTGAGCTGCTGGATGCAAGGAAATGACAGGATACGAGAGCTTCGAACTTGACTCGGATTTGTATACCTCAAAAATGCGTCTGGCTTCACGTTAAAATGATTGATTTCTTACTAAAAGAGCACTTAACAAGCCATTTATTATTGTCATTGCCAGAAACTTAGCGCAAGAAGTAATCAACGGCCGCTAAACTTGGCAGGCAGACAACAAAGCGAGCGTTCCCTCTACCACTTTCATGTCGCCTGTTTCTTTCACCGTTTGGTTGTGCCGTCAAGATGAGTGAACTTTTATTTTAGAATATAATACACGTGAACGGGACCAGCTTATAAATGTTTTGTTTTATAGAAGCTTTATTTATTCAGTCAAATTTGCTTTTGAGCCAAAGCCTCACTTGACTACAGCCAACACAAGCCTTGCAGACGCATATACCGCCATTCCCAGCATTCCACCCTTAAGAAATTCGCATAGACGGTGGCACCACACTTCCCTCTAAGTATGATTGTGAGAATCTCGATGGGGAGAATCAATACAAAAAAAAGACACAGGGAGAAAGAAAAAAATATAGAAGTAGTAAGAAAGGAAGAGAGAAAGAAAGAAAGCGAGAGAATGACTACAGAGGGACAGACTACTACACAAAGTTGCAAAAGTATATTCTGGACATTATTTTTCCCTCACACTGAAGCATGTAATCAGCAATGATTAAACTTAAGTATAGTCCCTTTCGATGCGGTCACTTGTACAAGATATTTAATTAAATTCTTGCATGGGTGGAGGTATTTCTATTTGAACACCTGCATCGCAGTATCCTGACTGCACCTTTGAGGACAGATGTGGAAAGTGCGGCATGTGTGGGACTTGAAATTGACGAGCACACAGGCTGCAGTAGACATGCTTGTAGTATGGCCGGCTGTCTCTAAACAATTCAACTAGGAGCGTTTATTTGCCTACGCATAATCTGCAGTCGGCAATGTAATGTCAAATTCGCATAACTTACGTATATTGATTACAGCTCGAAGCTGATGACTTTATTTCGCTTCAGGATTATCCGACACTACATCTTTATATTTTAAAAAGTTCGAATGTAACGTTAATGTAACGACACGTTTCAATCTCCGCAATGTAACTGTAACTCGTTACTTTCGCATTACAGGAACTTGTAACGGAAGCTCGCTCTGAAATTGGGAACGAACGATGAACGGGCTTTCGGTTCAGTGGTAGAGGAACGCGTACAATATTATTGTCAACACACGCGCTAGTTGTCACTTACCAATCTGGCAAATCGGCTGCACGACATACTCTGGCACTCGACGCACTCTGCCGGTTGGAGCCAATCGCGCACGCGGGAAGGATGCGATGACGACTGTTTGATTTGCGCGCCGCTTGAAACAACTCGGCGCTACGTCTCGAGACTTCGCACTCGCGACACAGTCCGTCGCTCAAGTAGTGGCTGCACTGTGCCGGAGAAGGCGTACCGTAGAGCAAGACTCTCCTAGAGTAATCGTGGCCACGAAGAGGGCCGTCCTTGTCGCTCATCACCGTACTCGTCGCCGTACTCGACACTAGGCCTAAGACGCTCGGTCAGCCTGTTGGTCGTCGCTGCAAGCACTCCACAAGCAGTTCGGCGAATTCAAACGATTATCGCACGTCGTGCAGAGAGCGACTGAGTTTCTTCTTGTCCCCACGTTTTCCAGTCGAGTCACGGGCACTTGTTGGGAGGCGCACAAGCTGCCTGCGACGGAACGCCGAGCCGAAAACCGCGCACCACCACCTCCATTTCGCCGCGTTCCATGGATCACCGAACGAGCGTCATCGGGGGCCGTAAGCAATGTAAGCAGCGCAAGTGAAACCTGCAGATTCTAATCGAAACAAAGAATTTGGGCAAGCCATGCAGTGGTGCCGCGCAGTTAACTTCGAACACGGGCGAACGCGAAAAATTCCACCAGTGTTTCAAACGGCAGCAGCCGCGACCCACGCGCAACGCGGAACCACAAGGCGCCTGAGGCCGCCTGGCGGCGCATCATCATAACGAAAGGCAGCCTTCGTGACTCGCGCAGAATCTCTCACGGAGGACGCAGTTCTCCTCGCGCGCGGCAGTCGCCGGATGATAAGGGACGATAATTGAACTAAGCTCGCGCTTGTACACGCAAGTTGGGCTCCTTGTGTATTAGTTTGCGCTGGTGCCACGTCGCTATGCAAAAGAAAATAGTCCAAAATAACATCTCTATGTTGACAGCATGAAGGCGAACGGAGAGGAAAAAAGAGCCCTCTACTTAGATCACGTCGACGCGTTTCAAAGCGGCGACGCTCGAAACTTGTAGGCGGTTAACAGCAATAACAAGGAGCTTTAGAATACCGTTTGCAAGCGCTACGGGCGTTGCGGGCGCCATACGAGTTTTAGAAATAGCGTTTGCCCTGCTGCAAACCGCAACGCACGATCGCAGCGACACCGAAGCCTCGAATCCAGTGTTTGCGGGCCGCGATCGCCGCACGCTATTTCGGATTTTCTGCGCGCGGGCCGCGAGCGCAGACTCGCCTTACGACGCATGCGCAGTGGCAGCGACCGCACCACAAGGGCTCGCGGTGCGCTATTCTAAAACTCCCCAATGTCGGAATGAATGAACAGATTTTTACGACCGAGTTCGTAACCATTGCATATGCAGGATACGCACGGTGTAGCTTTCTAGGAAATAAAAAGCTAGAAGCGGTTCTCTTCGTCGAATCTCGACAACACCTTAGGTTTGATGACAAACCACAAATGCAGGAGAAAGGCTAATATCTTGACAGCAACTGAATCGGGAACGAACGCGACCACGATGCAGGTAGGCTACGAGAAAGTACTACGTGTTACGCATTGGCGGGAACAAACTTTCAAAAGTGGCATCAAGACGACACCACCAGAAGCAACGCCGTTTCGAACGCCTCGGCAGAACACCACGAGAAATCTAAACATAGCACTGATTGGGAGTTGGCCCGCGTTATCTCTATAGACTTTGCTCTCTGGATCTCTCTGTTCAAACAGAACACGTGACAACCTTTTAGAAGGCTACGCAGTACACTCGAGTACTAAAGTGCTCATGACATACTTGTCGGGGAGCAAGTTTTAACTTGCATTCGCGACCGACACAGTACCCAAACGACTTGAATATGACATTCGTCAACAGCGCCAAAATTCGCATTTGTCGCGGCGACAGCGTCATGGCCAGTTTCGCACATACAGCTGACGTGCCTGCGCTGGTGTTCATTGTGGAAAAGGACGCTGCAGCGGCTCCGAAAATTCAAAGCGTTTCGCAATCCTCGCGCTTTCTTTCCATTCAACGGCACAAAACAGGCGAAATTCCAAAGATGCACGTTTCAGCTTAACAAAGCCACAAAGGATGTCTCGCATAAAACCATTAAGATTAAACTAAGTATGATAACGCATATTAACCTCGCTGGGTTATGATTGGTTCCTTAGTCCTGACTCAGTTGGTTCTCTGAATTATGTGATAGAATGCTTTCTGCTCTATTGGGTGCGACCACTGGCCGTATCTTCAGTTAAAGACAGCACCTATTTCGCCACTGACATTTCTGGATTCACCTAGCATAAACCAAGCGACACAAGATCCCATCAGTTTTCCCTGTGTGCTCAATGTCAATTGTTGGGCTTTTACGTCCCAAAATTAGAAGCCTCAGTAAAAGACGCTTTAGCGTGGGGCTCCCGAAATTTTCGCCACCTAGGATTCTTCAACGTGCGCCTGAAACTAAGCAAAACGGGCGTCTCGCATTTTCGCATCATTTTAAAAATGCCGCAGCCGGGATTCGATCCGACGACCTGCGAGTCAGCAGTAAGGCACCATAACTACTAGATACTGTGCTCGATTTTCTTTTCTTAAGCGGGATAGATACGCATCAGGACAGTGCTGCGCAACTTTGATTTAGCACACCAATAAAACGCAGACGACATAAAAACTTTAGAACAGTGTGAATGAACAACGCCAATGCAGTTGTGCAGACAGAATCAAGACACCAATCAATAGAGGGTTCACTGAATTCCCCAGCCAAAAAAAAAAGTTTTCCACAGTGGAACACATAAGTTCTGGCACTTTGATAGGACCAACACCGATTACACATTCTGCTTGTCGCTGCCGCGCTCCGACTCTGATAGGCATTAGCGTGAATCATGGGGAAGACAGGGGATTCCGGACCGCCCCCCCCCCCCCTTACAAGTGCGCCCCCCTTGACATTTAGCTTTATAACATTGTATATCTCAATTACCTTTAAGTGAAGCATATTAATTTTTCTTCAAAAGGTGATTATTTATTAGCGTGTACCTGCGTTCAATACACCTCAGCTGTGCGAGACTATAAATTTAGCGCGTCCTGCGTTCTATACACCTTAGCTGAGCGAGACTATAAATATAGCAAAAGCCCGCTCAACCGATTCAAAGAAGACTGAATAGAACAGTGAAACTGCTAGAGCTTGGGTGCCGTGCTTTTTTTTTTTTTTCAAAGCATGATTTAATTGGCCGTCACGGTCTCACTTGTGTCCCCCGTTGCGATTGTTCTGAATTTACACCACTGCCAGCGACAACAATCGAGTTCCTAAATAGCACTGTAGGAAACCCTACGGCTACAACAAAGAACCTAAGAAAAACTTGTCCCCACCTCCCCGAGGGGAATCGTGACGAAATGCGGGTGCATTTCTAGCGCCGAGAGCACACGGCGTAGTAATTTTAATGGCGTAAATTAATTAACAGACGAGTATTTGCACCGCATAACCATTTATTTACACATTCATCAGCCAGCAAGCGGTCGAGAGTGAGGCGCGCGCTTCACTTAATTTATATATAGCCCCGCAGCAGTGGTCTAGTTAGTGGCTAAGGTACTCGGCTGCTGACCCGCAGGTCGCGAGATCGAATCCCGGCTGCGGCGGCTGCATTTTCGATGGAGGCGAACTTGCTGTAGGCCCGTATGCTCAGATTTGGGTGCACGTTAAAGAATTCCAGGTAGTCAAAATTTCCGGAGCACTCGACTACGGCGTCTCTCATAATCGTGTTGTGGTTTCGGGACGTTAAGCCCCACATATCAATCAATCAATCCATTTATATATACCCAAGAGCGAGCGGACGGGAGAGTGGGGCGCGGGAAAGGAGAGAGCGAGCACTGCACCTGGGACTTAACTGGGGGGGGGGGGGGGGCAGAAATGCCCCTTCACTTCGAGAAGTTCCAGCGGACTCTCGTACACTACTGGCTGCAGTGTTAGCTGTGACAGCTGCCCCTTCCTCTGACCGAGAGCTCGTAACTTATATCTTCTCTCTTTTTCCTCCCCTCTTCCCACCCCTCACAAGACACTGCGCCGTGCTCCCTAACGGGCTGCAGAAATTAGGCGTCTTTCCTCTCCTCTAATCACTACCACCACCACCACCACCTACCTTCTCTCCAGACGACACAGGGAGCACGGCGCAGAGGGCGAGGTTGCTAGGGGCGACGATGAGCGCCCGCAGCTTGAGAGCGGATAGATAACGCCTGCCAGCGCGCGAACACCGAAAGACGCCTTACTTGCCCCGGCTTAAAAATCCATTCGCATTTAAAAATGCCGGGTCCGACCCGAACACGTAGCCGGCCGCCAGAGCTGCAATCGGAGCGCGTGGGAAGAAACGTCGAAACGTATTCCGCGACAAGCAAAACAGGCGGCGAGGGTCTGCAGCGGATGACATGACCCGACAACGGACGCTGCAGGAGCGACGTCCATGACCAACCTCGCCAGGTTATCGGTCGCACTAGGAGATCGAAGTTCAGAGCGCGCCGAAGGAACGTTCCGAGCTGGACCATAGAACCAGCTAAATTTCGACCAGCCGATTGTGACAAATACCGTAAATAGCTCCAATCCAAAAATTCACTAGTCATGAGAACGCCGCGCCCACCCAATTAACGGATTACAGGCGAAAATTATGCAATAAGCCTGGATTCATTATATATTTCCTGCCACGGCTGCCGCATTCTGGGAAATCTGCAAGAACACCCGTGTTAGCGCGTCGCCCAATCCCGAAGGCAGCCGAGACTGATCCGGTATCCCTCCGAGCGGCTGACGCTTTCCGGATGACGAGTGCGCATGCGCAACCATTGTATGCGCGCATACGGAAAGAAACCGCGTCATATTTCCGTAACGAGTTTCAGTAGCTTGCTAAAAACATCTATTATCGTCCGAAACCCAAACAATTTTAACTTCACCAATGATTCACGCGCTGCAGCATCACCCCGGAGACTGGTAGTAACCTCAAGTGAATGATCTAGTGAAGTGAGTGTGGTGTCAAGGGGTGGAGTTTAGGGTGTCTTAGAGTAAAGGCGGCCCAGAATCTCATTGGCGGCGAAACATCGCGCGGCGCATTAAGAACATTCCTAAAATACGAACGGCGGAAGTATCGAACGTACTACGTTCTGGACGCCGCTGCCAAATGCAGTGCACCAGTTACCTGCCACCGTAAAAAAAAAAGAGAGAGAGAGAGAGAACAGAGCGGGCCAAGCTGCCTTTTCTCCTGGGTAACCCCGGGGTTGTGCCGGCCAAAAGCGGTATAGTATCGGATCGCCAATCTTGCGGGAAGACGCAGGGGGACTTCTTAAATAACTTTGCGGGCGCAGTCCAGCACGCACGTCGAGCAGCCGGTCACGTAGTTCATTCAGGCGGACGCCTCTTCTGGTCTGGTCGACCTCCTGTCATTTCCCCCTCTCCTCGCCCCTCACACGTCGTTCACCGCGTGTGTTGGTCAAGAGAACGAGGAAGCAGACAGGAACCGGTTTGACACGATTCGGCGCCGACTACTCGAGCGGTCGTCAGGGGCGCTGAGGCGCTTACAAAAGGTGGAAAAAAACAAAATGCGCAGCAGCGTTTCGGAACTCGCGAAGCTACGCTGCATCGTGTCGGCGCGTAGTTCGAAATTCCAACAGGTAAATGCCGTACAAACATTTCCCGAAGTGATGACCAAGATCCAGTGATCAAGAGGTTCGTAAAATACAAAAATCGACACTGAAAAGCTACCACAGAATTGCATTTGCTGCTCACCACATTGCGTCGTGCAAAAAGCTCCCAAGGGCAGCCCGTGGATGACACGAGCATGAGAGGCTCCATGTCCACCAGCGTTACAGAAATTTTTTTTCGGGGTGTGGGGCACCTCGATCTGAAAAGGGGGCCGGGCAGTGAGAAGTGGTTCATCTTATGCTCTGTATACCACGGCGAAAAAAATAGTGGGAGGGGAAGGGGGGCGAGGGCCCGGTGTGCCACCCCCTCCTGGCTCAGCCACTGCAATGCCGGGCGATGCAGGCCCGCTGGGCGGTCACGTGAAGCCGCCTATACGCGAAGACGCGGAGAACGCATGCAGTCTTTGTGCGAGCGGGCTGTGCGATGAAAGTTGCGAGGAGCTGATCAGTGCTACCTAAAGCATCAACCATAAACGAACAAAAGTAACCACCGCCGCCCCTAGCGCCCATTTGGCACCACAGAGCACTACGGAATGCCAAGCCTGTTGTTCTCTGCATGGGCACGCCGAGCAGCCTCATCAAAAACTAAACTAAGCCCGTGACTAGGCGCCTAGTAGTACGACGAGCGACAGCGTTAGAGCTCCAAGTAAAACCCGCCTGGCGAAATTTCGAAGGAAAACACCTCAAGAATAACTTCATTAGTGGGGTTCGGTGGCATATAGTTCGTACGTTTGGGTTGACGACAACATTGAACCCACCGGCGAAAGGAAATTTCTTCGTAAAACCCAGTTTGGTTGGATCGACATTCAACAGCAGAGACAAATATGCGAAACATGAAGCGATTTACGAGAAAAAGATGCCAAACCAAGGTTCGTTGCCCACGATGAGGGATTCACGGAGAAACATCAGCGACCAGCACCAATCCTACACCTTTGACGGAAGCTGTTTGAGGAACACATTTGTGCTCAAATGTACTACACAGAAGCAAGCGTCAAAGGAATGGCACACTACCATACGTGAAAAATCTGTACAAGAAGTCACCCACCCCAGTAAAGAGGGAGCAGCGAAGGTGTCCGCAGAACTTTTTGCAGTGGGGTACTGACATGACACAGGCCCATAAGCAGAAAATATTTTAGGAGGGAGCAGGCCACCCCTTTGGCTGCGGGCTTGCCATGACATGACCTACAAGAACAACGTGCGAAGTTGGCTAACAATCCTCACGACCATTTCACACAGATACGCGGACCCTGAAGAGTGCTAACCAACGCACATTGCTACAGCACAGAAAAATATCCGAAATTTTGGAACAGGCCGAGACATCAATCCTCCACTTGCGCCCCTCTCCGGACACCCATGGAAACCAACGCGCTAGTTGATTCCTACAGCGCAGAAGAAAAAAGTTCTGGGAGGGGTCGAGGCTAGAGAAGTGCACGGGCCGCAATTTCGCGGCCCGTGCACCACAAAATGAAGCCCATGGCAACAGAAAAATTAAAATGCATTTATTAAAAAAAGCATGCTGTCCATCCCTGTAGTTTTTTTTTTTTCAATTATTGATAACATTCAAGACTGAGTGCAGCACCATTCATAAATTATCATGCAGAAACAAAAGGTTGTCCATCGATTCGGGCTTCGATCGAGTACATCGTTCCTGCATTACGTATCCTGCATCAGAGAAGTTGCGCTCGCTGCTGGCGCTTGTTGAGCCGGAATCGCCAAGATATTTCTTGCAATTTTGGCAAGTTTCGGATAGTCTTTCTTTCCCTTTCCAAAACTCAAGAAGTTCCGAGTCGTAGCACGCGCTTAGCGATTCAGTGCGCAAGTACTCGCTAACTTCATCCCGGTTTCTCCCCAAAGAAAGCACATATACAAAAAACGAGAATTCCGGCACGTCATCTATATTTTTGGCTTGATTCGGGCTTTTCATCCGGCCACAGCCCGGCCCGGTAATTCAACAAGGAAGCCCGGCCCGAGGTGAAAAGACGTCGGGCTACCCAGAGCCCGAGGACATCTCTATAGTCGAGGCATCAATCCCCCACAGTTCCCTCGACTGTTCAAATAATTTGTTCAAAGACTGCCCTTTTTTCACCCACCCCCCCCCTGCTGACGCCCATGCTAGTGTCCCATTTCGGGAAAGAAATAAACGAACACTGTCGGGCCATCGGCTTCGCGGAAGCAAGAAACACAGGCGTCGACACATCTCATTTCTATTTCACCCCGACGCCACCATAGCGAGGCGAACCGGCTTTCAGCGTAGCGGGAAAATTTCGCCCAAAAATCATACGCATAGGTTGGTCGACGGCTTACAAGTTGAATCAGCTCCGAGTAGACCTGGACGTCTCCGCACCGCGCGTCTACTAGCTCTGGACACGACGCTCGCTGAAGAGATTGATTTCCCACCCGCGATGAAAAATTTTTCCCACCCGCGATGAAAAGCCGTAAGAAAGTGTGCGTGTGCCACCTCCCGTTTAGTATTTGGAATGTCCACTGAATGGCGGTGCTTCTATATCAGGAATATATGATGAAAAGATGCGGGTGGTACTTGGAGTGCTGAATAGATGGACAAACGGACACACAGACAGATTCATGGACGGACGAACGGATGGCTGCACCGATGGATAGACGCATGGACGGACACAGGGGCGGATGCATGGACGAACACAGGGACGGACGCACAGATGGATGTGCCGACGCACGAACAGGCGCACGAACGGACGGGTGGATGGATGCAAGGGCGGCCACACAGACGCACGCATGGATGGACGGAAGCAAGAATGAATGGACAGATGCTTCGCCCCACTCCCCATCATTCACTCCGTGGATATGCTGCCATTTCTTCCACTACCGTAATCCCCTAAAAAGTGAGACGCGCTCTAGTGACACCTTATCAGTGGAACTCGGTTAGGCTAGCGTACCATAGTTAAAAAATTAACTTGATAAAACAATGCAATGTCCCCACCCTAATCAAGCAACCAGGGTAAACTTCGCCGAAACTTGAACGCCAAGCTGAGCAAGTGATTACGACCACCTGGAAGACCCGTCTGGCATGCAGTGTGGCCACAAGTTCAAAAAATTTCTTCAATAATGCGGCATTGTTGTGTTAACATTTGTTGATACTAGGAATCCAAGATCGATTTTCACAAGGTCAATAACTTTCGTCGGTAGAAAGCGGAAAATTTTACGTCCAGAGCTGTCTGACCAACTTTTTATTTTTATTTTTATTTAACCCCGAGGATACGCCATGACCCTGCCGTGCTTATTTAGACCGGTTCTCAAATGGTTGGGTCATTTGTCCGAGGAATAGTTTGGACGATCCACGGTACTTTCGAAGCAGCTGCCTGTAGTGTGTCCGTCTGTCTCGGTTGTTCCCACTTCATCTTTGTCTCGGTCGTTCCCGCTTCATCTTTTTGCTTGATTTACCCTTACTTAACTCTTCCACAGCCTACAAGCCTTGCACTTTGAGAGAGTTAGCGTCTCTGGGGAAAAGGCACACTACTTTCCTGGAAGCGTTGCACTTTGAGAGAGTCAGCGTCTCTTGAGAAAAGGCAGACTATTTTCCTGGAAGAATATTTTCCAAACAAGAACTCCTCCAGATAATGCCTTTCTCGTTCACGGCGCGTCCAGCCGGTCCAACCCCACATATTTCAGTAAAGGCGCACGGACACAATTTTTTTGAAGAAATTACTGCGAAAATGTCCAGTCTCACGGTAAGCTCTCCAGCATGCGCCGAGGAAGAGAGAAATGAAAGAAAAAGGCAAGGAGGCCTGTTTCAATGGAAAGAATAGGTGGTATTGCTATTTTGTGGTCAAGTTATTTGGGTGGAAATATTTAGGCATGCACGTGCACACTAGTAATTTTTCTGTAAATTTTTTTATGTGTATCACCCAGTTTCGCTAATAGGCAATTTAAGGAAATCGTATTATTATTATTATTATTATTATTATTATTATTATTGGGACATTCCAAGTGCTCCGCTCGTGTGCTCTTATGCGACATATGTAATATACCCTCGAAAGGAAAACGATAGTATTATCTTTAGCAAACCCCGTAGGACATGGCTCAGCGCCAGCTAACCGCGCTCCCTTCGTTTTAGACGGCTCATCCATTCATCCCTACAGCTTCGTCCCGAAGCGAATGGCATGTGCAATGCCATGGGCGTGGTTCAGCTAAACGTCTGACTGTCACTTGCCCGAAACCCGACAGCGCAGACAAGCGATCCTCGATACGACGTCCCTCTGTGTTGCCTTCATTGAAGCAAATGCATATCGTATGGTCGCGAGAAAAGGGCGGAGGTTGATAATTGTCAATCAATTAATTCGACGTACAGGTAGTAAATGTATACACTGAAAAGCATGGTTGCACCAAGGGGAACGCCCATCTAACGGTGACTCGGTCTGTGTGATTGCTTCACACCGGGTTGGAGAATGGGAGAGTGCAAAGACAGGCTTGCAAAACGCGCCACCAGAGCACGTGGTGGCGGCTTCACCGCGTTACCACGTATATGAAGGAGATTGCAACAGGGCACTTTTTCCTGTGGGTTATTACACAAGCACCACGGAACGGAATACTACAGTCATTCCACATTGCACCTGCAAGGCAATCGCCCCACAAGACGTGGTTCTGTAAAATCACAAGCTTGTAAAGCAGCAGACGTCTGCAACATGCAGCGTAGAGGTTGCTGCTTTGAATTTCTCCACACTCTCCATCCATGGCACTCGTTACATAGTTCCAGGGTGTCTAAAAAAGTACACGCACACACACAACCTCCTTGACATTGCTTGCTATTGTCCAGGCGGGTGTCCTTAGGTGCTCCCAAATCACCGATATGTTTTGATATCGGATGTGGTTTCGGATATCGGAGATTATTTTAAATATTTTTCAAAGTAAACACACGCATTGATTGAATTCAGAGTGCCATAATCATCAACAATGCCAAACGCGACAGCGTTCCACGGCGCCACAAAATAATAATAATAATATTGGGTGTCTTAGGTCCCTACACCCCGATATGATTATGAGAGACGCCGTTGTGAAGGGCTCCCAAAATTTTGACTATCTGGTGTTATTTAACGTGCACAGACATTGCACAGTACACAGCCTCTATCACCTCGCCTTCGACGAAATGCGACTGCCGCGGCCGGGATCGAACCCGCGATCTTCGGGTCAGTCACCGAGCACCAAAGCCACTGATCTACTGCGGCGGACAGTAATAATGGTGATAACAATAAAACAATCCCGTGCTTCTAACCGGTTTTTTGATATCCCTGGCGCTCGTAGTGACGAAACCAGGGTGACCTAGTGAAGTCACCGAGAGCAGACACTGCGGGCATATCGAACAAGTACCTGTTGGTCTGCTACTCTCTTCTGTTAATGTTACTGTGCATAAGGCGAGGAGGACGAGGCCCACTCCCAACCGATTTACCCAGTTTTGTACAAGTCCAATCTTTTTATCCCGGCGAACTTCTGAGTTACGACCCATTACCCAACCCTCTGCTGTCCTCGGCTGCATCTCCCGTCTCTTGGCAACCGCTCTGGCTGACCGCTTTGTCTGTCCTGCACATTACGTGGCTGCCCCGTGACGCTTATCATGGTGCAAATGATGCCTAGTCATCATCCATATTTTCAAATTATTACTGGAGCAATGGCTTCTTGTATTTCATGCACCTCCTGTAAGGTGGTATGGCAGCGCTCATGATGACATCAAAAGACCTCTTTCATTAGCTAGCAGCCACATTGGTCGATGTTATTTACAACACCGAAACAGTACAATACCCCAATCTCAATGCAATGACTGCCTACCAATTTCTCGCTCAATGGAACCTGATGCCAAAATGCACACAACGTAAAGTCCACCTATACAGCTGCGTTTTGTTTTTTTCTAGAATATAGAGACAGACGCGGTAGCGATACCAAAGACGGTCATAACGCATGCTAACTGCTCGTGCAGTAGATGAACATATGCATGATTTGAAGCTTTTAGCTTACGCGAGGTAGCCGCTCCGCACGGCGCAGTGCACACGTACACAGCCACGCGCTTCACTGCTCTAGACAAGCATACCTTTAGTGTTAAACTATTGTCATCGTGTAGCAATAGAGCGAGGCGACAAGTGGAAGGTTTGGTCATCACGCCAAGGCGGGCCATTAATTATTGTTGGTGTTTAACGGCCCAAAACCACCCGTGATTATGAGAGACGTCGTAGTGGAGGGCTCCAGAAATTTCGACCAACTGGTGTTCTTTAAGGTGCACCTAAATCTAAGCACACAGCCAAGGCGGTCGAGTAGAGAGAGAGTCCCTAAGCAGATGCTTAACAAAGTTTCAAGTTCATGATAGAAAAGGAAATATGTGGTAAGAATATGGGGTGACGCACCTTCCCACTGTATAATCCCTTTCGCCTTCCATTCACCCAATGCTGGGCATTAGCGTACCGAAATAAAGATGGCACGCAGACAAAAACGCAATTCTCATGCTTTCCTTGATATGTCACCTTTTGTGCTCAGCTTAGATGGTTACAAGGTTTCAAAACTTTTTTTTTTACTCTTTCTTCATCTTAGCCGGAAGAACACAAACGGTGCAACGCACACATTAACAGAGTTTTCTTGCCATTCCCTCCAGCAAAATGCACAAAAAAAAATCAAGACCATCAATCTAGCTCCGATCACGAAAAAAAAAAAGGCAGACGTACAAAAAGACTAGCATTTACCCACGTGAAAAGATCTATCTACCTGGCGCTCGAGTCTCTTTTTTCCCCCCATAATAGCTATTGATCTCCCGCCCAATTATAAGCTTTTCGTTCAGTGAAAACCTGGGAGGGGAGGGGGGGCGACTTCGCTTATCTTAGAGGCGCAGACAGGTTCGTAGGCTTACTTCCCTTCCCGCCCGCCGTTTAGCAATGCCTGAACTCTCGCCAGACAATGCACAATGCATACACGATTGTTTACGTGCACATTCGCAAATAATGGCATGGACATGGAAAGTGCACGCACTGCTTTTAAGACGGAACAACAACAAAAAAATCAAACTAAACGGTAGCAGCGACTGCGTATTTTCGCGTGCATAGCGAGGACAAAGCAGTCAGTCGCGCAGTGTGTGAACGGAACAACAAAATGGCCTGCCTGCCTGCAATAAATCTGTCACGACCATAAGTTAAGAAAAACTGAAGCAAGTGGGATCCCTTAGATAAAGCCCTCTCGAAAAAACTAGATGGGTGGGTGGGAAGGGGGGGCAGTTGAAGGGGTGAACATAGACGGGAGATTAGTGGATGGCGGTGAATGAACGAAGTACAGGTGCAAAGACATGCCATAATAATAGTAATATTATTAATAAATGTCGAACCCGCAAATACCTAAGGCAATCGCCAATGAAACTTCATTCGGCGTTTCCGCAGGATCGCTGGCCGCCGGTGCAAGCGTGCAGACATATGTTGGCTGTATATTTCGCCTCGCGAGTGCACATTCGAGCGACATTTTTTCCCCAAAAGTATGACATATACTTTTGCAGCTTTAAGATTCTACGACAGCAGCGGCTCGATCATGCACGTCACCAACGCGAAACAGAGATAGCGCGTGAAAGAGTACAGGCGACCTGGGGAACAGGGAGGATCGCTGACTGCAAGCGACTTAGTATTCCGAATGTATACCCTCCGGCTGTAGCTATCACCGCAGCCCTGGAATAGTGAGCGCCTCCTCGTCACGTAGGCCTGAGGTCATCTGCGACGTTTCACATTTAGAAGATGCACCGTTCGATGCCTCACCGACGAGTCACAAACACTGTCGTTATTTGAAGAGCATTCATCGCCGGGCTTGATGGTTCGCAAGTGCGATCTACAGTCAACTGCCGATTTTTCGGACACCCGAATTTTCGGACATGCCCGATAATTCAGACAACTTCGCGACACCGCCACGAGCCCCATAGAATGATTGTATAAGGAAGTCTGAAAACTGTATAAGTCCAATTTTCCGGACTTTTTGACGCGACGTAAGGTCGGAAACCACCACTGACCTCCAGTTAGAAACCACCACAACTGTGTCACACGCGATTACGATCGCATAAATGAGTGCGCCGGTCTACTGTGGCAGCATCTGTTGCTTGGACTTGTTCATCGTTAGCGGAGAAACACAAACGGCCTCTGAGATTCCTAACACTGGCCGTGTTTATCGTGCAAGGGTGCTTCGCTGACAATCGAAACTATCTACCCGAAAATTTTTTGGCAACAATGAACTTCCTTTCACTTTAGCGCTTGTGCTCGTGCGTGCCACTGTGGCTTCCCGCGCAGCGCTTTTGCGAAGCGTTTCACCACTTCGAACTAAAACTGACCGTCACACGCAGATTTGGTCTGGCCACGCTGGCTATCTTGAATGTTTACCGGCGCTACCATCGGAGTACCTGAGGCAGCGTCGCCTGCCGTCGCGCCGTTTCGTTTACGCGGCCCACATGGTGTTTGGCTAGCCTAGTGCGTGGTTGTGCGATCGTGCGAAGTGTGCTCTGCAACGCTAAGCCTAGGTGCTTCGACGCTCGTCAGCAAACTCCTTTGTTCACAGCGTGAGGATTTTGCTTGCCTGCGATGGCCCCCACTCCGCCTTCGTCGTCATTGCCGATGGCATCGAAGCGCGGAAAACAGTACCGTCGGTTAACGATGTAGAAGAAAGCCGCCATTATTAAGTTAGTGAAGAGTGGCCGATCGCAGGCTGACGTGAGCAAGGAGTTCGGCATTTCCTGACTTGTGCCCTCTCATGGACGATATTATCAACGACCTCCGCTCTGCTGGTGCTTCCATGCCCACGAAAATAACTTTTGAGCGGTTCGTTGACGCTGACAATGAGCTCGACTTCTGCGCAAAGCTAACCGACGACGAAATAGTCAGCCAGGTTATGGCGGATTCAGACGGCTCCAATGTCGAAAATGAGGAACCAACACCTGCACCACCTACGAACGCCGAATTGATGCAAGCAATGATGAGGCTGTCATCGGTGTGATGACATGACCCTTGCTCAGATCGAGGCGAATGTGATCACATGCAATCGGAACGCCATTCAAATAAGGATCAAGTTTTTCAAGCCGCTGCAGATCTAACACCGGCTGCCCTGACGGCACCCGCTGTCGGCTGCATGCATTTTTTTTTTAACGGCTCTTTTCTGAGCCACCCCACTGATGCTTTGGCAGAGTTCCGGAAGTCTGTTACTTCGACCTTGACCCTCTTGATCCGAGAAATATCAATGAAATGGTGCATTTTTTGCTTGCATTGAGAAATATTAGCAAAATGGTGCATTTTTTTTTGCTTGCATTGAAAATTATCAGTAAAATAATGCATTTTTTGCTTGCATTCATTTTTTCGGACTGCCCGAATTTTCGGACGGTTTTTCGCTCCCTAGAGGGTCCAAAAAATCGGCAGTTGACTGTACACGAATCGCGTGAGACATACGACAAAAACACAAAGCACGTGAGCAGAGCTTGTCCAGTGCCGTGCGTAGTCCTCAGCATCCCATACACTATATGTGCTCTGGAGTTCACAATAAGTCGCTCTTTATTAAGGTGCGCTTCTTCACAATAACGACAGCATGCTGCAAAGCGCCACAACTTCTGCCAACATTAGCAGAGAGCAACCCGACCTCCTTTACAATACTACAGAGAAGGCCGAGGCCCGTAAACTTTCTGGAGTTGGCTCATTACTGGATCATCTAAAATGCAAATGGGTGTAGGCAGATCGATGGCACCATCTCCGGCATAGAGATCAATAAGAAAAACCCAGAACCACTACAGTTGAAGCCCCTAAGACATGCATCGGGAAGAAATTCTGGTCTTTTACATGAGGTGTCTTTTATAAGCAGGGTACCACATATGCATTTTGTTGAGTAACGTCAGGTCAGGCGATAAAAAAGTTAGGTAGTAGCGTTATGTGTAAGAACCCAAATTTGTTGCTATTGCGTTCAGTGCTCCTACTTTGTGGCGAAAAAGACTTTTCTTTTGTTATTGCAGTGGCTGAAGCTGCTGGTGTAGATTATCAGTACATTATGATCATGACATGCTGATATTTCTTTAGTTCGACAACACTAAAGAAACACTGGACCCGTGTCTATAGGCAAAAGGTTAGAACAAGGACGACGAAATACCTCTTTCTGGGACCTCTTTCTGTATATCATGCACATGTATTCTTCTTCATTTAGCACAATAAAACCTTCTGTTCTGTTCTGTTCTGAAGGAGTCTAGCTACAACTGTTTGGTAATAGGCTACTGCTTATGCCCACATACCAGACACATTGAGATCCTTTACCAGGTGAGTGCGTGAGCCAAAATCTCAGAAGATGAAGCAGTGCTCGGATATTGCAACCCAAAGTTCCAGACAGGGCCCCTTTCTCTCACTAGCGTCACTACAAGGTTGAAACACCATGACACTTTGTTACAACAGCTTCCACAGCCATTTATGCATGCTTAGTTATCGACACCGAAAAGCTACAAAACGAACTTCCAATGTGAGCATGACGCGACAGGAAACAATGCTGTACACATACATGGACTCTGCGATGGCGAGAGAACTCGCCTTTCAAATGTCAAGATATTTACTATCATATACTTCAACGAAAATGCCGCTGGAAAGAGCTAGCAAAGTGCAGCTTAAAACTGTGATGGCTCGTCGCACGTATCTATGCGCTCGGAACACACTAGGTATGTTCGATTCACCTGCACCACCTAAACCAGTTCCAAAAAGTGCTGATGATGATGACTTATCTCAAAACAAAAACTAATTTTGTTTTTATATAACACTCATTGTACGGTGAGCAACCACAAGCTAGGTTATTCTTTTCAAAAGTTGAAAGCTGCCTGCTAGTATGATTGTAATGGAGCCTAATGAAAATTTTAGCTTTGTTTTGGCTTCATCTGCTTTATTCCAAATGTTAACTGAGGAAGACATGCTGTGCCACAATATTTTAGTTGCGACGTTGAAGCAAATGTTCAGATTTAGAGAGCTCCAATGATTGAAGCAGCGAAGCAATCATCCACAAACTAAGTTTTTTTGCATGTTGCTGATGACAAAAACACTCGACCTGATCAGGATAAATGTGTTGATGATCTCAATATGGCGTGCCAATGATGATCAGTCAGAAAGCAAAATCACCTTGATTGATGATGATGAAAGTATTGTTGACTGCAACAATAAAAGATGAAGATGAAAGTGTTGAAGCAGAGCCGTCTACTAATTGGCCTCTTGAAGGTTGATGATGAAAAAAACCTTCAATTTGAAAATTATGAAAGTGCTGACAATAAGCTGCAAAAATGATGAAGAACAATGCTGATGTAGTGAAGAAAAGTCATCTGTAAGCAACGACCTTGTGAATTTTGCTGATGATGACGACAAACCACTCATTTGAACATGATGTGATGAACATGTTGACCATAAATCAACAGTGATGATGATGATGAAAGCACTGAAGCAGAGCTGTCAGCTAGCGAAGATGAATGCTATGACAAATATGTTGAAAGAATCATTGGCAAAGTGTAACTGGTGTTCCCAGTGTCAATATAAGTGGACACTTGTTTTTTTCTAGAAATAAAGCTAAACTTTCGAGGTATTGGGTTACTCCTCCTTTCATTTTCATAATCACAGTATATGCACCAAAAAATTTTGAACTGCATTGGGCATGGTTAACAATACTTTAATCCAAACTGAAAATCGGAGCTTCTGAAAAGGAAAGACTCTTTCAACAACTCTCGTTGAGCGAATATCTCAGCTTTGAGTAGTTTCCAGATTATAGCACGCAACTTAAAGGGGTAGTGCCATCAAATTTTGAGGCTATAACAAGCCTGCTGTAGGTTTCTATGTATGCAAAGGCACTCCACACAAAGGGTCAGACATAGCAAATGTTCAGAATATATTTTAATTCGCTTCCAAAGTGTACCTGAATTCTCCTTCTCCCTATTGAGACTCATGGCTAACGTTCCAGCACTGACGTAGCGCTACAGGAGGAGCAACAAAAATTGTAATGACGTCACAACATATTTGTAGTGACATGACGGACATGACCATCTGTTGCTACGTCACAGCTGCTGCAGCTAGCCATGGCAATTGTCGGCGCATTTGTTTTGCTGATGCGTGTGTGGCACGTGTGCGCGAGAGCAGACGATACCCAGCACGTGCGTCACAGCCTTGTATGGTTACGTGACCAAGCCACCTATACTGTTACATATGGAATACATGGCTCATGGTTCATTTATCATGCTTCCTGGAGCTATTAGAAACGCTTGCAGCAAAGTTCGCACAGGCCACAAATTTGGTGGCACCATCCCTTTAAGACGGGCGCTAGCATCCGCGTGTCGCACTTGCTTCGGTCCTCAAGTGTGTCCCTCCTCGTTTATATCAGGCTGCACAATTTCCGGACTTCTCAAGCCCTGCTGCCAAATGACTGGCGGAGGTGCAGGCGAATCGAACAGATTACCCATACAGTGAGTGGTGAGCAAACTGTATGGTTGCGACAGGTGCAAGTGGCACCCACACACTCGCCTACCCTGTGTCACTCGCGGGTTGCCAGGACCGTGCTCGTCGAGGAGAAGAGACGGAGGGTTGCACTAACTTGTGCAGTTCTCTTATCTTCACCAAGATGGATGTCATATGGGAGGCGCGCAGCAGATCCAGAGCCCGAAGCTGGAGCTCTTGCTTCTTGCCAGATTTATTCCGGCCGGCGAAGCCCAGCAGCACCTGGAGCTCCGACACCCGGAAGTTCATAATCATTTGCTGTAACGAGACAAAAAGAAACATCATAAATGAAGAGTGCAATGACTGTGGCAATATGCATGGTGAATGAAAGAGTGAATGAAAGGTGCTACAATACCCCGGTCACATGGCCACGACATTAGTGAGTTCCATGGAGGTGGAGTTGTGCCCATGTCACACAGCAATCTTACGAGCTTTTGTCAGAAGCAGCAAGGGGTCTATAGCCACATAGCAAATTGTGAATGTCTCACATTCACAATTTGCTTCGTTTATTAATTTTTTTATTTTACAGGGGTGTCGTTGGGAAGTATCCGATACCTGTAGCTACATTCTTGAAGCACAGGTGTTTTGTGGCATTGATGCTTATCACATTACATGGCACACTGTCACCAAGCACGATCATCTCCATTCTCCCGCCCTACACAGCAACCATGTCGCGACCCACTCATCAAAATCATCCTTCCAGATGCAGAAACTGCCATGATAAGATGAATGTTAAAAAACTCCAGGCAGTCCATATTTCCAGAGCTCTACTATGGCGTCTCTCATAATCGCTTGTTTTTGGACATAAAACCTCGACTATCGTAACTATCTACAATATCCACTGGTCTATCTTTCACTGCCACAACAACATTACTTGAGACATGTACAAATGGGCATATTTTTTTTTTATTTGTCGGGCTAGACTGAGTTCCAGCGCATGAATCAAACATTCACAGGGATTGCGGAAGAAAGAGGCTGGTGGCTATGGCCATAAAAATGTCTACGACAGTAAAAAAAAATAGTAATAATCCTCGACTCTCTTTTGCTTCATGTGTAAAGTATACAAAATTGGTTACAACTTGTCCTCTAGAACACCTAGCAACTGAAAGTAACTTTCCGAAAGATGCTTAGAATCACTTTTTTTTTTCTTCAGTTTTATTTTAAAATTAAAGAGCGGTTATCGTTTACGTAGGTGCCGGAACATTGATTCTTTCTCGTTTTTGAACACTAGCTGTTTAAACAGTAAGGACGGGTTGTACAAAAAGGGATTGCGTTAGTCGAATGTGGAAATGCAACTACAAATAAAACTGCAACTCCGAATGACTACATTTGGCTACAAATATTTTTTTAACTCTTCTTTGTCTTTGGCTACATGTGAGGTATGGTGGCTAGAATTGGGAGGTGACGCCAGCGCCCGCATATTCGCCGAGCGCGCGCGATCCTCGTTTTCAAGCGCCGCCGCGATGGCCACCACGGCGCTCCTGTCGGCATAGTGATGCGGGCGAAGCGCGCGCTCCGCGCTCTCTCGTCGACTCGCCGCTGGGTTCGCTGGTTCGCCTCTGGAAGCGTGTCTCGGTGTGTGCAGTTTTCCGCGTTGATGTCTCGCTTATGGCAAAATGTATTTAGTTGCTGACATGACAGTGTGAGTGCCGACCTTAGGATGAACTCCAGCACTACGAAAGCGAGGCAACGCCACTGCTTTGCTCCTGGCTGCACGAGCGGCTATGTGTCATCGAGGGAGCAAGGTCAGCGTGCTTCTCTTTTCTCTGTTCCCAAAGACCCTGCCCTCTTCGAAGCCTGGCAACGAGCCATACCCCGTGCCGACAAGTCGTTGGACGTGAAGTCGGCGCTATGTGAGCTTCATTTCGACGAGCAGTTTATTGAGCGTTTTTACACGCATGTGATAAACGGCGAAACTGTTCAGATTCCCCGAGGGAAACCGGTGCTGAAATCTGACGCGGTGCCAACCATATTCCCAAATGTTCCTGCGTATCTTTCAAAGAAAGTGCCGAAGAAAAGGACGTCAAGAACATCCACTTGCGGCCTACCATCGAAAATTCGGCGTCAGGAACCAAGCACGTCTGCTTGCGAGGAGACAGCTGGCTCGTACAGCACAGAAAGCGACAGTAACCAAATACCTGTTCCGAATGTGCCCGCAATTCCCGACGTCCGCAAGTGTGGTCTTCCCAGCGCTTACTGGGCTCGACATCTAATTGCTGGAGCCGACAACGCCACGGTGTTTACAGTTTGCGCACTAGATGGTGACAAGTTGACTATTGACAAGTATGTGCTAATGACATCAGATGAAAACAAACTTCAAGCGACAGCTTTTGTGCAAGCCACAAAAATAAAGACCCTTGACATTACCGACATCGAAATGGCAGAAGAGTTGCTTCGCGACGTCGACTCCATGATACCATGCAGAGGGTTTGGTAAAACTGGTGAATTTGGAGTGAATTTAAAGTACAAGGAGAAGACTTTTGATGGCAGAACCTTCAGCCCATCTTGCCGTGGGGTTGCTCCAACGCCAGAAAAAGCCTGCCCACAATGCAAGCACCTCAGAAGACTACTCCTGAATCGTGAGTCCTACAGGCGAAGAAAAGGCAAAAATGTGGCCCAGTCCCAAAAGCTTTCATACAGGCTTAAGCTGCGAACAGCGCAAGCGAAAAGGAGTCGCCTGAGTGTCCTGCAGGCTAAATCACTCATCAAACAAATGAAAGAAAAGAATGCACGGAATGATTCTACAGCATTTGAAGAAGCGGTGAAGGCCCTACCCATTAAGCAGCAGCAACAAGTCAAGGCGTGCTTTGCTGCGGCTAAAAGAAAATCCACGAAAGGGATGAAGTATGAAAGTGAATGGGCTCTAGAGTGCCTTATTATGTCCATGAAAAGCCCACGCCTCTATGAGCATATACGCAAAAACAACATCATGGCGTTGCCTTCTCGAACATCACTACGTCGATATCTCAAGCGTTACAGGAGTGGATTCGGCCTGAGCGAAAAAGTGTTTGCTGCTGTGGCGGAAAAAAACAAAATCTATGGACTTGTTCCAGCGCCATGGTGGGCTGTTAATTGATGAGATTAAGCTATCTGAACACTTGAGCTTGGGAACCGATGGCACCATCGAAGGTTTTGTGGACCTTGGGAAGTTCACACCAGAGAGTGAGCGCTCCGTAGCATGTGACCATGGCCTTGTAGTATTGTTCGTGCCTTTTACAGGCACGTGGCACCAGATTATTGGTGTGTTCGCATCACGCAGCAATGTGAAGTCCGAGACGCTAGGCAAAATAATCCTCGAAGCAGTAGTCATGAGCGAAAACGCCGGTCTGCACGTAGACTTTATCACCACTGATGGAGCTGCGTGGAACAGAAGCATGTGGCACTCATTCGGCATACACGGCAGGAAAGAAAACACAGTATGTAGAAGGCAGCACCCTACAGACCCAGAACGTTTTCTGCACTTCATCTCGGACTTCCCACACCTTCTTAAATGTGTGAGGAACACCTTTGTTCGAACGGGCGTGAAACTGCCAGAAGGCCATGCCAGTGTTGACCCTATTGACTGTGCCCGGAAGCTTGATGAACAGCATGACACGACTCTCAAAGCCATGCCTCATATTAGCAAATCGGTTGTGCATCCCAATGGCTTTGAGAAAATGAGGGTAAATTATGCAGTGCGGCTTTACAGTGATGAAGTCCTCAGAGGCCTTTTCTTGTACAATGCAACCATCGAAGAAAAGCATGGGAGCACAGCGGCGACAGTCAGCTTTGTGGAAAGAATGAGAAGGCTCATTGAGGCCATGACTTCAAGGTGCAGTTCGGGTGCACTTAAGCCTGGAGGGATGCACGAGAAGTGCATTCAAAACTTCTTGACTTACCTGGACGATTGGGAAACAGCTGCTGGCTCCGGAGGTTTCCTAAGCCGCAGTACAGCCGAGGGGCTTCGTGTTACCTTATCAAGCACGCTACACCTTCTCCGCTACCTGACGATGAAGTTGAACTTCAGCTATATGATGACATGCCGCTTGAGTCAGGACCCCCTGGAGAGGCTGTTTGGAATCGTCCGACAAATGTCTGGATGCAATGATCATCCGACTGCCTCCCAGTTCCTAATCTCGGTCAACACTTTGAGCTTCCAGAATTTGGCAAAACCACCGAAAGGAAGCAATGTGTCCTCAGGACTGCTGAGAAGTCTGCTGGGAGCTGACAACGGAAAGGACCTCACTCCTCGGAGGAAATTAGACGAGCTTCTTGACGTAGGAAACCTTGCCGAAGCACATGAAGTGCTCAATGAATACGGCCACGGCACCGAGCATGCAGACATGGTCGTGCAAAGCAGCGATGCCAGACTCATATTCTACATGGCTGGATATGTGGCAAGAAAAAGCGTTGCAAGCACCAAATGTGCAGAGTGCAGCCAGCAGCTCCTACAAGGCGAGAACGATCCATCTCCAGCTGCAGCATCCCTCACGGCTGCTGTTGACCGAGGAGGCCTGCTGTACCCATCAGTCAAGCTCAATGAACTCGTGACCACTCTCGAGAACACTTTTACCCACTGCTTCAGTGTTACAGAAGTCAAACCTGACAGCATCATGGACTTGGTTTCCTTCTTGCAGTTAAGAAAGCTTACACTTGTTGGCTGCCCTGACCACAGTATGTCCCTCACAAACAAAATTATCAAGTTTTATGTTCTTACTAGGCTCCACTTTCATGTCAAAGCCCAGAACAGCAAACGAAACGCTAAGCAGGAAAGAATGAAATTGCTGAAGCTTAGACGCGTGCTCTGAGTTTGATATTGTAACTTTAAGCTCTATTGATTTTTTTTTGCCGAGTGGAAAGTGATTGTATGCCTCTTATTACTTAGTGCCAAGCGATGCGCTGTCTGTGTGCAATGTTTCAATGTTTTTAACTACTCCCGAGCGTATGTAAATGTGCGTATTTTTTCATTTTATTTTATTTTACCCTGTATTCCATGATGTGCAATAGATCTTCCTAATAATATGATGTGCAATAAATATTTGTTTTATTTTCCTCGCCCAGAACTTTGGTAATATTTTTTTTTTAAAAAACGCCGTCGCCTTGCACTCCAAAACACTGCAGGGATATGCGATCGAAAGCTTTAATTTGCGCAGATTCAACGTCACAGAAGTCTTGCAGCGGCAGCCAATTTCTTTTAATGCTTGAAATGGCGTTCTATCAGCCATCGTCACAGTGAGTTATCTGAATCGCCAATTTATCTGAATCATGCTTCAGCAACAGCATCTTTGAAAGGTCCGCGCGCTCAAGGCGCGCGCGCGTAACTAGCATCACCATTCCGCCGACAGCGCCACCGCCGCGCTGCTCGAAACGAAGGAGCGGCTCCGAGCTCCCGTTGGCGTCACCTCCCAATTCTAGCCACCATAATGTGAGGTACACTTTCTCTCCCTTTCGGCTGCACCACCTCCTCTGACCTGGCAACACTGAGTCCTGTTACGCCGTAGTGGACGGCTCCGGAAATCACGACCAAGTTCTCTAATTCTCGTCCTAACTGAAAGATCCCAGCCGCAAAAGCGATGTCGGTGTGGGCCCGGCTCTGCGTACTTTCCAGATAAAAGTGCTTCGCGAGGAGCACTGCGTTATCTGCGAGCCATGTGCGTGCAACTGTTCCCAACACGAGCAGCTGCGGACGTGCGCCGTCGGTCACTCGGGCGAAAGCCGGCATGCCTCGCATCTCTCCCGGCTGGCCTCGAGCCAAATTTCCCGCGCTCAAGGTCGGCAACCGGCGATTTTGCCGAGGAAAGCCCCCATCGACCGACGGGCGCGGAAGAGGGGGGGGGGGGGGGGGGGTTAACGTTTCCCGCGTCAGGTGGGGGCCAATGGGAGGCTAGAACGCTTTTACTTTTCGCCCAGCAACGCAAGGGCTATAAAAAGCAGGCACTGCTACCCAGCAGGCGTTTACTCCAGACGTGATTAAGGGCCAAACCTCATAAGCGCGAAAATGCACGCGACGTAGATCGTCTTCGCGCGATCAGTCGCTAGCGCAGGCAAACCTCATTCACGCGACGGCTTCGGCGAGCGAACTTCACTGTTGCTGGCATGCGGCCGTCTACTTGCACCAACAAAACCACGTAGTGAGCGGTATGCAATTTAAAAATAAGATATATTGTTGTGTAATGGAACGGAAAGTGTTTATGAGTGCCTTGCAGCACTTTTTTTATATGCACATGCGTAAACATTGCGTTATTTCTTGTTGCGCAATCGTGCCTCGGGCAGGGTCACGTGCACCTATGTAGTCTGTCTTTTCCGTTTTATCGCTATTGGCTGCTTGAGCCCAGCACTTCCGGGCGATGAACGACGGTTTCCAAATTTGGAGAACCGAGCGATCGCGCGAAAACGAGCACGCGACACGTCGCGCGAACGCCCTGTTTCGTCGCTCATAGCATCACTCGTCGCTGTCGCGTGCATTTTCGCGCTTATGAGGTTTGCTCTTATCTTCGTGGACGATGCAGTTCGGTACGTTAAAGAGCCACTAAACCACCGACGGACGCTCGCGTGCTCATTCATTTCCGTGCCTTCCTTCTATCGATTACAGCCGGCATTAAGTGAACTGAGCAAAATACAAATGACGCCGCGTACAAGAGGCGCTGTCATTGGGCGAAATAAGGCCCGTTTTCGGCTAGCAGATGCACGCGCCGTTTCCACCTCACACGCAGAGGAAAGAGCGAAACGAGGGAACGCGTGGGAGTCCACCGGCGTTCACTGCACACTCGTACGCAACTGCAAAGCCGAATCTATACTTCGGCCTCTAGCTGGTTTAGTGTCTCTTCAAGCCAAGCTGACGACAAGAGAGTGGGCAGTGACTCGCCAAACAACCCCTTTTCTGAAACCCCGCTCCTCCTCCCCTCCAGACGCGTACAAGCTCGAAAAATACTTCTGTTTAAACACGTCACCACAATTAAACATACTGGCGCGAGGTAGGCTGGCAAATATAAGTGGTCAGCCTCTCGAAGAAGGTCAAAGAAGTTGTTCGGCGTGGTGTTAGCCATTTTGCCTAAACGCCGTGTTTGCATCCACGTCCTTGTGTCTTATAGCGCCTATTTGCTAGCTTGGTGACAACTGACAGATTTAGTTGAGCGTCCGCAACAGCTTTGCGGACGCCGCCTGCCACATTTTGATTGATATGTGCGGTTTAACGTCCCAAAACCACCGTATGATAATGAGAGACGCTGTAGTGGAGGGCTCCGGAAATTTCTACCACCTGGGGTTCTTTCACGTGCACCCAAATCTGAGCACACGGGCCTACAACATTCCCGCCTCCATCGAAAATGCAGCCGCCGCAGCCGGGACACGATCCCGCAACCTGCGGGTCAGCAGGCGAGTAGCTTAGCCACTAGACCACCGCGGCGGGGCCACACTGTATACACGGGCCTCTATAGCATATCGCCTCTATCGAAATGTGAACGCGGCTGCCAGGATCGAACCCGCCACCTTTGGGTCAGCAATCGATCACCGTGCACAACCACTGCTCCTCCGCGGCGGACGCACATCTACATCCAAGAGCCCGCGCTTAAGTTGGTCGAACCGTATATAATGTGACTATATATGCTAGCTCTATATACTGCACTATATACTCGTTACTCGCGAAACAATATGTATAATAAACAGCGTCGGGAGAATATGGTACACACTCATCGATCCACTGATTTATGCATGTGCGTAATGTGTACGCCAGACCAAGACGAATCATCGGCCGTAGTGACACTGGTGCTAATTCTGAACACTGCGACGTGTCAGAAACACTTGAGCACATATTTTGTGATTGCCAAACGTACACACGTCAACGACAAACACTGATTTCTTCTACTGAACGATTTCGCAGTAGGTGATGAGACCGTATTGGGTCCTTGGCCTGCACACCAACAGTGCAACTGGGGGTCACGAGAGCGGTTACAGCCATTTTCAAAACAACTAAACTACAGGCACCGTTCAGTCGAGTTTTCCCATCTGACTGCAGCGCCAGAATACACAGCCTAGCGGTAAAAAAAAAAAAGCAACCTCGAGACGGCCTCAATGAAAATGGAACGCGACGCGCGCGTTTCGCGCCTTGCATCTGTCGGCGGAAATAGAAGTTCCAATCCAATCTGTCCGCGGAATGTGGCCTCAATCGTGGCCTCCGCGATCGGCTGCCGGCGGGAACGGCGCGCCGCCGGCAGCCGATCGCGGAGGCCACGCCTCAATACACAGGGGACGCAGCCACGCGTCTATTTTCTACGTACTCCGAACAGCCGATGTCGTAAACAGTTGAAACGAGGCAGCGTGAGCAACGCAGCTCCATCTGGTCAGTGTGCGGTGCCTATATAAACTCATATGGCCCCCCGCAACACCTGCTAACGCTATTCCAAATCTCCACAAAACTTCCCGATAGCGTTAGCACGCGTTGCGGGCGTAGCGTCTGCGTATGAGCGCCATACGAGTTTTTATAACAGCGTTTACCCCGCAGACGCTGCCGCACGCTCATCCACCGCATTGCGGGCCTCGCTAGCCACACGCCATTTCAGATTTTGAGCGGACGGACAATCGTGAACGGCGTTTCGCGTTACGAGGCATGCGCAGTGGCAGCGACCACACCGCAAGGGCTTGCGGTACGTTATTTTAAAACGTGGCTGGCTGCCGCAACCGCAGAGCTACTGCGGACGCCCAACTAAACCTAACACGTCCCGTAATGCTCGTCACACACTTCTCACTACTGACACTACCTGCACCTCGCGCCGCACATTCTGCAGAGAGAGTAAAATACAACGACTTCGATACAGTGAGCGGCCACCCGCGGCTTACCTTATAACAATGAAGATCGGAGGCATCCATGTTGCGCACGTCCACGTTCCTTGCGCCCACCTCGTTGGATGAGCGACGCGCCCACATCGGCAGCCGCTCACGTGCGACAAGGGACGCCTAACGGCAAATCTCCGAGTCAAATTTTACGCGATCGAGCCCTTTCGGGATCGAGTTAAATTCGACCGCGGTTCTGGCCCGAGAGAGCTCCGTTTGGCGCACTGTTCCTTGCCGCGTTCACTGCTATTGGCCGTATGCAGAAAACAGACCCGAACGTGCGTCCCCCACGTGACACGGCCACGATGCGTCCACTGATGCAGGTGGGGAGACGCGCGCATCGCGTTCGTCAATCCGCCCACATCCTGGCATGGTGCCAGCGCGCGCCAACGGACGCCGGTCGCGTCGGTCGCACTTTGCTATCAGAAAAGAAAGGAGACGCGCACATCGCGTTCCATTCTGATCGATCCTCTCTATGGGCACAGGCCACGGTGTAAAATGCAATTTAGGTCGGGACACTCGCGAGACGCGATCGACCCGATGAAGTAACGGCAACGGGCGTCACGACCGCTGCCGGCAGTGCAATACCGCTTGAAGACAGAAAGACACTGCCCAGAGGGAGCTGCGTTGCTCACACTGCTGCCCCATCTCAAAATCTTTGCCATTCGCCATTAGGGTTGGTTGCGAAACTTTATTGTGGTCCTGCAAGGCGCGCGTGGGAGTCGGGACCGTTAGGCCAAGCTTATCAGCCGCTCCGCCGGCCTGCTGGACGGTCCAAAGTTGGTCGGCCAGGAGGGAGCTGCTTTAGGGGTACGCAGAACATAGACGCGCGTCCCCATGATTCCCGGCCACAATCTACCGACAGATGCAGGGCGCGAGATGCGCGCGTCGCGTTCCATTTTCACCAAAGCCCGTCTCAAGGTTGCTTTGTTTATACGCTAGGCTATGTATTCTGGCGCTGCAGTCAGACTGTATAACTCGACTGAACGGGGCCTATAACAACCAGCAGTTCACGGGAAATTTGTTTAATGACACAGGAGCGTTGCTCCTCAGTGAAAATTGATAACTCTTCTCCCCAAGCATGACAGGGGTTTGAGACACGCGGAGAGCGCGGTCTCCATGCTTCTCTATGGAATGCATGCCGGTATTTGAATGCGATTCTCGCACGCCTTGTATAGTTAATATTTCTTGGGACATAACAGATACGCAGATAAGTGACATAATTTCCAAAATTTGTATAAAGCGGTTCTTTATTTAAATGCGCTGGCTTTCGTGCATTCGCTGATGATAGGTGTTGCACTCAGATCGGCAAGCTGGATCTGGGGAGCACACAAAGAGTGTTTGGAAACGCACATGTTTTTGATGACCAGGAAAGTACAACTTGAAGACCGCGCGATTGCTCCACAAAGTTACGAGAAGGAGGTAAATTATGCCGTACACGACTTCGGTGTCATGATTTATCATACTTGGATGTGTCGTTTGCTTTCGCCACCTATTCACGTCACGTGATGCCAAATTTAATATATGTGGAGCTAGCGAAACGTCCGCGAGCGCATCACGAAGGGTTCAATATACACCAATGTAGCGTTGACGCGCGCGCACGCTGGGCACAGGGACACCACGTTGGCGAAATGCGAGCACTCTATAGTCTGACGCCAGGCGCGACCGGCATGGCCTGGCGGCAACCAGCGCGAAATGCGACATGCTGCATTTCGTGCGATGCGTTACCCAGACAGCACTGCGTCTGCCTCTTTTCGTGACGTGGGGGGGGGGGGGGGTACATTGGATGCATCAAAGCAACGCAGCGCGCGCCTTCGAGTATAAGCGTCACCCCGGAAAATCTTTTCAGGCCTGCGCCCAGCAATCTGACGTCATTTCCGGCCGGCCGACTCTCGGGGAAGCCGCAGCGGCAGCGAGCGCAGCGCGGGCGGCGGTGGTGACGGTTCGGCGGCGTGGTATTGACGGTGTTTCGCGTTTGTTGCTTTCCGTTGTTGTTTTGCAGCAATTTCGTTTCCGTGCGTGATGCTGGAGTGATGCGACAATGCCGAACAAGTGTTGTGTACCCGGATGCACCGGCAACTACAAAACAGGAAAGAAGATACAAGTGTTTTCCTTCCCTAAAGACGCCGACGCTCTCGGGCAGCGGTGGTGACGGTTCGGCGGCGTGGTGTTGACGGTGTTTCGCGTTTGTAGCTTTCCGTTGTTGTTTTGCGGCAATTTCGTTTCCGTGCGTGATGCTGGAGTGATGCGACAATGCCGAATAAGTGTTGTGTACCCGGATGCACCGGCAACTACAAAACAGGAAAGAAGATACAAGTGTTTTCCTTCCCTAAAGACGCCGACGCTCTCGGGCGGCGGTGGTGACGGTTCGGCGGCGTGGTGTTGACTGTGTTTCGCGTTTGTTGCTTTCCGTTGTTGTTTTGCGGCAATTTCGTTTCCGTGCGTGATGCTGGAGTGATGCGACAATGCCGAATAAGTGTTGTGTACCCGGATGCACCGGCAACTAGAAAACAGGAAAGAAGATACAAGTGTTTTCCTTCCCTAAAGACGCCGATGCTCTCAAACAATGGCTACGCGCCATTCCTAGGAAGGACTTCGTGCCGACTTCGTGCACTAAGGTAAGAATTTGAGATGCTCCTGTTCTTAGCTTGTCGTTGCTTGTTCGGGTAGAAATCACCTATGGTGGGAAATACTTGAGCGTGTGGCCGCCGGGCCTCGCGAAGCGCTGACGCCAGCAGTTGATGAGAATCGCCCAGAAAGGCACGTTCGCAGCAAGGATGGTCAGCTGCGCTTTGTTCACTAACAGTGCCGTGGTGTCGTCCATTCTTGCAAGCTCTCGGTGGAAGCGCTTCGTGGAGTGCGGTGACATCACGCTCCCGTGTTTCCTTTCATGTTGCTTGTACCGCTTAGCGCAGCGCTTTTATTTAGATGCTTGCGAAACGTAGGTAGACTTTGTTTTAGCTACACGGACTGTAAACACGGTCATGCAAACGGGAGCGCATTTTTTCTTTTGAGAAGTGGCGTCTCAGACGTTCTTGAAACGTTTGTGCAGGTGTGCGCGGATCATTTCGACGCTTCATGCATCGAGAAGACGACATCGTACACGGATCCAAGGACAGGGAGAGTTATTGAAGTTGCACTCCCAGTACCACGGTTGCATCCTGGATCTGTCCCAACGGTATTTCCCGGCTGTCCGTCCTACCTATCAGTACGAGACCAGAGCACGAGAGAAACCCCTGACGCCAAGAGGAGCCGACAAGAAGCCTCCCAACTCGCCCGTGCTGTAGAAGAGTCGCTGGCGTCATATGAAGCGGAGCAAGAACGAGACCGGTTTTCGTCCCTCGAAGAACTAAGGGCTCGCCTGCAAGGGGTGTCAGTGTCTCCGAAGTGGACTGTGATTCATAAAGAAGAGTGCTCCATGTTTTTGAACATTATCGACTATCGTGAACCTTGTTTGAATGCGTCATTGACCGTGTTTGCAAACCTTGAAGTCTTTGCCTGCTATCAAAGTTGCAAACTGTGCAGCAAATATAATGCTCAACAACTTGTGCAAGCAAAGGAACGATATTTTACGCATTGAAAAAGATCAGAAGGCGAAAAATAGAAAGGCCCGAATTTTTCTTGGAAAGTAATTTTCCAAGCGTCGCGTCTTTCTCTTCACATTTATTCTTGTGAAACTGCACAGAGTGTATTTGATTGCATGTCATGACTTGATTTCCTTGGTATACTTCTGCCTTATGTAAAATGAGCCTTGTTTCCAGTTTTGTATCTCTTTACAAGTTGTTAGCTTTTAAAAGTGCTGTACTTTTTTATTTTTTTTAACTCGAACTGCCTCGGTGCCTACTGTAGCAGTTGTACAGTCCGTTTTGGTACCTAAGCTGTGTACACTTTCCTTGTGCACTCTGTGTACAGACATGTTGTGCACTGTAATTTGTTTTTTCTTAGATTTTTGTTTGATTTTTTCCCTAGGACATGCACCTACCTGTGGCAGTACAATTACTTTTCTTTCTGTCATTTATCATGCTGTGGACCACAATTTAGTCACCAGTGTTCTTATGTATTGTATTTTTTGGCAAGTGTTTGAACCTGATACCTTGTGTTGCTACTGCTACTATGATAAACGAATGGTATGTTTTCCTCTAACCTACAATTTAAATGAAAGTGTGCTTTTTCTGTTCCAAAGCTCGGGGATGTTTTTGCTGTTACAATCTGTTTTGTTTTGAGTTTTATGTGGCAAGATATTGTGTTTTGTACTTTTGGCATATTTTCAGCATTAAGGTCAACATCTTGTGTTGCCTGTCGTCTGCCTGGACCGAGAACAATGCGCACTGTGATATTTGTACAGACGGCGTCTGGCTGTGATAAATAAATATGCATTATTCCATTCACGATATTCATTATTTCTTGATACCTTGATAAGTTCCCCAACCGCGGTGGCTCAGTGGCTAAGGCGTAGCGCTGCTGAGCACTAGGGCGCGGTTTCGATACCCGGCTGCGGCGGCCGCATTTCTGATGGAGGCGAAAAGCAAAAACGCCCGTGTGTACGAGATTTCGGCCCACAATAAAGATTCCCAGGTAGTCAAACTTGATCCTGAGCCCTCCCCTACGGCGCGCTTCATCGCCTGCGTTGCGTCGGCGCGTTAAACCATACAATCAATCGATACCTTGATAAATCGTGCGGACATGGTGTCAAGGCACCTCGCCCGAGTCGGTAGGCGTGAAGGGCGCTCGCGGCTGGCGCAGCCACCCAGCGAAGGGCGGCCGGCCGGCCGGCGCGATGTGACGTCGTCGACGTCACGTCACGTGACGCGCAGGCCTGAAAAGCTTCCGGGGGTGACGGTATAAGGCGTTGCCACCTGGCGTGGCAACGCCGGCGTGACGCAACGAAACGAACGCCGGTGCGCACGCGCGCAGAGTCACGTTGAAGTACATTGACGCCTTGACTGTGGCATGTGGTCATGTTCTTTCATGACATGCATCTCATGTTTATCATGTTTGCACCAGCATCATACCTTCGTCATCCATTCACGTCCCGTAATACCAAATTTGGTATAATTGAATCTAGCGAAACGGCCACCAGCGCATCATGAGCATGGCATGTAGTCATGTTGTTACATGACATGGATCTCATGATTTTCATGTTCGGGTATGTCGCTTGTGTTCGCCATGCAATCATGCCATACCATACCAGTTTTGCTACATACAATGTGAACAAAACCATCGCAAGAGCAGCAGGACCATTAAATGTCAATCATTACATTCATGACATACAAGTCATGATGTTCATGTTATGCCATACCAAGTTTGGTGTCAATACCATAATCCAAAGGGCCAGGAGAGCTAAATAGATAGATAGATAGATAGATAGATAGATAGATAGATAGATAGATAGATAGATAGATAGATAGATAGACACACAGACAGACAGATAGACACGCTCAAGGTCACCGAAGTTCGCTAAGAAATGATTCACATTTAAAAAGAAGCAACCCTTAGGTAATGCAAACGTGTGGGCGTTGGAGGATCGTATGCGGTTTCACGATATCACCACACACTACCAGTTACAGAGACGCATATACCCATCCCCTCAAGAAAGGCTGAACAAAACGCAAGCGGTACACTTTCAGACAATTACTAACAGATCCATACCGAAACCCCAGACCCATTGCACACCATGTATCCAGACATTTACACTACAAACACATGCACGCCACGTGGCGAGGTTGCCACCCTTTTTCCCATGCTGTGGGAGTGTCAGGGCCAAACAGACAATTCAAACAGTGCCGGAAATGCGGTCAGCGGCATTTCTCTCTTCAAAGGCAGATGCATACAAGCCTCAATGGGCGGGCACTCTAGACTGACATCATGAGTCGGACGGCCTGTGAGGCCGCCTTCGGTGAACATTGCCGAGTGCACGGCGCGATATATTTCGTTACTCGCGGAGGTGATCAGCTGTCGCACTTCGATTATCTGGGCGGGGCCTCTCCCGAATTCTAGCGCTCCTCCTTTCGAGTGTTGTGCCGCTACTTTGCCGGCCACTATCGGCAGTCACCGTTCTACGCAAAGCAGCATTTCTGAGAGGTGTAAATAATAAAGCCCTGCGCACGTGCAGTGCTAAGTGTCCGACGTCATGCTATCTCATCAGACCGGACTTGCCCCGTCCAGGGGCGACAAGGGTGGACAGCGAGCCACCGAATCCCCAACAGGATCACCAGAGCGGTCAATGACTCACCTCATGGTCTTACGTCAATGACCACCCGGGGTATTCACTCCTGGAGGCCCAGGCGTGGCCATAATAATGTACCAGCTAGTGGTGCACGATTGATGGGCTTTTGCCACTACGTGGAAAGGAAAACTTGGGGGTGGGTCCCATTGTTCCCATTCAATCTGGCGCACAGAAGAAAGCCTTACCCGTTCTTTGTGAGTTGAGATCATCAACATGTACATACTTTGTATAAAGTATTTTCAGTCTTCCAACTCGTCCTCACGACTACTACTGGAACAAAAACCACCCGTTTTCGCACCGGCCAAGCAACCCCAGCCCTAAAAGTGGTGCTAACGTTACGATTCAGTGACACGCGTTTCCAGCACCTGTGGCAGTGCGTCCCCCAAACACCACATATCTGGTTAACAATGCGTAGGCTTGACAGGTGCGCCACGACAACCCCGTGCACAGTAACTTTTTTATCAAGCCTTTGTGGTGTTGGGGCGCCTTTAGTGGCAAAAGGACCGGGAAAGGAGGAGCGGTGCCCTCATACAGAACCGTATTCGAGTAAGCCATGTCCCCGATACGCGAGACAGAGAGAAGCGCCTTATTTTTCATCTCCTCCAATCATCAGCCACTTATTCATATTTTCGCAGTGTACGTAAATTTAGCGCAACTACACTCACACACACTCTTCCGCACGATAAGCACACACCACACACAGCGCTCTGTGTGGTGTCATGGGATTTACCAATATGACGAATTACTATCTAGCCCAACAAGTTTAATATTTCCATAACTTTGTAAAATACTAATGAGTCGGCACGCTCTGAAGGTTAACAAAACTGTGAATCTAACTCGGAGCTACACAAACCCCGCTCTATTGGCTTCTACAAACCATCAAGCAAACAGAATGCGTTGGCGGGCTAATTGATGTGAATCCATACCGCTAATTTAGCACGAAACGACACCATCAGAAAGAAGACAGAACAAAGCGCGTCATGCTAACGTTCGCAACTACACAAACCCGCTAAAAGGACTTTCTGTAAACCGTTAGGCTAACTATCGGAAGAACTCAAACCCAATGGAGGGGGGGGGGAGGCTGTCTAAAACCATCAAGCTAATAGCGCAATTACTCAAACTTTCTTAAGGCCTGACTACATGCATCCGTTGTAGCGCATCAGGGCGTGGCTTTTTGACACGGTGCCACGCCCTCTCCCTATGGAGAGAGAGGGCACATGGCTACGCGAAGCACATGGCCCTCTCTCTGAGAGAAGCCGCGGCGACGCGCTGCAACGAATGCTTGTGGCCAGGAGAGAGAGGAAGTGCTGCTTCGCGTCAACACCACTTAGATTATTCACAGTAGTCTAGGTGGTGTTGTTCGCGTAGCCACGCGTCTACTCTCTTTCGATGAAGAGAGGGCGTGGCGCCGAGTTAAAAAGCCAAGCGCTGACGGTTGTAACCTTCTACGTGTGGTCAGGCCTTCAGGGGGGCTTTCTAGAAACAAGGAAGCTGACGCTAGCAACTACTCAAGCCTGCCAGGGAGGGGGGGGGGGGGGGAAGCACACAAAGCGTTAAAGCAAACTCTCAGAATTACTGAAACCTGCTAGTCGGGCTTTTTTTTTTAAACTGCGAAGCTAACTCGCAGAACTACTCAAACCTACTAAGGGGAATTTCCAATAAACTGTCAAGCTCACTCTCCAAACTCCTCGAGCCTGTTTTTACTCGCTTTAGCAAGGGCACGGGAACGATAGCTGTAACATTAAAAGCCAACCTGCTTTAAACACAACGGCCACGTTTTCTTCTTCAATCGGATTAAGTTCAAGCTATGGGGCCGTTTAAGACCCATAAACATTTTTAAAGGAGAACAGCTGTCACCCCAAAATATGCTCGAATACATCTTCCAACTTGAAAAACACCTGCTAGAAGTTTGAATAGACATTTCGCGAAACATTTGCCGTTTTTTTTTTTTTTTCTAAACAGCGTAGTTTGCGGGTTGTGAGGGTCAGGGCTCAACTCTCTCAGCCTTTAAAAACACGAGCGTTACAGCTCGAAATTAGACAACCGAACAAGGGATTACAGTATATATATATATATATATATATATATATATATATATATATATATATATATATATATATATATATATATATATATATATATATACACACACATGCATTGGCACTTATGCCTGCGAGTCTACACCGAACATCCATGCCTCTGAAAAAGGCAATCTGTGTCAAGGCCAGCACGCGAGCCCGCCAGACGCGAACAACTCAACGGCGTTATCTCGCGCCGATCTGTCGCACAACTCACAGTGAGCCACCTCAGCCCACGAGCCCGTTGCAGCAATAGGCGCCTTCCAGTCTGGCGAGTCTTACGCAATGCGCGGCGGCGTCAATCGTCCTTGGGTGCAGCCACGCGCAGCGGCTCCGGATTTGGTGAGAATGACGCGGCCCAGCGGCGACCCCATTGGATGATTCTGACCTCACGGCCAGTGACGCTTTTGGCTGGACATTTGGTTACTCAAAGAATCCAACCGGTACATATAAAGAAGTTTTGCGGCGCGTCGCGAGCAGTTGACTTGTGTGTCAGAGAAGAAAGCTCGGCTCTTCGAGTCTCTAAGACTGTCGGCCCCTGTGCAGAATTTGTAACGCCTCTATTTCTTTGCTGTACATAAACCTTGTTAACTCACCGTCGTCTCGTCCGCTCGTCTATCAGCTCTGCGCAGAAGCAGTCGCGAGCTGAGAAACCTACGCTACCAAACGTCTGGTGACCGTGTCGGCGGAAATCGGAGCAATGGCGTTTTCGGGACCGTGTTGGCGTCGCCGTCTTTCGTAACAGTGGTGGCAGCGGTGGGATTTCGTGGCGCCCTTCGTAACGTCGTCGGAGGCGCGCTTCGTAACAGCACCCAAAAATTAACTATTGCCATCTCAAACCCGAACTATGCAAAACGGATACCAGAGTAAGCACAGAGCCTCGGATCCGGGACATCGTGGAACGAAGTTTCAGTACTAAGTGGTCCCATCAAAATGCAGCCCGTCCAAGGATTGAGATAGTTTCGTACGTAATGTGAAAAAGCCGGGTTAAGCCGTTGCGCAATCAAGGAGTGAAGTCGGAAGGTGTAGCTAGATAACGAGTGCGCTAGAGACGAACATTGTGGCGGTACAGCGCACACAACAGGACAGAGAACAAACAGCCTTCGTCTCGTTGTCACTGCGCAGTTCTGCCACCCATCTCAGAAGAACCTTCGCACAGGGCGAACTTCGAGCAACGTCGGTGTCTCTTTGGGAACTACGTTTTGCAACGCGGAGGGCTGATGCGGGGCGGTTGTGTGAACGAAGCACAATCATTGCGGCAGTGCAGACTAAGCCCCGTATTCACAAACGCTCCTTCACTCAAGCGCTCTCCTCGACTCAAAAAAGTTGATGGGAGCGTCGTCTCTTGGCCGAACATGTCACTGCATATCGGCAATATTCCGCAGCGATTCTTGAGAAGCGCAGCGTCAATTTCAGTCGAGCAGCGGCGTAGTGCTCAACTCACTCGAGTCAAGGATGGAATTCAAGTCGAGGAACCTTTCTGAATACGGGGGTAAGCCCCTGGAGGCGTCTCTTGCGTTGCGGCCGTGCATGCAAGAACGGAAGCTGCAGGCATGCAGTCACGCGTACAGCTCTCCGGACAATCCCATTACAGCGAAACTACTTCGACGATCGGAACACGTGCTGCTGTTCCCGGCCAAAAAACAAAGATTATTTTGGAAAAATCATAACGCACGTATGCTACACCGAAGTAAAAAAAAAGCGGAAATTTAAGGCCTCGTTTTTCTTTATCAGACACAATATTAATAGGAACTAATAGACGTCAGTGTAACATTACGGACCTCTCGTTGCCTGATACAGTAAAATAGACAGTTATAGTATACCAGGCTCACCGGGCGTACCGTGATAGCGGGATCGAAGTGCGCGTCCGCATTTACGTACGTTAACCCGTACCGCTTACAGTACGCACGCTATTCTTCTGATTTAACGTTACCGTGGTAGCGTAGGTGTACGTAGTGCACGTACAACATGGCGGCGCTCTCGGACGCCCGCTTTGAAGTGATTTTGGCGTAGTTGTTGGACGATTCACCTTGTTCGCAGCAAACGACTTTCGAAGTGGCTTCGCTTGCCTTTATTTAACTCCGATGACCGAGTATTACGGATAAGTTGGCGTAGTTTTTGGGATAGCTTCCCATTTCGAACGCATCTAGGTTTAACTACAAGATCGATGTATATGTTTCCGCGTGTGGTGCATGGTTCATATTTATTTACTTTTATTATTACTAAACTAAAATTTTAATGCTTCGCGCGGTGGCATAGGCAAACATTCCCGTTTTCTTTTCCTTTTCCCTGTTCTTTAACTTAACCATCCGACAGGTGGCGCCACCGTCCCAATTGGGGCACGTAAACCACGTAAGCGCTATCTCGCTAAACTATAAGACGCTGTCCACAACGAACGTTTGCTGCACGGTAACGCAATTCCTTAATTCCCCATTCCCTTAACCTCCACCATAACGGTAAACTATAACTGTCTAATGTTCTCAAAACTTTCCACGGGGTGCTTTAAAACAATCTAACACATTTAAAAAGAAAGAAAAAAAAACGACGGCGAGATAGTGCGATTAACTTCAAAGCACCATCGACGTTCATCTATTCATTTGAAATCCTCCCCCGTTCATCGGATAGAATGAACTTTTTTTTTCCTTTTCGCAAATAAATAATTTACTACACATAGTTTAAATTTTCATTTTCTAAGCCGCGGCTAGTTTAGTAGAACTCGTTGGCTTATATTGACAAGCAGTGTATCTGCAGTATTATACAAAAAGTAAGTGCGGAAGTAATAATGGTTACGCATTTCGGCAAGATCAACCAACTAGCCGCTAGGCCTAACCGCTGATGCGTTTGCGTGAACTGGCGTTCAGCCGCTATTTACAGACCCCCCCCCCCCCCCCACACCCGCAACTTTTGATTTTGTATGTTCCATACTGTTTTGTATGTTATGTACCTCACATGCCCAAACATACATATAGGGTGATTGAACTTTGAGCACTACTGCGACCACCTAAAGAGAAACAAACCCAAAGCTGGCGATGACCCTGGCGACAGCAAAAGAGCACGTGCAGGGGAGCAAAAGGGCGGCCGTACCCGCGCCCCTCGAAGAGAGAGAGAGAGAGAGCTAAAGGTGACCTTGGCGGCAAAAATAGCCGCAGCGAGGGAGAGCAAACACCCTGCAAAGCACTTTTTCTCCCACCGACGAAAGAGGGAATAGCGGCTCCGCAAGCCGAATCACATCGCACATATCACGAGTTCCGCATTTTCCAAAGACAACGGGCGATAACATACGTGCAGGGAGATTGCAGAGGGAAAGCGAGCAAAAACCACCCTATTGAGGCGGCATAAAATTATTTCATTAAACCGTAAAGGCAAGTAAATGACGTAAATTCCTAGAACAATTTTGAGCAACTTGCTGGATGAACTGCCAGCGTGTGCACGGTCAGAGAATGGCCAAATAATGGGACTCGTCCATAAGAGAAGCTGTAAACGATTTAGTTAAAAGTGTTTAAACAGTGCGAAAAACACAACACATTGCAAAGAACTAATATGCAGACAAACGCACACAAGTGCAGCGTGCATGTTTGTTTCTGACATGTTGCCATTTCCATGCAGTTTAAACGAGTATTCTGAATGTGATAACACCAAAAAGCACGTCTAGAACTCTGCATAATCAATGCATCCAAGTGACTAATTGAAATGTGACGTGTGCAACACTACCTGCATATACAATGCAACGTGCTTGTATTTTAAGTATCGATGCAGTATTTGACTAGTTGCCTTTTCGATTGTATAATGGCTCAACCATGGCCTATGGAAAAAACTAGGACCATCTCCCGAATGAAACCCTGATGGGACGCAAAGCAGCAGCATTGCGCACGGGTGTCCCGGGTTGAGCGGCGCTAACACGGGTGCTGCGGTGAGCGCTGTAAGATTCCTTTGAAGCGATGGCTGGCGTACGTCTTGTAGGTGACACGTACAGACATGTTTCAACGCGTACGTTAGACAAGCGTCTAACGCGTGAACCGACGCGTTGGCGGTGTGGCGAGCGGCGGTAGCGGCAGGTGTTGCGGGCGAACGGACGAAGCGACAGCTGCGGGCGGCAGGCGAGTGAGTGACGTCAGCGCGCACTGTGAGGGGAGCGTGACGTCAACGCGCAGCAGCGGCGCGTTCGTACGGACAGCGTTACACAGGCCAGTCAAAGAGCTGCTTCGCATCTAAAAAAATGTAGATGGGTCTAAGGCACACAGAAATCCTCCACGATGTGGCTACGGAAACGCCACAATACAGCAAAGATAGAAATTTAAGTCAGAAACATATCGTGCCGGTATCACAATAATCACCATGAGGCATGTTGTAGTAGTGTGAAATGAGTAAACTGGACTACCTTGTGCCATAATGCATATATTCAATAATAATTGTTGGGGTTTAACATCCCAAAACGACCATATGATTATGAGATACGCCGTAGAGGAGGGCTCCGGAATTATTTACCACCTGGTGCTCTTTACTGGGCCCCTTATTCTAAGAAGACGGTGCTCAAGCATTTTCGCCTCCATCGAAAATGCGGCTGCAGTGGTAATACATCAATGTAACATTTAATCTTATGAAATCTTTGTACGTGTTCATAGCAGTGCTCAGAAGCTTATCTAAAATAACAGGACTTCATGCATTTGTAACAGTAGTTTATGCAAATGCATTGCGAGATGTAGTGATGTGACAAGGACCACACTTGATGTTTAGGTAATTAGGATAGATGTGCGTTGATCAAAAACGACCCCAAGGTCAGGGGTAAGGATGTTTAATTCTTATACTTAAAAGGGGCCTCTCAACACTTTTTCAGCGTAGTCAGGAAACACTGCCAATCGGTAGTCGAGACGACCGAGAACACTTGAATCAAACATTATAACAGCATGTGGCCAGAAAATTACAATTATGAAAGACAGCTTGAAATCGTACCCTTTTTCCAAAAATAATGATGATCATCATTCTCATCAGCCTCACTAGGCCCACTGAAGGTGAAAGGCCTCTCCAACGTTTCACCAGTCAACTCTGTGCTGTGCTTGCTGCTGCCACTTTACACCCGCAAACTTTCTACTCTCGTCTGCCCACCTAACTTCCTGTCTTCCCTTCACATGCTTGCCTTCCCTCGGATCCTCTCTGTGATCTTTCATGACCATCGGTTATCTTGACTTCGCGCTACGTGTCCTGCCCATGACCATTTCTTCTTGATTTCAACTATGATGTCTTTAACACTTGTTTGTTCCCTGATACACTGTGCCAGCTATCTAAAAATGAGACCATTACTTAAATAATCACGTCATATACCCAAATACACAGCCATTGACCAATTTATTTTGAGCATCGTGTGCTGAATTGTTACCAAGGCATAGTTAACTTGTGCTGGAACACACATGTGCTCGTGATAACACTGAATGTAATCCATGTGTTCAAAGAAAAATTGCTCAATGTCATGACACACAGAACTAACTTCTTTCTCCCATTTCATCCCATTCTGCTTGTGTACAGCTTGCTAGTCCAGACAAGAGAAGAGATAAATCGTGCGTCAAACTTCTGCAACTTGTACGTCAAACCTCTGCAAATTGTGCATCAAGTCTCTGAAACTTTGCTCATACTTGAAAAACTAAAATTTCTTCCAGCCGCCAATTCGTGAAGCAATAAACTCCTTTAATGGAGCCATTTGATGGTTACTCATAAAGTGTTGCAAGGCCACTTTTATTTCTTATGTTCAAGGCCTAATGGAAGCCCCCTACATACTAAACTCTGTGGTTCACATGTTTACTCGACAAGATGGCAGCAGCCACAACCAGGAATGTCTGGGAGGGTTCAACCAAGAAAGCTCAATTTCAACACTGACAAGCGTGAAAATGCTGTAAACAATATAGAATGAAAATTCCCATCAGTCGGTTTCCATATCACTGTACAGAGAATCGATGTGTAATAATGTTATAATTGTTACAAAGAGTGCAACAAGAACAAATGAATGCTTTCTCTAGTCAGCAATGCCTTCATACTTGGCCTGTCACTACACAATGCCTGCAAATTTTTTCCCCATGCTGCGACATCACAACGTCATATGTCAAGCGCAGCATTTCACGGCCAAAACAATACCAAATTAAAATATCCATTTCCAAACATTGAAATTTGACATGCCCTTTGTGTGTAATAGCATGCAGCAGAGTTTGTACACATTGCAATACATATGTCTTGGAGTCCCTTTAACGAAAGTCTATAGCAATATACACTTCACATCAGCGCTAATAAATTATGCTAACTAAAAGAAGAAAGAACAGAGTTTGGTAGCAGAAAAAGATCCCACTGCTAGAGAAGCATTTGTGGCAGGTCATGCTAAAACTGAAAGCACTGTCCTTCATGTGCCTAATTTTCTCATGAAATATGGCACATACTTATCATTATTTCTTCACATACTATCATTATTTCTTCACATACTGTCACAAAAGCTGTAAGTGAATAAGACCAAGTCAACACTCCACAACACTATGCATTAGTATATGTGTCAGCACATTTTGTGTTAAAACTGTCTATGAGTTTCTCGAAACCTGACACCGAATTTCCTTCAACAATGACCCACATATGAGATATGGAGAAGGCCTTCCGTCGAATGGCAATGTCAGCTGGCATTTTTTTTTCAGCCCCTTTTTCCACTCCCTCCCTCTCCAACCTTCTCGACCCTGTAGTCCAATCAGGAGTATGTTGCGACTGCAACCAGCTGGCCGAGGTCAGACCCTTTCTCCGAAGCACGAAGCTCTGAAAGGCTGACCGTGCCTGTCGAAGGCCTATTTGGCATTTGCTAATGGGAGCGATTTCAGTTTTGTGATAACATGTTCCCTTTGAATTCATGGACAGTGTCTATCCACCAATTGTTAAAATGGGCGAAATAGCCAAAGAAAGCCATGCGCTTTGATAATGGAAACAGATAAATATAAAAATATATGATGTCCTTCATACATGTAACATACCTGGTTTTACGTCCCGAAATCACATTACGATTATAGAGGAGGACTCCGGAAATTTCAACCATCTGGTGTTTTTTAACGTACGACACTGCACAATACATTGGACACCACCATTTCGCCTCCACCAAAATACGACCGTTGCGGCAGGAATAGAACTAGTTCCCTTCGAATCAGTAGCCGAGCATTGAAACACTGATCCACCATGGCGGACAAAATGCAATGACCTTAAATGGAGCCAAAAAAGTAGCGTAGAGTATAAAAATATGAAACAACTGAGTAGACACCTGCTTGGTTCCCTGACTTTACATGACATTATGGAAAGCTCCATTCTTCTCCTGTTGTCTGACAGACTGACCAATCAAAATAGGCAAAAATGACAACAGTGCGGCAGGCTCCATCTCTAGCATAGCTACTCCAATCTCATGTTGATGGGCAAAACATTTTGCTGCTTCGTGCTGAGTAGACGCATATGCAAATATTTTATCAGCAATTTCTGTAAACTATCTGTACATCACGAGTTTGTGTTGGCTGTTATGATCTCTGCCAGTGCTCTCTCCTAGCAAAACTTTTCAAAGGAAAGTGAGAGCAGCTCCTTCACAGGCTTGCATGGGAGTACAAAGGCAGGTGCCCCTGTCGTTGCAGTGATTTTTGTTTTTTTTGTGGTGGTGGGGGAATGATATTTACAACACTGCAGAGAGCTTTCAGCAATACCTATGAAGCCTTTGTTGAAAAATTGGTCGATGTGGTGCTACGTGAAGGCACTTTTTCGAGTTCACGGCTATATTCACAAAAAAACTTCTTAGGGTCCCACCTCACTCAGTGCTCTCTGAAACAGTCTGGGTGCTATAAAATCATCTCCAAATAATTAACTGAACAAGCCCAAACAAGCTTACAGCCATCATATAAATTTTTGTCAGCACTACTTTAAGCAATTGTCTTGATGCTATACTTCTTGAAAGAATTTTATTACTTTGATAGCATTATTTTGCATCTTTGAGAAACTTCGTTTAGGGGCCCTTAATTTATAAAATGATTTTGCTTAACAGCGATAGGAAAAAATTAACATTTTACTTTTCCTTTTAATAATAGAAACTACAATGCGTATTAGGGCAATGTAAAGGGCTTTATATGTTTGGCAAACTTTTGCAAAGGGATACAAAGGGAAGCTTATCAGAGTGGGGTTACAGTATCTTCACAACATAATGCAATTTTCACTCATCTAAGAACAACAAACCAGCCCTGAGCAAGTGCTGTAAAAACTCGTGATGCCATAGTGCACTCATGCTAGGAACTTGAGCCGGCTTCACATCAACTGCATCAATGGGCATGCTTCAGACTGTTTACTTTATCAGATCTGCTGTGCATGTCTAGAGGCATTTTTCTCGACTGCTTCCAATTTTAAGCAGTTTAAGTATAAAAAGATATTGCCTGTGATTATGTGGACATCATATTACAATAATGATAATTTTTGTTAACGGAAAGTCCTGTATAAACAGGAAATTTTAATGCTTGAGGTTTCTATGGTATGAAATGTTCATTTCTTTCAACAATGCTATAGAGATACCACACCATTAACCTTGCTTCTGTGAGAAGCATTACGCTGTCTTCAAACTTTGGCCCTCTGCTGGTTTAAAAAAAAAGCTTTCATTTTGTTAACAGTAATCAATGATGTGATCAATTGAAGCCATTTTCACACAGCTACTAGAGATCAAACCATGCTTTGGGGTAATAAATGAGTCCTTTGAAGCAGTTATCAGTCCTAGATTTTTCTACTGAAGTGCGTCTAATGTAGAGCAGTTGTACCATGTTCAAGTAAATAGATATATGTCTATATTAGATGCACATTTATAAAATTCTAAAAGATGACATTAACTAAATACGCTTCATTTTCTAATGTGCTTCATGTCAGGGGCACTGGAAGGGAAGGCTGAATTATAGAGATAGAATCAACAATTCTTTTTGCAATTCAAAGAGAATTAGAGTACTCAAATTATATCTGTAATAAATTATATCTGTAAATCGTAGCAACTGCTGTGATTATTACATCCCCTGCTGCAAAGCCTTGGTGCAACGCAAATGAGTCGTTCAAACTGTTACACATAGTCCTCTGTTGTATTTAGGCTCACCGAAATTAATGCTTCAATTTGTCTGCAATCACTGAATTCGCCTGCCTAATTGTAAGTTCATTACAAAGTAGGAGGAGTCAACGGTGAAGAGCTACGCTGCTTTTGCGGCAGCCAGTCCAAATACATTGAGCCACAGTGCATCCATGCACTAACCTTTGCAGCACATGTTTTGTGTAGACCACTAACGTTTGAAGCACATGTTTTGTGTAGACAACTTTGTTGTCACTGCAGGTAAAAAAATACTGATAAAATATATGAAAAATGTTTTCTGGCATTCTCCTCGTTACCACTCCATGACTACACACATTGACAGGTAAGCTTAAAGCTGTAGCAAGGAAAACAGGTACAATGAGAATTGCTTGTCAGTTTCTACGAACTAATCAGCATAACATTCACACCCTAGATGGTAAAGAAAACTTAGCACACAAACATTCCCGAGTTAGCTGAAAAAACACTGGTCAGTCCCCTTGTTAAGCGCTAAACAGAGAAGTGACACGAATTGATTGATTGATATGTGGGGTTTAACGTCCCAAAACCACTATATGATTATGAGAGACGCCGTAGTGGAGGGCTCCGTAAATTTAGACCACCTAGGGTTCTTTAACGTGCACCCAAATCTGAGCACACGTGCCTACAACATTTCCGCCTCCATCGGAAATGCAGCCGCCGCAGCCGGGATTCGAACCCGCGCCCTGCGGGTAAGCAGCCGAGTATTTTAGCGACTGGACCACCACGGCGGGGCGAGAAGTTACACGAAATTTAGAAATTTTAGTATTTATACTGTAAATGAGAACGCGCTTTTAAAAACCCTAGAAGTAGTGTCCTGGCATCTTATAACCCATTGAATACATTTTTTTTAACAGTACTACGCCGGAAAAACATTATAGGCTTCCATGTCGATCAAGCGGTTTGAGTGACGTGTCAAGACAGCCTAACGTAGGTCCAAGTCACGTGATGACAGCAAATCATAATTCCCTAGCAGTATTCCTGCAGTCAGTTGTATGTGGCGCATGTAAACGAGTGAATTGTGCCCAACGACTTTGACAGCAATTTTGGCTGCATGCAGGGCACCGAGTTCACAAGCCCACCGAACTTTGTTCACTGATCATGATAAATGTCCTCTGCAGTGGGTGTGGCATGCATACGCTGGGCAACGAAAACTTTAGATAGATATGTGGGGTTTAACGTCCCAAAACCACCATATGATTATGAGAGATGCCGTAGTGGAAGGTTCCGGAAATTTTGACCACCTGAAGTTCTTTAACGTGCACCCAAATCTGAGCACACGGGCCAACGAAAACTTTAAAACTAAAGAAACATTTCATACATGCTTTCTAGCTTCGGTGTGTGTAGGAAGTAAACAATGCATGCCAAGAAAACTAAAAATGTCTCTTTTGTGGAGCCTCAAGAGTGCACTTGTAGTCCTTTAACAGTAAAGAGAAAAATTCAATAACCATAACTATTTCAAAAAATTAATTGCGGGCAGAAAAATCAGGATGACTGCACGTGCGAGACTGTGCAGGCCGATAATAGAAACAAAAGCGCGCTTCTAGCGTTCTCTTTCAGGGATCCTGTCAACATCTCCTTGATGTATATATGCTTATATGCTCTGTAATGCTCTGAGTGGGCACGGCGAAGCGGCTGGAAAGATGCCGCTAACGAAACGCTTCTTTTTCGCTGTACAGGCCGTGTTTTTCATGCTCGCCGGGCCATCGGAACCTTGCACTACCGGGAATGAAGTTGCGGCGACTACATCTGTCTCTGCTAACTACTGTCCATTGCCTTCATCGAATTTGGACATACTGGATACGCCCCCTCTGGAACATTGCATGCCCGTGACGTCATCGTTGGATCGCCCTTTTAAAGACAGGCCACACAGTTGGACCTTCAGTGGGCACGGCGAAGCGGCTGGAAAGATGCCGCTAACGAAACGCTTCTTTTTCGCTGTACAGGCCGTGTTTTTCATGCTCGCCGGGCCATCGGAACCTTGCACTACCGGGAATGAAGTTGCGGCGACTACATCTGTCTCTGCTAACTACTGTCCATTGCCTTCATCGAATTTGGACATACTGGATACGCCCCCTCTGGAACATTGCATGCCCGTGACGTCATCGTTGGATCGCCCTTTTAAAGACAGGCCACACAGTTGGACCTTCAGTGGGCACGGCGAAGCGGCTGGAAAGATGCCGCTAACGAAACGCTTCTTTTTCGCTGTACAGGTTAGTTTTTCTCTTTCAAATCATAGGTCTGGAGACGAAATTGTACTTCTCATTGTGCCGTGCCCACGGACATGTCTTATTATTGCATATGAATGTTATTTTGTTTGCAAGTTATTGTTGTGTGGAGATGTCGAGCAAAACCCTGGGCCAACTGTTGATGAAATGTTTCATGAGCTCTTGAAGGGACAATCTGATATCCGAGCAGAACTTGTAAGCCTTAGAGCACGTTTAGACTCAACAGAATCATTAATAAGCACCTTTGGAGTGCGTCTGAATAATTTAGAAGCAAACGTTAAGCAACTACAAACTCAGAAGGGCGTGAGCGAATCGATACAGGAGTCTGTAGATTCCATTCAGCAGTTAATTGATATTCATCAGTCCAAGCTGGTTGACCTTGAGAATCGCAGTCGCCGGAATAATCTTCTTGTATTTGGTATCAGCGCTGCTGGGAGTGAATCTGAAGCAGAGCTACGTGAAAAGGTAGTGAAGGGCATATTTCATGATCGATTAGGGGTGAAATGCACGACAATTGCGCGGATTCATAGATTAGGCAAGCCGGTATCAAGCAGACGTCCTGTTATACTTCTTTTCCAAGATTATACGGAAAAGCAAGCTGTGTTGCGTCAAGCACATAAGCTGAAGGGAACCAAAATTTATCTTCAAAATGACTACTGTCCTGACACACTCCGTAAAAGAAAACTGCTATGGGCAACTGCAAAAGCAGACAGAGAAAGCGGTAGCAAGGTTGCTCTTGTTCACGATAAGCTTCGTATTGATCACACCTTTTTCTGTTGGGACGACTCGCTTAATGCGCGTAGGAAAGTGTCACATGAGAGTGCCGTAGGGAATCCCAGCTAGCACTTAGGGGAGCACCAACTTCGTTTGCTTTGCTTCAATGCACGGAGTATAACAAATAAAATTGAAAAGCTGGAAATATTTTGCTCACGCACGATCCACATGTCTGTGTGATAACAGAGTCTTGGTTACATGAAGCCATTGGCGATAGCGAGATAGTTCCGCCGAACTACCAACTTTTTCGATGTGATCGTGGTTCTCGGGGCGGTGGAGTGGCTGTCATTATCAAGTATGGCATTGATGTATTTATTGCTGAGCGTTTTCCAGTGAGAGAGAGTCTGCTTTTAAAACTTTCATTTGCTGATATGTCATTTTTTCTCTGTGCGGTTTATCGATGTCCTAATGCTGATGATTCTTTTATGAGCGGTTTGTACGATGAACTACTACGTCTACGAAGCAAAAATCTTATTTTAACGGGTGACTTCAATCTGCCAGCCATTAATTGGGATGATATAAATTATGGTACTTCTTCTTCAGCTGACACACTCTTAGACATAATGTTTTCTCTAGGCCTTGAGCAAATGGTAGGACACCCCACAAGGGGGAGTTCGATACTTGATCTGCTATTTACAACGGAACTCTTTACCGAAGCGACTATCACAGTTGAAACCGGTATTTCTGACCATAGATTAATATCATTTGTTTGGGACAGGCATGGACGTTGTAAATCAGTGAAAACGCCAGTGGAAAGTGTTGTAAGAGATTTCAATCGAGCGGATGATGTTGCAGTAATTGATTATTTAGAAACACATCTCCCCACATCTGTTAGTGATGTTGATAGAGCCTGGCAACGCTTCCGTGGTATTGTGGACTTCTGTACAAAGAACTTTGTACCGCTTAGGAGAATACGCAGGCGTTCACATAACCCATGGATAAACCGTGAGATTATACAGATCAAGAGAAAGATAAAAAGGTTACGAAAAAAACACAAGACTAGTACGCAACATTTTTCCGATCTTAAAGAAAAATTATTAGAGAGTGTTAGTAAGGCTAGGCATCAATTTTTTAACGACACACTACCTGAATTCATCAGGACAGATCCTGATAATTTTGGCGCTATCTTAAGCAAACTAAAGAAGGCGTTTCTGAAATACAAGTTGATGAGGTCACGATAACAGATCCGGCACTAATTGCTGATCATTTTAATAAATACTTTCAGAGCGTCTTTTCCGAACCACAGTATTATGAACTGCGAGACCCGATGCCCATAATCACGGATGATGTTCTGATAACTCGTGAAGGTGTTTTACAAATGTTACTTAAGGTTAATCCTAAGAAATCGTCAGGCCCTGACGGCATTGGTAATTCATTCCTACGACGCTATGCTGAACAAATCACTGACTTCCTTACTGCCCTTTTCAATGTATCACTCAAATATGGTCAGATACCAGCCGATTGGCGTAAAGCTCGTGTTGTGCCGATCTTTAAAAAGGGTAACCGCTATTCCTTGACAAACTACCGTCCTGTTTCTATCACTAGTAGCTGCTGTAAAATGTTAGAGCATGTTGTTGCAAATTACATTAACACATTTTTATCAGAAAATAATATTTTGTCGCCTAATCAACATGGTTTCCGAAAAAATATGTCTACGGTAACACAGCTTGTGTCTACAGTACATGAATTCGCACGGGTTCTAGATATATCTGGGCAGACTGATGTGTTCTTTTTAGATTTTAGCAAAGCGTTTGATAAGGTGCCTCATGGAAAACTTTTGTTTAAACTCGAAAATATTGGGCTACCTTCGGGTATCGTTAAATGGATTCATATGTACTTAAATAACAGAACTCAATTTGTTGAGGTCAGGGGTTGTTCTTCTTCTTCGCTAAATGTTTCTTCTGGTGTGCCACAAGGTAGTGTGTTAGGCCCCTTGTTATTCTTAATTTTTGTCAATGATTTAGTTGATGTTGTACATAAGGACATATCCGTCAGATTATTCGCGGATGATTGTGTTATTTTTAAAGAAATATGTTGTGTAAATGACCACATATTACTTCAACAGTCTCTTACAAGTATAGATGAGTGGTGTCAAAACTGGGGCATGGAACTTAATAGTGACAAAACAGTTCTCTTGAGAATAACAAGAAAACGAACTCCCAGCCTTTATACTTATTTTCTCCGCAATAACCCACTCAAAGACGTAGAAAAATACAAATATCTAGGAGTCACTTTGACAAAGTCACTTACGTGGTCAGACCACATTACAAGCATATGCACGGCTGCACTTAGGAAACTGTGGTTTCTTAAGAGGAAACTTAAATCCTCAACGAAGGAGACCAGATTATTGGCATATAACACCTGCATCCGATCAAAACTTGAATATGCCTCGGTTGTTTGGGACCCTCAATGTAAAAAAGATATTGCCTTGATTGAAAAAGTTCAACGGAAGGCTGTCAGATTTATATTTAGCAAATATAAAAGATATGATTCGCCAACACAACTTATGCAACTGAACGACATCCAAACACTGGAAACTCGCAGGAAAATTAATCGGTTAACGTTCCTACACAAAATTCTTTCCGGTAAAGTTACAACAAGTCTGCCCAACTGTGTGAAACCTCTAGCTTCTAGAAAAACAAGACATAAGCATAAATATTCATTGGCGCCAGTTTTTGCACGTACCACTGCTTTTAAAAATAGTTTTTTCCCTAGGACTATTGCTGACTGGAACTCTTTGCCAATAAGTGCTTTTCAGTCCGAAGATATTGAAAAACAGCTTGAAACTTTTTTTGTTTAGTTCTGAATGATGTATCCATATGGTGTGTTTTCGCAGTGCCCGAGTAATGTAGTTAGTTGACTTCTGCTGCGCATGAGTGTTCTGATCACTGTTTATGTGCCGTAACACTGTTGTGCAAGTGCACTATAAGTTGTCTAATTAAGTGCTGTGACATTGTACTTTTTTTTGTTGTTGTTGCCCCTCCTGCTTGGGCCTAAGTATAGGCCTGCAGAACCTGTAAAATAAATAAATGTATGGCACAGAGCAGATTCCCCAGGTGGATTCACTTAAATACTTAGGCATCATATATAACAGCTCGTTAAATTGGAAAAGCCACATCGATCACATTGCGTCCAAAGCAACACGAGCCATGGGGTGGTTACGCAAGCTCAGCAACATAAAAAAGGGGTTGCGAAGAAATACATTGGTAATGGTCTATAAAATGTACATTCGTCCTATAATAGAATTCGGCTGTGTCTTATTTTCGGGCAGTGCGACATATAAAATGAGACCGCTAATACTATTAGAAAGGGAGGCTTTACGACTGTGCCTTGGACTGCCCAAGTTTGTTGCTAACAATGTGCTATACATGGAAGCGCGTCTACCGTCATTGTTGAATAGATTCAAAATGCTTACTATCCAAACATTTTTAAAACTATACACTGTGCCCCAGAGAGCATCATTTTATGCTTTTATTAAAGAACCAAGTTTATTTTTGGAAACTTGGTGGTCACGATTCCACTGCCCACAGATCTTGTTCGTTCAAGCGCTGCTAGAACCACTGAACGTCAAAATCAAACATATTTTCACAACAAGAGACGTTAACTTAGATCTTAAGATAGAATTTGAGAATATTTATCCCTCTAACGCAAAGCAAATGCCATTTCAATATTTAAATGATCGGCTGCAGGATTACTTGGCGCATGTGAACTTGAACAACATAATTGCGACCGATGCATCCGTATCAAATGAAAAGGCTGGGGCAGGTATCTTCTCATGTTCCCTTGACTGGTCCTTTTCGGTTAGACTCCCAGATTACACACCAATATTCATGGCAGAATTATTTGCTATTGTACTGGCACTACGGAAACTTCCTTTGGGCGAATCGGAAGCAGTCGTAATTACAGATTCTTTTTCAGTATGTGCTGCTCTGTCTTCAGGAGCCAACTTAACACTTATGCACATGTTTCGACAACTCATACCGACAAACGTGAAAAAACTGCAGCTCTTATGGGTACCAGGTCATCGTGGCATATATCTCAATGAGATGGCGGATGCACTAGCCACAGTATCTCTTAGCGGTCCCATTATCCCGGTTTTGCCTGATACGGCTTACGCGACAGCAATAAGGTTTAGAAACCTCTGTTTGCGTGAATACGACTGCTACTCATTGGATAAATATCGAGATTTCGCACATCTAAGATGCCGCTGGAATAGACAGTGGTGTGCAACACGGCACTTGGAAGTTACTTTTACAAGATTGCGTTGCAGAATTCCTCAACTGAATTATTACTTGCATAAAGTTGGTCTAAAGGCGTCACCTTTATGTCAGACTTGCGAAAAAATGGAAACGATAGATCACTTCTTTTGTTCTGTCGCCGGTATTCTCATCAGCGGAAAAGATACCTGGTAGCTCCACTTGAAAAATTGGGATTAGAATTAAATGTGGCAGTAATTTTGTCGTTTGGCAGCATTAAATTCGGTTATAGCCACAGGGACGTCTGCTCTGCGGTATTTGACTACATAATTGAAACAAAGCGATTGCCATGTTAATCTGCCTATATATATATATATATATATATATATATATATATATATATATATATATACATCATTTTAGACCCACCATTACCTCTGTCTCAAATCGCATCTGATGGCCTGCATCGTTCCCTGCTCAGATATACTCCTTTTTCGATTTTCGGCTTTTCTTTCTATATTTTTTTTTCAGCCCAAAATTACGTTTTCTTTGAAAAACCATTAGCCTTTTAGTTAAGATCCTGCCGCCCGGTTCTTGGCCGATCCCCCTTTGTGGGTGTGCGCCAGAGTGTGAAGGATCATCATCATCATCATCATAATAGAAACACCGCCTCTGGTCGGGCGGAACGCTCGAGAATCGTCCTGTGGCGGTTTGGTGCCCCATTTTTAACAACCGTTTCTAGGGGCTCAACAACGCCAGACTACAAAAATATACAAATTAGCTTTGAGCAGCGAGGGTGAAAAATGCTCGAACTGAACACAAAACACTGCCTTCTGTGGCTTAATAAGAATAAAAACTTACGACGCGGTACGCAAGGATTAATTAATTGTGCATAACGCCGAGCACCGGTAGACTGTAAGCAGGTTCTCGGCACGAAATCGCGAAGCTTCACATGCCGCCACACTGGGCCTCGACGGTGTAGCGATGCCGAAATTTAACTGTACGCTTGTTGGATCCGTAACGGGACATTGCAGTGGGACACACTGCAGCTCAAAACAGTGTAAACGCTTCAGGTGTCTTAAGCCACACTCCCAGTCGCAGCCCAGCAGAAGCCCAGCTACAAGTTAACGGTTCACAGCCGGAAATTTTCCGCTACGACGGCTGCGTCAGACGAACGCGAACGGCGCACAGGCGCGGCAGCAAGGAAGACGTGATTACTTGAACGAAAATGTCTCTCAAAAACACCGACGGTTGAAAAATGAAATTTTATTCCTTAACGCACGTCGCATCTTATCGTGAGCACTTAGAAAAGTAATAAACTCTAGGTGACCCATGAACTGGGAAAGTAATCGAACCTAGCAGTGATGGAGCTCGCTTCGCTAACGGTTTCATAAGCAACCAACATTTACGTACAGACTTCGACAGCTTACCCAGTCGTCGTGGAGCCTAGACACTACATTTAGATGAAAGCGTACTGCAACAAGCGCAAACACGAAGAGGCCTGTACTCCTTGAGAAAGGTCAACGCAGTCCGTGGCTCTTCACCACGGTGGTAGTTAGGAAGGTGGGGGGGGGGGAGGGGGGGGGGTCTTCTAGATTTTTCGTGCACGAAACCCTAAAGCGCGGAAGCTATGCAGAAAGCAGCGAGACCGAAACCAGCAATCGATTTGTACGCCCACATGAACTGCAGCGTGAAACTGTTAAATTTGTCGTCCGTATCTGCTAAACATAAACACTCGGGCACATCGAAAGTTGCTTTTTCTTTTATTCCTGCTTTGGCGGAATGGCGTCAAGAGCTCAGCCGCAAAAGCGCGACACATTGCCCAAAAAAACTATTGCCACTGGCCTATATAATCGCTTTGTCTTTATCACAGTTAACCGTTACCCTCAAATTTATAGAAGGCTCACAAGAATATTTTCCAAGTCTCGGTCGCGGCCACAGCTAAGCCTATTATGCACTCGATTCGTTGAACACACAGGCTGTCTGCTAATCTTCATCGAGTACGAACGACAGGCACTCGTAGGAAGCTGCCAAAGCCTCAGATAAACGATATGGCAAGTGTAGCAGGCGCAACGAAAGTGAGAAAAGGAGGACTCACTCGATATTCCTCGAAATCCGACATTTTCCCATCGAATTAGTGACCAAAACAAGCAGAGGAAAAAAAGTCAACTGAACACCGCTTGAAACGGCGACCACTGCGCCCCCTGCCACTTTACGTCACAAGGCGTTGCGTCACAGAATTGTGACAATATGAGTCTCTGTCAAGTGTCTACGCCGAAAGCTAGCACCTCCTGACCTCATTAGGTGAAACAAATTATCTGAGGCGGAATATGTGCAATCAACTGCATAATGTGTGTTGCACATGTTATTCATACATGTTGGATGGGTGATATAAGTAGTTGAAATGAACAGTCGATGCACAGACAAAATTAACAACTTAAGAGAAGTGTGAAGACAGGTTCGTCCTGCACTACGCTTCAGAACAGCACTTGCGTAACTGATTTATAACAAAAGAGAATGACGATACTGTCGTAAAAACACTTCAACAAACTAAGTGGTTAACTTGTACTGGTGCTGCTATCTATTAGACAACTGACAATTTACCACAACAACAACACCGTCCGAAAACATTAGTTTTATTTATAAACTACTAGATGGCGCCACATGTTATAATAATAAAAATTAAATTATTTGACATAATTAGGTTTAGCTGGAGTTTACTAGAAGCTTCTATAGTGCTGATTTCACGGACAAGCGGCCTTTTGTTTCTTTCGTTTTATTTCCGTGATGTGCCTTCTCAAATGCTGTAGTGCTAGTTGGGAGATAATTTAGACTCCAACCAAAAGTTTCGAAGAAACCCGACGTTTCGGAACCGACTTGGTTCGTTCCTCAGGGGAGGGGTGACTGCGGAGCACGACCTACTGTACTTCTGCCCTGCCCAGCTGGCAGTGGTCTACGGAGCTGCCTGCGCCGGCTCAGATTCCGAACTTCATCGCTTAGAGAGCGCTTGAGTTACCCGGAGTGGCGCACCGCCCGATCTAAAGGGTACAGCCATATACATTCATCTATTGCGAACGAAGACATATCGGGCCAAATACGAAGGGGTAGACACGGCATGCAGTGCGTGTGGAGAGGACGAGAAAACTGCCGAACACTTGATTATGTTTTGTAAAGGGCTTCACCCTATAGTTCAGGATGATGGCGAAGAGTTTTTCAAAGCACTGGGGTTTAGGGAAAGGGAGGGCAAAATAGACTTTAAGCGGGTAGAATTAACTAGAAGGAGGTTATTTAATTGGTTGCTAAAGCCAAGGCACGAGTGAAAATCAAACCCTTCACTGCAAAGTACGAGTCCTCCACCTCACTATGTAAAGAAAAAAAATAAATCTAGTTTTTGATTCACTAAGTATTACGGCTTGGTGGTGTTAGCCACCGCCCACTCTAAAGGGTACAGCCATATTAATACATTTATTCATTCTAAGCACCAGTCACTCCATGGCGCCGGTGGATGCATAAAAATTCATAGGTTACTGCCGGTTTGAGAAGAGTTTCATCACACATTGAGTAAATGTGGCAGGTATCTTGAACCATTTTATTTCGTGTGACTTTGTGAATTTTCTTTTGCCTTTTAGTTGACATTTCAGTGCATTATTTTTCAAATAGAACCACAAATTACAGTGGCTAGAATAGGAAAGTGTGATGAACGCGCTGGCTAGCGCGTAACGCCCCGGGAGGAAACCGCCAGATGGCGCTGGCACACGTTTGCACGTCACCCAAGGCGGCGATGCGCTGCGCATAGACGGCAATCAACCACGGGCGCGGGCAGTGTGATACATTTAAAATGTATTTATTTGCTCGTAAATCGACTCAAAAGGCGACCGAGAAAATATGGTAATTAGCCTCTGGAAAACAGGATGCCTACGCGGTAGCACGACTGATCTGAAATATCGTCAGGTCGACAGGATGCCGAAAGTGAGCGCGTAACGGTACTGAAACATTTTATCGATGAGAAGTGGTAGAAGAGTGGAACGATGAACTCAGTTGTGAGTCATTACTTGCAACACTTTTCACGGCGAACCATCATTTTCTCAAGCACTAATATGTAAATAAAGCCCCATCAATCAAAACGTCATTCATAATCATGAGGCGAGAACCACGAGCGGTGTCTGAATGAAATCCTTTAATTTCTGCACACAGCAGATAGAAGACATTTCCGAGTAGTGACTCACTATCTGTTTACAAAAATGCATTCTTAATAATTTGTTGCACGTCCTTTTATATCGCCAGGAAAAAAAGTTTATTAGTTCTCAAGCGCCCCACAGAACATTGGGCTGCAAGCCTAGGTGATGCGCCTGAGCTTCAGGTACTTCCTCTTTTCACGGGAAGATGCTCGCTTTTTGTGGAATACCTTTGTGTAAAAACGCAAATTAATGCGCAGAAAAAAAACTTGTTTACTTGATTGGTGAGGCTCGGACAATGTTGTGTGCAGCCCAGTGTGACATATATTTTTTTCCAAGCAGGAAGCAAGCTTTTCCAAGCTGTCACTGTGAAGGTCGTTGTAGCTAAAGCACTTTTAAAAAGTGATTTCAAAGGCGCCTACAAATGCAAAAAGCTTCTCCGAAAGTCCTACGCATAGGCGTTCGCACGAGGGGGGCAAATGGGGCTGGCCACCTTGGACGGGGGCGCTAAATCTGTTCTATACATTGACTAGGCAGCGGGGCACTCTTTCAGTCATCTAGAAGGGTGGCGTAAAATCTGCCTCATACACTGATTTAATATAAAGGAAGCACCTTGCAATGACCCCCCCCCCCCCATTCCCTGAACGGCAAGCACGCCCATGGGTGTACCCCTTTCAATGCGGACAGTTTCGCCCATCACAGTGTGCTCGAGGTGCCGGTAGATGTACCTCTCGCCGAATTGCAGCTCACACACAGCCGAGTTTTCTTGAAGCAGCTTGTCAGCGCGCGGGATCGCTCTACGCCACTGCGCTAACAGAGCTTCGTCCTTTGGTACGCTGAACAACGCGTGCTTCTTTTTAGCTCACGTAGAAAGGGCAGCGCAAAAACTCGGGAAAAAAAAAGAGGGACAGTAGAGACAGAGCGCTGACTAACAACTGAAATTTTATTGCCATCTCCTGTGCATATATATGTGCCTAAAATGTTATAGAGAGGAGGTTTAGAAGCAAGAAAAGAAGGCTGGTATTAACCAGCGATAAAAACTGCAAACGATAAAATCTGCAAAGGAACTCGCGCGATAAAATCTTCAAAGGAACACGACAATCGCGGGAGACGCGCGAGGCTCGCAATGGCGTGAGACACGGCTCCGCGTCGGCTCCGTGAAATGACCACTTTTTCACGCGGAAAGGACAACAGCCAGCTGATAAAGTGCTGTGTGTGGCTGCGGACGTGCTCAGGATCCTGTGGCTACCATTCTGAAAACTGTAAGTAGATTTTAAAATGTTTTATTGCGCCTTCGGTGTTCGGCTACGTTGTGCGTCTCGCCAACTCCACCGTTCGGCCTAGCGCCGAGGTGGTCGGATCGGCGTTCGAGGCTCCAGGCGTCGGCTCGTAGAGCGTCTGCGGAGGCACTATGACGATGGAAGTGACTGTTAATGGTAGAGATGCCGATCAAGAAGAATTGGAAAGCTCGGACTGGGTGACGAAAGTGTCGAAACGTGTGGCGGAGCTCCAGGAGAGTCAACAACGGGAACGCGATGGTGCCACCAGGGCGGCGTCTACCAGCAGTGGATGCGGAAAAGAAGGCAGGACGATGCCGGCCGGCTTCAATGGCGACAAGCATGGTGTAAGCGGGAGACCCTCATATAAAGTGGCGGGAAAAAAGCTCGCGGAGCGGTCAGTAGCGTCGCATCTACCGCGTCTTCCGAACGCGGATCACAAGGTTATTATCAGGCCCAAAGAAGGACTGACGCTCACCAGACGCTCGGCACCTGTGATTGGCGGAGCAGTAAATGGCAGAAAGGTCGGGAGGAGGACAGGATTGTTGTCAACGACAAGTAAGGAACTTTGATATACAGCACGCCCAGGGAGGATGATGCCAAGAAAATGTTGGACCTGAAAGTCGTAAAGCTCGACGGCAAGGAGTACGAGGTGAAGACAGACATAGCTGCGCCTGAAAGCTGTGGCAAAGGAGTGGTACGTGGACTTGATATCAGACTCTCTGAGAGAGAATTAGAACTGGCTTTTGGAATTAGTCTGTCGGAGAAAAGTGCACACGTTCGACCTGTCATTTGGGAGCCAAACTTCATTGCGGCAGCACCTTGAAAGGAAGAAGGTGAACACTCAGTGAATTATTGTGGATAAAATACAAAACGACTTGTTCTTTTCTAAGGAGTATATCATGCAATTAGAAGTTTATATCATGATGGCAAAGTGAATAAAACACAGTTATATAGTTAGCGTATCACTTCACCTCGTTAACCATGTGACACACGTAACTGGCTGAGATACATTCGCACTAAATAAAACGAATGACCACAAGAAAGAAGGCAAGGACATGCGCTACTAACAACTTTTCATTAAGAGAAAAGGTTCTACGTATATGTCATTTTGTCATACATCCGCGTAGACGGGTAAACTAACACGTTTATAACAGACGATGTAGCGCATAAACTCAAGTTCGAGGTCTAACTAAGCAGAAGAAAATATATATTCACTTATGGAACGTTCTGTGCTATTTTTGGTAATGTAATTAAGCTACGAAAACAATCTCGAAGAAGTTGCTTCTTCCAACAATGGTTTGTTTGAAAACCAAGTTGCATAACCACATGTAGTGACATGGCTTTCATATGTGCACTCTTGTCATCTTTCTTTTTTTTATTTTGCTAATAAACTGTTGTGAGTATAGCGCGTCGTCGTTTACTTTCTTGAGGTTGTCGGTTTATTTATTTTTTTTGCGCTAGCATGCGTATCAGTCTGTCATGCACCACCAACCATCCCAGCAACTCACTCTTTTAGAGACACGTAGTCATTTACAACACATTACGTTTTTCAGCATGCCAGACAACGCCTCATTGAGCCGACTTCCCCTTTCTAGAAATCACCTTGATCCATTTTTCACGGATCTCGGTCACTGGAAACTCATGAAAAGTAACGTCAGGAGTCTTCCCTAGCTTCGATTCGCAGAAAGGCACACAGCACACCACCATCGCGATGGTTCATTTGCACCAAGAAACCTCGCTTCGCTGGTGTACAAACTGCACGTACCTGCGCGCGCTTTTGTCGCAGCTTGGCACGAACAGGCGGTAGCAAAAGATTGTCGTTATACTTTTAAGTTTATTCAAAAAGAGACTTTTATTCACTTTTTTATCGTCCAGAGTGTATGCACGCGTAAACATTGCTGCTTTTCTACCAGCGTCGCGCGAGCAGACGACAAAAAGAAAAAAAAAAAAGGAAAAGCGCGGCGGCTCATGTTCCGGCCGGCAACAACCGGCGCGGATGGGGTAAGTTGTGGCGCCACTGGGAGCATAGCGACAAGCGCCTATACCAGGTAGGGCGTAGGGCGTGCTGGCGCTTCGCTCGCTGGGCAGGGCAGTAAAATACAGTAGGTCATGGATGAAGGAAATGTGCAGTAGGTCGTGCAGCGGAGCTACGTAAGCAAGCGGCGTCTTCAAAGTATAGTGTTCTAGAATGTTCTAGTACACTGTATTCAAAGCACTTGCGGGGCAGATAATGACCCCCCCCCCCCTCGCCGCTGCTAGGTAGCTCCGCAGTCACCCCTGAGGAAGGAGCCAAATCGGTTTCGAAACGTCGGGTTTCTTCAAAACTTTTGGTAGGAGTCTAGACAGACTTCTGTCGAATGTTTACATTCAAGTAGTGCAGTTCACTGTAACTTAATTGACGTGTCCTGTAATACCAATATTTCGTTAGTTTGGAAGAAATGCTTTGCGCCGCAAAGTCAAACTCATGCCAAATGGATTTCACTGTTATTGAGACCACGCAGTGCGTGTTGGGACGAAGTATGAATGGCACAAGGAAGATAGCAGAGTGGAGCATGAGAGCAAGCACGTAGCCAACGTTCTTGTTGGAGCTCGCAGTTCAACGTAATCCGCACGACGTACAACTAAATGATAGTCAGACAAGAAACTCAGCTGAAGGCGACAGAAACCGAGGTTTAATTTTAAATCGGCCATTATTGGAAGAAGCTTCCGCCGTACAGCTGCCGACATCGAAGGACATATGAACAGATGCTCACTCATACATGCGTTTATGACTTCTCGCCCCTTAAACGGGTTTCAGAGGGAGCTACATACCTTTAAGAATGAGAAAAGGCAACATAAACAAGCAAAAATGAATAAAGTATGTCATCAACAAGAAGTTCACGTGAAGTGGGAGGCACTCCGTCAAGCTGACAACTGGCCTAACTGTCCAGTGGCCACGGAGAAGGTAAAAAAAAAATAAGCAATAACCTCCTTGAAATAAAAAAAAATGAAGAGGGATTTAGGAAAGCATCAAATACAAATAAGAGTTACTGATTAGCATCGCTTTATTTGGTTTGCACAACGATAATAAATTAGACATTTTCATTTATGAGGACCCCCACAGCCACTTTTTTTTCTGTGCCTTTCATACTTTGATTTAGAACGTTGTTTCTTTTAATCTCGATCGTTATAGCGTCACTTCAAAACGCCCGCCGAGAATCACACAAACCCAGCGCCCCATCAAACCGTGAAATGACGAGGGTGTAACGCAGGGGCATAGGAGGTGGTACACTGAGCCCGCCCCCTCCCCACCAAATCTTTTTTTGCAATAGCATAGAGAGGGAAAAATGGCCACTTCAAGTGGGTTTCCTCCCCGAAATCAAAAAAGTGCCCCCTCCCCTCCTTGAAAAAATTCCTGGCTACATCACCCCCCCCCCCCTCTCAGTGAACCACTGATATCCGGTCAACTTAGAAATAAGATCCATACGGCTACATCTATCGATAACATCTAATCGACATATCCATAATGTGCCATCCTTACAGTTTAGATAGCCTACGTATTGTTAACGTCGTATGCACTTCTCTCTTGGACAAAAATTAGAGGTATACTATAGCAAATGATGTCGCATATACGTTCTCTCAACATGAAATGCATCGCAGAACTTTCTGTCTTCCAAGACCGCTTTAGTTGACATTTAGAATGATAAATATATATACTTTGCTCGTAAAATCTAGAAAGCGCTTGAACATAAATGGACATACATCGTTCGAGCGTGCGTAATGCGTACACTTACATGCGCGAGGAAATAAAGCACGCGAACGACCATAAAATTAACGTGCGTGGCATTAGTGCTGCCGTACACGATAGCGCGAGATCATATCCCAAAGGTGCTTTCAAGTGTGAATCTCTTTAGGGGCCTGGGCTGTCTTCGCTTGGCGTAACGCAAGCAAAAACACATAAAAATAGAAAAGATGAAGCAAGTGAAAACTAGAAAGAGATGGGAAAAAAATAGAAAAAAATAGAAAAGGCAAAGGAAATAGATAACTTGATAATACAGCAGACACAAAGACAGAAAAAACTGAAAAATAAAAGAAAGAGTGTAGGAATTAAAGGAAGCTCAAGAGAAACAAAGCAGACTTATTCCCAACCCCAAACTTCCTTCAGGCTTGCTGCATGTGTATTTTTGTGCTCTAGAAACCTGCGCTCCCACCGCAGTCTGGCTCTTACCTGGTGCGCTATACATGCAGAAAGCATCAGCACCATAAGGCTGGCCTTAAATTGGTCATTTGACAGTAATCTGCCCAGCCTCGCCCCGGCGGTCTAGTGGTTAAGGTACTCGGCTGCTGACCAGCAGGCCGCGGGTTTGAATCCCAGCTGCGGCGGCTACATTTTCGATTGAGGCGTAAACGCAGTAGGCCCGTGTGCTCAGAATTGGGTGCTCGTTAAAGAACCTCAGGTAATCAAAATCTCCGGAGCTCTCCACTACGGCGTCTCTCAAAATCGTATGGTCGTTTTAGGATGTTTAACCCCACATATCAATCAGTATTTGGCCAGCCTCACGCCTTTGATGCTTTCTAATAAAGTACAGCTGAGCGGCAACGAGCCAGACTGCCGTGAGACCGCAGTTCTAACACACCTACTACATGGGGGAAGTGGGCGAGATGCATTAAAAAAAAAAAAACTTTTTTATTCATTAAATGACAATGTCTGTGTATATATCTATTGAATGTCTATTCAGTGTCCATGTGCAACGTATGTACCTACAACTTTACTCGGCCGAGTTTTTCATAGTTGCGGGTACATCTAATATTTGTAATTATGATTTCTATGGATATCTAAGAGACTTTTACAATGTCCACGAGAAACATACCACGGATGTCTACACGATATTTGTAGTTCACTGGGCCGGTGTAACGTGGTGTGATGCTCAAGCAATGTCCTGTCGAAATTTGCGACTGCAACGAAACGACACGTGACACACACGCCTGCCAAGCACCCGGCGAATTGCAAGAGGGTACCCACTAAGAAAGAAAGAAAAAAAAAAACCTTAGCTACAGGCTGTAGTACCTGCTTCCTTGTGTCAATAGGATGGAAATAAAGAATGCTGTAATCCTGCTGCTAGGAGAAAATGCAGGTGCCGTCTTTGGACGAGGTAGGCTGTTCTCAGATAGGCGATTGTGTATGTGTGCAAGGGTGGGAAGTCCATTCAACGAAGCGAAAGCAGGGTGCTGAAGTCACATTCCTTTGCAGTCACTCTCAGCTCTTGGAGATAAGGACCTGAACGAATCTTCCCGAAACGAAGCAATTGAAATGCTATTTTTATTGACACTTTTTTTACCACAAAATGCTACCCACTGTTGCATAGTCAGAAAGCAGTGACTGTCAAAAGCAGACTGCTAGAAAAGAGAAATTTTGGAGGCGTTTTTTACACAGAAGAGGGTTAGCGATCATGTAAGTTAAACCTCGATTAATCTGTCTGAATCCGAAGTGCGATATCATGAAAGCGTCCAATGGCATACATGTTTAGATGGGCTACAATCCGAGCAAGTTCCGCATGTGTTGGCGAAAAGTGGATATAAAAGCCTGTATTGCTTAGGAAGTAAACATTTGTAAGTCTGCACCTGTCCTGTTCATGTGTTTTTTCTGTCAGTGTGTTCGTTATTTTTGGTGTGAAATCTACTATTGATTCTAAGAAATGCACCAATTAGCCACACAGCGAGCTCTACTAAAGGAGGCGTGCGTCCCGCTACAGAAAAGAACCAGGGTTTTTTATCGACTTAGTGACTTATAAAGGAAACACACGGATGCATCAGCGATCTGTTAGAGCTGCTTGCTGACTAAGAGGAGAAATATCTAGAAGCCAGATTGAGATTAAGTGATCAAAGTGTTAATGTGGCCATCTTTGGCCACCGAGCTCATCCCAACTTTTCATGCTTAATGTATGTCAATGAAATGACCCTGCACAAGAGCTGTATTTTTCTTGCACTTAAACCATCGACCAACTAGCGAAACTTGTTGCTCTTAAGCCACTTCTCTCCTCAGGAGTGTGACAACGCTTTGGCATCCTACCAGTCAGTTTACCTGCACTGCAGCCTGCAGAGGTGCAGTAATTTATTTCATAGGTCAGAGTGGTTTATGTATGTTCTCCTGTGAACTGCACTATCACACCACCCCAACCTTACGGATCTGCCACTGGTGACAGTGGTGAGTACACAAAATTTGTGCTTTACAACTTCATTTTCTGTGCGACTGACACAAGGAGCACTACATACGGTTTGCGAAAATTGCACTGCCCAGGTGAAAAAAGTTCCATTTTCCAATTGGGTTGTTAAACCTTTCCAGCTGGAACTATTTCCAGTTTGGTAATTAAACTATATAGCACTATGATCTACCTCAAAGTCAGAGAATATTCATTTTGAAATGGAATGCGACTAATTATTTCCAGCAGGGAACTGATTAGCTGGACACAGTTCATGTCTTTCTAGGTAAAAAAAATTCCAGTCCAAAAATGCAACTTTTTCCGTCTGGTTAGTGTTGTATTGAATTTGTGCCTCTGTGAAAAAGAAGCGTTATTTTTCTCAGTGCCGATACTCCCATCACATGGCCCACTCTGCAAAGCTGTGTTATCAGTTAAACTCGCTAAAGATTTCAGTTGTAAGCGTAATAATCCAGCTGGTCACTGTAGGCCATGACAATGCTGTCAAAGACTGAGTCGTAAGCTTGTGGGAGGAAAGCCACAGTGTATGTACATGTAGAATGATTCCGGAATAGTTATAATTCTGGTACCACAAAATGTGAACTGCACATTGAGTGGACACAGCATTCCACAGTACTTAGATGCGTGAAATTCTATAGGGCCAGGGGCATAGGCAGAATATGTACTTTGGGAGGGGGTTGAGGGGCACCACCATGATCTGGAGTGGGGTAGGCAGATGTGGTCGTGTGTCATTTTGTACTCTCTATGCAGTGGCAAAAAAAAATAAAAAATCAAACGGTGGGGTAGGAATGAGTGGGCATGGTGTGGCACCCTGTCTATGCCACTGCGAAGGGTATGCCAATTATTGTTGTCTTCTATTATTTTGAATTTTTATTTGCTCCCGTCATTCTTGAGCAATACTTTTGCCTTCATCTCGAGGCATTACAAAGAAAGTGTTGATACAAAATTTGGAAGGAAAGTAAGTTTAATTGATTAATATGTGGGGTCTAATGTCCCAAAACAAAATGATTATAAGAGACGTCGTAGTGGAGGGCTCCGGAAATTTCAACCGCCTGGGGTTCTTTAACGTGCACTCATATCTGAGCACACAAGGCGACAGCATTTTTGCCTCCATCGAAAATGCAGCTGCCGTAGCTGGAATTTGATCCCGCGAAGAAGGTAAGTTTACAAAGCCCTATTTTATTTGACGACTGTCAGAGTGTATTGATATCACTTGGGATAACAAAAAAAAAAATGCTCTACTCGGATATTTTTGACCAAGCTTAGTTCGTGTTCATCGATAAAATGATAGCCAATGATTCTGAGAAATTTCATGTCCAAATCTGCGTAGCATTTCTTGTCATCTGGTCTGAAAATGCAACACTAATTGAAAAAGTAATATCAGGGTGTTTGCCTATGCAGCCCCAGTGACTTGGCCGCGAAATTCACCGATAATGATTTGAACAACCTCTCTAGGACAAGATAAAAAGACAATCATCTCACGAGACCCTTCGATGGTAGTGTGAACAAAGCAGTAGTGGCATCTTCAAATAATTAATGCTCATTTCCTATTTAGGGAACATTTTCCTTGCGACAGAAATGGCAATGCACACACCACTTTTAATTTGCTTGAACTCAATTTACCATACAGCTCCCAAGGGTCCAATTCATTATTGATACCATCTACATTTGACTTATGCCATTCCTTATACCCCTGCATTATTTGGTAGTATTGGTTGACATAATAATTAACCCATATTGTCTGTACTTACCACAAATTTCTATTCATGTCAGTTTTATTAATTCAGAGCCCACTGTGGTATAAATTGTACTATGCACCCATAATTTTTTGTTGTTAAAGGTATACATCTTGCATTTCTCTAAGCTGCTGCCTGCAACCGGGTTCGATCACATAAAAAAAATGCATGCTTCTAGAAGTTTTCTGCCTTAGAGCTGTGGTTTCATTAATATTTATAAGGAGTGTGTGAATGGAGCTTAGGGTATTGTCCTAATTTGGCATTTTAGATTTTCTACGAGCTTTTGTGAGTGCATGCATGACTCATAGCACCACCTGCATTCAAACTTTTTGAAGACCAACATCTTCAAAGGATAACTTAGAGGCTTTATATGGCATGAAACTTTTTTTTAGCAGCGGGTGTACAAGCAAGCCGGTCTGAACGTTGATTTGTTGCGACTCTTGTGAACAGAACAGCTTCTTCCTCGAAGGTCCCAGCATCGCCTGTATCTTTGGTCACACACAAATTCATTTTCAAGAAACAGGTGCATATCTTTGCGGTAATTAAAAAAAATTGCAAGAACACAAACGATGCTCTACAGGAAAATATAGCTTTATTCATACACGTAAAAACCTTAATGAAGCTATATGTGCATGGCAACAATACTGTGCATTTAAGTATATTAGACATGTTATAATAAAGTAATTATAAAAATATCAGTGCACCACCATTGCATATTGCCCATTAGCCATTAAGGGAGCATTAAACTAAGACAGTACCAATGGTTAGCCCTCAGAGCTTTGATGCGGAAAGGAAAAGGGGATGAAGTTGTCTGCGAGCTCCTTCTTGCCTTCCACCTTCACGAATTTCGAAAATGCCTGAAATAGAAACAGAAGATGTGGCATTACTTTTGCATGAAAGGAAGGCCCTTCACACACACAGTCACAAAAGTTACACTCAAATTTTTTGATTCCTAATATTTTGCTGACTACTACTATTTATTTCTTTTCATCACTTTGTACTTTTTTTGCTACTTAGAAGCATACCAGTGGGAAACTTAAATAAGACACTGTTATGTGTCTTGCCCACATTGTACTAACAAGTGAGCAAGTGGTGCATTACAATTAGTGGCTTGTGTATATCATGCACTGAGTAATTAGAGAAGGTCACTGCAGACTTCAGTTATTTTGGCTTGGCCAAGTGTAGGTCGTAGAAATCGTTTCTTCTCCAGGTCAGTTCCACAAATTGTGAAATGAATTCCCTTTTTAGGGCCTTTTTAAGGTAGCAAACGGTGGGTCACAGATGGCAGTACGCATTAACTTGTAATCATAGAGAGGGCAGCAACAAGCAACAAACGAATACAAGCAAAATAGAAGAAATGCAATGAATTGAAACAAACAAACATTTGATTGATATGTGGGGTTTCAACGTCCCAAAACCACCATATGATTATGAGAGACGCCATAGTGGAGGGTTCCGGAAATTTCGACCACCTGGGGTTCTTTAACGTGCGCCCAAATCTGAGCACACGGGCCTACAACATTTCCGCCTCCATCGGAAATGCAGCCGCCGCAGCCGGGATTCGATCCCGCGACCCGCGGGTCAGCAGCCGAGTACCTTAGCCACTAGACCACCGCGGCGGGGCGACAAACAAACAAATAAAGAAACGGACAAAATGTTCACAAAAGGAGCATCACCAGCTGAGTTTACTGTGCAAGCTGGATAACTGAGAAATAAAAATAGTGTAAATGAAATAAACACGTCCAAGCGAATCACATGCAGGTAATTAAAGAACTAAAATTAGACAAATAGGAGCTCATGGCAGTTATCCCTACTGGTTAGAGGAGCCTTGTCCTTACCCGAGCAAAGCCTTACCCCTCCTTTTTTGGGCAAATTGAAATAGAAATATACGTTGATTCACTGTTCTTATTTGCCCAACAAAGGCTAATAAAACAGTGAATAAAGGCATATTGAAAGCATTCAACTGGAACCACATGTGCGCATTCCTTCATTCTTAGCAGCCCATTTGCCAGGACCTCGAATTTCGATCTGCAATCAGCAAGGGCCTCCCCTTTCCAAATTTGCCATTTATCTTTCACTGTAGTGAGAGCACTAGCTGGGTATTTTACGAGAGGTGATATTAACAGGCGCTCACTTCTGTTCATATATGTGCTCCAATTTCTTCAAGCTCATAGGCACTCGTACTCATTCATATTGACGTGCCTCTCACCACACGCTTATTGTTCATGTCAAGCCTGCTACAATCAGTCCTGGAACTAGTACGAGTAGCTGTGCTTAAACTGAGCGGGCCAACCTATCTCTGCAAATGGCCCATCCCACGATTTCCGACTTTCACTGTCTGTGGCTCCAAACCAGCGGAGTAAGATAAGAGAGGAGCGCCACTCACCACTTGGGGCGTCAACCCTCCCTGCACAAGGTTTGCAAATATGTCGTCATCCATGATGACAGTGCAATCAGAGGATGTGTCCCTGGGGTTCCCACGATACCAGCACCGATGCCATTCTTCAAGTCCAGTGCTACAGCGAGAAAGAAACGGAGAATTGCACATTTTGCTATCATGCGTGCTTACAGAATACACTTATTTTGCATGACATAGCAGCTCATTGGGAATCAGAACTCATTTATCACTCTTTCCTAAAAGCCAGCAGTTGCTCCTGGGACTTCCATGTTAAGAAATATGGTGAATGCATACAGCATGCAAAATGTTACAATGTTGCATATAATCAAATAGTTGCAAAGACTGAAATGTTATAACATTATAACTTCTAGCACCAGGCAAGCATGCAAAAATGTTACAATGTTGCATATAATCAAAACAGTTGCAAAGACCTTTCTTACAGCGCAACACCAGAAAAAAATACAGGACAGGAAGGAGTAGAACAGAAAGAAAAGACGGCGCTGTTCTACTCCTTCCCTGTCCTGTATTTTTTTTCTGTTGTTGCGCTGTAAGAAAGTTCACGATGGATCCTAACCAACTGGCCCGACTTACCGTCTTACTACAGTTGCAAAGACTGAAATGTTATAACATTATAACTTCTAGCACCAGGCAGAATACTGACTGTGACCTGGCATCTGAATGTTTAATCAGTGTGACTATTTGCTCAAACCTGTAGTTCATTACCTGATCATTGATTGTGCAAGTCACACTTTTACTACACATGTAATTTTACAGAGTGCAAACAAAAAAGGTGACCACGGCAATATTTAAAATATTATTTTAGAGTACAACGTAGTTTGAAAACCTGGCAAATGAAGAGAAGGATAGTCAAACAAAGAGTGTCATAAGAATACAGAATGATCACTGTGATCCAGAGATTTTCGCAGCACACAC
>WOVY01003920.1:0-20895 GCA_013436015.1 Rhipicephalus annulatus | reverse complement strand
TCTTGTGACGAGTGCGTGTGCTGGGGTTGAGGGGTCTATGCGACTTCCGTGCAAAATCAAATACTTTAGCGTGCCTGGCCAGCAGTGTAACCAACACTTTGCGCTTATGCGAGGGAATAGACTTGCTAACCATCTTATAAAAATTCGTATTCCGTGCCGGATACATCAGCATAGTTCGAATTTGCCGCATTGCTGAGAGCTCCTATGCAGATACTGCACTGCCCTTCAAACATGGCAAGGCGCATTCCTCTGGTAGTACAACAGACTCGGATGAGCAGTTAACTACCCATAATTTAGTTTTTCCCTCGGTGAGAGACACAACGCAGCGCGGCAGAAAGATGTTTTTCTTCATGCAAGGCAAAGGCACGGCTCAATCACAATATCAGGAGAACTGAAACTCGAGTCGGCATTCGAAGCAGCAACGGGCACGCTGGCAGTAGACCATGCTGGTAGAATAGTGTCTTTAACTACAACGAGTTTGTCGTCTCCGTACGCGCTGAGGCTGCTGGGCGAGGGCGGACAACAGAACCTCGCCTGCCCCGCAGTCGACAGTCGCACGGCACTCTTGCAAGAAGTCAATTCCAAGGATAACGTCATGCGTGGAATGAGCGAGCACTGCGAATTCTGCCTTGTACGCTTTGCCAGCAACACGAACAGACACAGTGCACACACCTACTGGACACAAAGCCGTGCCGCTGACTGCTCGAAAAGTAGATTTATCCCAATAAAACATAACCTTGCGGCCAAGTCTCTCCTTGAAAACTAAACTCATTACAGAAACTGTTGCACCGGTGTCTACCAGAGCCATCGTGGGAACATCGTCAATGAATACATGAACCTTGTTGTGAAGCATGTGAACTAATGGAGGCATACTTGTGTGCAAAGCGGTACGTCCAGCGACCTCGCCTCCATCGGGCCGCGCCGGCTAGTTTCCGGTGGCGGAGAGGAAAGCCGCGGCCGGGGACGGGGAGATGGGGACCGTCGCTGGCGCGTGGTAGGTGGCGTCAAGCTCCTCACAGAGGCAGGCGAGTCACTGCGGATGTTCGGCCGGTGCCCGTGCTTCTGGGCAGTTGAATCCGAAGGCCAGTAGGCGTAATCGGGCTGTTGACTTCGCCGTGCAAGCATCGCTGGTCGGTCAAAAAACGTCGTGCGTGGGCGACGTCGCGATGGGCAAAACCGGGCGATATGTCCGCGAACACCGCACTGGTAGCACACGGGGCGTTCCCGAGGCACATGAATGCTGCTGCGGTGTGGAGAGGATGCTCAGGGAACTGTTGCCACTCGGACACAAACGGAGGCGGTTGGCTGTCGTAGCTATAACTGCTGCGGGGCGCATAAGACGACTCGACGTAAGTAGCCTGTGGTGGCGGAGCCCTCAGCCGTGGACTGCGGGTGGAGTAACTGCGCTCGTCGAAACTCGCAGCATTGATGCTTGGGGATAGAGTATCACACTGCGGGTCTCCAGCTTGCATGGGAACAGAGACATGGCGACGCAGTTCCTCCCGTACAATCTGACGAATGGTGGAGGAAAGGTCGGCAGGTAGAGAATTCTGGCAGACATCGACGGTGGCAACAGTCGTGACGTTGGCCAGACGTCCGAACTTCGATGTGATGCGACGAGTTTTAAGAGCCTCGAAGGTTCGGCAGTGGTTAATCACGTCGGCCACGCATTCCAGGCTCTCCTTGCCAATGAGGAAGTGGTAGACGTCATCGGCGATGCCCTTGAGTATATGGCCCACTTTGTCTTCTTCCGTCATGTGGGCATCCACCGACTTGCACAACTTCAGAATCTCTTCAATGTAGGTTCTGCATGTCTCACCGGTGACTGAGCCCTCTGCGACAACGTCTGCTCGGCACGTTTCTTCTTCGTTGCTGGGTCTCCAAAGCATTTCTTAATTTCCTCCACAAACTGGTCCCCAGGTGTCAATGTGTCTTCATGGTTCTCAACCATACCAGCGCAGTGAAATCGGAAGAGCCCCAACGTGAGACAGCTTGCTAGCCGCATTCCAACCGTTCGAACGGCTCACCCGCTGATAGTGGCTTAGCCATTCGTCCCGTCATCGCCGGGTTTCCCTGTGAAGGTTCGCGGCTCCCTGTAGTGGTAGGGCGACGTCCTTGCGGCTGGTGTGCTGGTTGTCTCCGTCCGAGCTCATTTCTTGAGGTAATGTGTGCCAAGCCCGCTAGTCGACGGCTGCGGCGAAGCTCGTGTAGCGGTTCCGTCGTTAGGGGACGGTGCCTCTCCGGTAACACTTGGTAGTAGCTAGCTTACCCAGCACCTTCCACCACAAGTGTGACGATGGAACGCGTTTATTTACAATATGGGTAATGCAGAGGTGTAGCTCAGCCAAGGATCCACAGCGTCGCTCGCGAGCCAGTCGAGTCTCTTCCTCCTCTTCGTCGAATCTTCGCTAGCGCGTTTCAATATTCATTCTTATTCTAGAAACGCAGAAAGAGTACAGTGCACAAGTATCCCTGTTAATTTTTTTCTCGTTCTTTCTGTTCTTCGGGCAGCACGAAATGAAAACACGTCGCATAAGCCAAACACAAAAACCTGACTTTTTGTCTGCTATGCCTACATCGTAAAAAGCGAGAGCCGCCACTTTAAGGGGGGTATTCATGTGCTCCAAGCGTAGGCTGGACGAGTGGGCTTTAACATATACGCAAAGGCCTTCCACCGTTCTGCGGAAATCGTAGCGCGCTGCCTTGCTAGCCGCGTGGGCAGTGGCGGTTAACAAACAGATTTCTGCCCAGATGACCTTTATGCGTTTTCTTTCTCTCTCACTCTCTTTCTGAGTGGACACTTGGTCGGTATTATTAGCGCGTGCGTGTATGCATCTTTCTACACCACGACGCGATCGCTTCTATGAGCCGAGTCAAGCCCCTCCCCCTCTTTTTTTTTTTCGACGAGGGAAAGCCATAAAGGGAAAGCCAACGCAGTCCGGTGCATCGGCTGTCCCCGCCAGCTATGCCCGGCCGTGGCTTTTGATGGAATAGCGGAAATAACGAGCACTCGCCGAGACGACAGCGCTCCAGCGAAGCCCGACGGCATCTTCGTTCAGCCATGCACACACGCTGTCTACAGTGAGCACGCTCTGGAGCGCCCGGTTGCCGCTGAATTTCACCAAGAGGACACATGCCGGCTTTGCTGCTACCTTAACACTTGGCCTTTTTATCGTTTTGTACTTTTGCTTACTCAAGTCCCTAGTTACCTATGTTGATTCCTATCAACATAGCAATACTTAAGGAAGAGGCCATGTATGGCATCGAGACATCGGCTGCACAAACAATAACTTTCCTTCCTCTTAGTTTCCTTTATCATACTATATACTGACTAGGACAATTAGGATATCAAATCTTGAGATTATGACCATGGAATAACAATTTGAAGCTAGTGGCAGTCGGACCTAGAATGAGACTGATGGGAGGGAGCACTGATTTTTCGCCGGAGCGAGCGAAACTAGGAAGTTTTAAATGAGAGAAATGCTACTACTCCTATAAATGAATAACAACATGCTGACTTCACTTATTGTAAAGCAAGGATTACTCCATGATTTACGCTGGTAGATTTTTTTTTAAATTCCTATAAAAGGCTAAGTGGAAATATTCGTGCCCCAAAGGCGAGCACGTAAGGTTATGTTTGTGGCTAGAAGAGACGCCACTTTTTGATGGATACAAGGCAGCCCACGCCGTGTCGTTGAAGAGAGGAGAAGACAGCATAGAGAAGTGAAGTATGCAAAAGTATCGAGATTAGTACCAGTACCCAACCCTGTGCCAAGTCAGAGTACCTCTCTCCATAGTGGCAAAAGAAGTGGGTGCCAGGCGGAACTTAGAATCGACCCCAGTACCTCCCACGTCAATGGCTTACATTCTACTTCTTCGTCGCGGTGGTCAGAGTACGATAAAAAAAAACTCCCTCATTCACTTATCCTCTTCTTCCATTTTTTTCATCGTGGTCGTCGTTCTACCACACCTGACGCGAACATTCTAGTTATTCAAGAAAAACAACAACTAGAAAATACCGCACGCTGAGGGGTTTACACATGCGGATGGCGAAACAGCGATAAATTAACAAGAAAAATTCAAGTAGTTGAAACGTTCTCACGCTCTACAGGGCACTTTTTAAGCTCCAGCTAAAGTAAATGCGTGAAAATAAACAAGCCTGCTTGTGTTGCTTTCTCTTCTGTTTGCAGAAACGTGTATCCTATGCATAACACAAACCTCGCAATACACATATTACATTAATAATATATACCAAGGCCAGCCTTTATCGAAAAAAAAAAGATCCACGCGAATAAACGTTTTTAACGAAACAAATGTTATATACATTCCTCTTTCGTACTGGTATACCTTCATCCCAATATATTGGCGTCTCTCATAATCATATGGTGGTTTTGGGACGTTAAACCCCACATATCAATCAATAATCCCAATATATACACATTTTATATAGCTTTTTTGTGTTCTTAACATGAATTTGAGTACCATGCAAAGCATGGTGCACTGTGTAATTTTCTAAGGTTTGACAACGTCACATACCGTGATCTTGTCCACGACAAAAAAAAACTAGCATTGAGAAATACTGGCAACATATACGTTGCTCTGGTATACCCAGGTGGTAATCAGTCAACCGACGCGAATCTCCTGCAGCATTCAAAGGGAATTTTACCGGCAAGCAATTCATAGCACATTTTCCAACACACCTTCCACCCGAACCATCGAGACAGTCTGCAGGAACGACAGGGTACAGTAATTACAGTTTACAGTAATAACGTCGCCGATGGAGTCAGTGCTGAGACGAGCAGTGTCTCGCTGGTCGTTCGTTGTAGTTCGCTTGTTAATACACACCAAACAACTAGACCGTGGAAGGAAAGTTCTAGAAACAGCCATGTTTGAAACACGTAGGCATAAAAATGAGAAGTTCGATGGGGCATCAGCCTGAGAAACACCCAGCTGCGGCTCAGAGTGATTATACGCAGTACAGGACTCGCCGTGCTCTTTGCCTGCAGAACGTTCCAACGTCGCTTTGATCACCGACGTGTCAAGAGTAAAGCCTGCAGGATGAACGCCGCACTCCGTCTACGATAAGCAAATGCTCAAAGTTGCGTCCCGATGCTTTTCATCGCTGCTTAGGACGGGTTTCCTAACGACGGTTATCGCGATGACAGCCTATACATCTCACTAATACTCGTGGAGAGGCTATAGTTGTTGCTGCTGTTACCTCTACTGCCGTTCGCTCGCTATACTCAAGGTCAACGTCCTGAAAGGCGTATATGGTTAAGAATACGGTCAAGGTTCACGCGCGAGATTATACGGTTCAGATGGATGGCAGAGTGCCTAGCCATCGCAACAACCTTCGCCCGCATTGAAAGCATGGACGGGATCGTGAGCACGCTATTGCTTGTAGCCTCACTATTTCGTCAGATCCCGCTGTCACGAGCCACCAGCGATGACGTGTATCGATAAAGGCACACCGCTACGGCGGAACTATGTATAGCTGATGCGCGAGTGAGAAGGACCAACGCTGCAGCATGGATCGAGAATGAAGAAGCGAGCCGGAGGGGGGAACGGGAATCTATACGCCGAGAAGTCCTAAGCTCGTCGCGCTTTAAGAAAAGCGCGACTTACTGACTAATGACAAAGTAAGAAAAGGACACGAAGTGCACTTGGGTCCCGCTTTGTTTGATGCCATTTAATGAGTTAGTGATTGGTTGGTCAATTAATTGATTAATCTAAGTAATAAAAAACTGGTTGCCTGATTCAGAAAGAAGTATAAGAGAAGAGAAATACAGGACATGCAGGGAGGTTAACTATACGTCGGAATTGCTGCTCTGCACGTCGGGAAAAGACTGAGAGGGCAAAAAAGAAAGAAAGCATACAGTTCACGACACGCAAGAATACTGTTCATAATCTACAAGCGTACGTGCAGTTTCCTTGCTAATCCGCGACAGCCTTTAGTGGTGGAATTACATTAAATCCCCTCTTTTCTTTCTATTTGGAATGCAGTAACCGTTCTCCAAATGAAAAGTGATTGCTGTCGCCGCCGTGAATCGAGACAGGTTCCACCGAAGACCGACCACCAGAGAATGGTGGTGACCTTGTACGCAGCAAATCACTGACGTCCCTCAACGTTTCCTATTCTGCCTGCCACAAACGCTTCTTTATTCGTACATTTCTGTGGACAGAGACGGCACGCAACCACGAGAAAGACGTCGAGCATAAATGGACGAAAAGGGCACCGATTTCCCGCCATACAGGGCGAAAACCTCACCAAAATATTGCACGATTGTGTCAGTCTGACGAGGAGCAGTCGCTGCATACGCCGAGTTGTGTTCTTATATAGGCATACAGCGTCTCGTTCTATGCTTTGTTTGTCTCCCATCTTACTGTCACTTTGACGAAAGATTTCGCTATAGCAAGTATTTGTGAACCTTTCAGCCCTACTCATTAAGAGCTTAGAAATTGCGCATACCACAAACGAAACTGAGAAACGAGTGAGATTTGTGACTCTTCTCTACCTACGATGGTAAAGGTGAAAGCTGATGTTGGAAACGTAATGTGTGCATAAGTTGAACTAACAGGCACAGATGCTCATGATAGGCTAGCCGACCTTTCGATAAGTGGGCCTATCTTTGTCAAAAGACTGACAAATGTAGTTCTCCCCCTCTCAAAACGTCGGTCGTTTGAGGCCCCTCATCATCTCCTTCTTCTTCTCTCTACTTTCGTTACCAACTCCTTCCCTACCAAACGCTGAGTAGCAGGTCAGAAAATTGATTCAGGACGACCTGTTAGCTTTCATCTCATAATAAACCTTTTTTCTCTCTCTCTCACTTCCTACGTCTTTCTTCAGTTGCTGAATAGAGAGATCACGTGGAATATATGTCCGGCCATATGGCATGTGACAAAACTACGGAATAAACCTCATTCACTTCATACATGACCCAGATTTTACAGAATAGGTATCATGCCAACAAGAAGTGAACCTTGCCATTGCCATACAGTTGGAGACTCTTCGGCGATTAAAAAAGGTCATAGCACATCCACGAAGTGAATTATGATAAGTGGGGCGAAACCTCCATCCATCTTTCCATCTTTCTGTCCGTGCCATCTGCCATCTGTCCATGTCCATCTTTCTCTCCGTGCGTTCGGACGAGCGGACAGATGCACGGATAAACAGAAGCACGAACGGACGGCTGGAAGCATGAACGCACGGATCGATGGACGGACGGACGCACGGATGGAAGGACGGACGGATGGACAGAAGCACGGATGGTCGCACGAACTGGTGGATGGACGGAAGCACGACAGACAGAAGGACGGACGGACAGAACCATGGACGCATGTACAGACGTACGAAAGCATGGGCGGACAGACACATGGTCGAACGCGCGGAAGGACTCACGGACAGACGGACAGAAGCATGGACGCATTGACGGACGAATGGAAGCACAGACGGACGCACGGGCGGACGCTTCGCCCCACTCATCATCATTCACTCCACGGATATGCTTTGAAAACCACTAACGCTATCTACTTATATTATTTTCAAGGACATATACACACAACATTATCTATTGAGCAACTCATAAACTAGAGGTGGCTATGCACACCACTACGACCAAAGAGGAGGGAACTACCCACGACGTAAGAGCTTCACCCCTAAAAAATGAAACTCGCACCACCCTTACTGAGACGCCTAATACAATACGGCGGTGACATCCATTTTATCCTCAGTCTATTGCATTGATCCCCCTTCCCCACCCCTAAAGCTCTCTCACACACCCCAGGATCTCGCACTGACTCCGTGCTTGACACAGCTTTCATCAAGCGATGATGTCATGCGATAGACTCATCACGCAACGCCACGCTATGTCACGCCATAGTGACACCGTGATGACATCACAAATATGGCACCCTGTAACATCGTGATGACGCCATATAAAGAGGTTATTGTGTCATGAACTAATCTGTGGCATACCCCGTGTTGACGCCTCCGCCTGTGACGGTCACATTTCGCGTTTTATGGGGCATCTAAGCATTTCGCCTTAAAACTCGGCCAAGCTGCAATAAAAACGTTGCGAAGGAATACAAATCGAGAACTAAGTCTCCAAAAACAATTCTCATTGGATTCACCTGGCCCGTCACCTGTGCTCATGTGGAGACCACGACACCATACTCGTGAGAGAGAACAAGCGCAAGATCACAGTGAAAGAAGGATATTTGTTTAAGTGACACATAGCGTCGCTGGCCTGTCGGGTAGTTGAACGAAATGTTATTCTAAAGAAGTTTTCCTTTCAAAGAACGGGAAGAGAATGACGGCTGCATTGATCAGCTCGGAGAAACGTCACACGGTGAAGCACCACAAAAGTACAATGGGACATTGCGGTTAAGATCTTCTCAGCTGTCAGATGAGTGCGCTATCAAATTTCCGTGCTCTATAAAAAGAAAAACACAGAGAATGTGTCATTTTTCGCCGAGTCTACAGCGTCGCGTACCGGTGACATTCAGGCGGTATCTACCTTGTATAACGTTTGCAAAACGGCAAGCGAAAGCTCTCGGGAGAGCATGTTCGCGAGAAAATACTTACCACTCGCCTATAATCTAATCGAGGTAATGTTTTGATGTGTTTCTCGTTAGCGTTTTCTGTGTTTTAACTATATTCGACTATACTGCGCGTCCCGACTACTCGCTAACAGCCCTAAGCTCATGCACCCCTGTTCGTCGTATATTGCGACAACTTTGCACTGACGGGAAAGCAACGGCGGCGGAGCTTCTGCACAAGTAGCCCTAGGCGAAATAGTCTCATCTGGCGCGCGTCTCGTAACGCTATATATGGGCAGTGGCGGGGTGCACCATTAGCGTTTCATGTAGACGCATTGTTGCGTTCAGCCAGCGACTCCTAGGAATACCCGCCGTAAACATGATCGATCCTTAGCATCCACACTTGCGCGAACTAATGTTAACAAATATAGTTATTTTCCCAGAACAGTTGATGACTGGAACTCACTGCCTCATGAGAATTTTTTTTCGGCTGATAATTTCGCTATATCGGTGGAATGTTATCTACTTGGTGATTAGAGTGTTCAAATGTGTTATAAGTTTTGTTGCTGTTTCACAGATATGTGACCTCTGTTAGCGTATATATACATGTGTCCTTGTGTGTGTTTTTGCTGCTACGAATCACTTGGTGTTTCTTATGCCTCTCCCGCCTGGACAAAATGCTGGTCTGCGTACCTCTAAATAAATAAATGAATAAAATGAAATCAAACATTGGTAGTCGTTCTTATCTGCTCGACACTTTAGCAAATAGCGTTCTGTATCCCCACAAGTCCTGCAAGTCGGACACAATGCCGTCGCGGGGAACCTGATCTAAATACGCGTCAGTCATTTACTTCTTTACTCCTACGCAAATACCGAACGACTTCGTAAACGCTATGCTGGTAGCTATGACCGACAATTTGGCAGACATCCGGGGATATTGGTTTCCGGTCACGAAATTGTGTTCCGAAAGATTTGGTCTGGGCGACATCTGTCACTCGAGAAGTTCTGCGCAATGGCTCGTTACGTTACCACGTATGCACGATCACACAAAGATTGAAAGAGAGTGATGAAGAGGAAGGCCGGGAGGTTAATCACATTTCAGCATCCGGTTTGATACTAAGTACGAGGGAGAGGAATAGTGCCAAGAAATAGCGTATAGATATAAAAATGGCTTATAGGCAATAGGTTCCTGTGTGTCTTCGCAAACAATTTCTGCCGTCTATGGTCAATATTTCCACGCTTCGCGCGCAGCTCGAAGCCAATCCGAATGCGTTGAGCAAATCGAATTACAACGCTCGTACACGAGCCAATCGACGAGGATAGCTCTTTACTTCGGCAGACTGAGTCGCAATTTCGTCCCATGGCATTCGCTGCTCACGCTTGTCGTCGCGACGGTCCTGATATCCTCAGACAAATTCAGAAACGCGACCTTATTCTTTTACGTTTTCAATGCGAAGCATTGATTTGATTGATATGTGGGTTTCAGTGTCCCAAAACCACCATATGATTATGAGAGACGCCGTAGTGGAGGGCTCCGGAATTTTCGACCACCTAGTGTTCTTTAACGTGCACTCAAATCTGAGCACACGGGCCTACAACATTTCCGCCTCCATCGTATCCAGCAGCCGCCACAGCTGGGATTCGATCCCGTGACCTGCGGCTCAGCAGCCGAGTACTTTAGCCACTAGACCACTGTGCCGGGGCCCAATGCGAAGCATTTCTTATTGAACATCAGGCACTTTGAGTGTTTCTTATCTACTTTTCTATCTGGCCGCCTACGTCTGGGCGCTTTCATGGTAGCCTCTTATTGAAATTGAAATTGAAATTGAAATTTATTCCGCAACAACAAATACATGTTACGAGGAGGGCAGGTAAAAGCTGTGAGAACAGCTTGAGAAGCCCTGACCCCCTAGTACACAGGGTAGCACAGAAAGACGTGCGGCTAAGGACAACCAAAATAAAAGTGTTTCACAATGTGCATTAAAAAAAGAAACAATGAAAGATTACAATGAAAGATCACCGAGGTAGTCGCCAGTTCACATTATTATATAAACACTATTCGCAATTTTTTTGGTGATATGCTAGATATATCAATGTTATGTTCCCTAATTATGCGGTTTAGAAGTGTAGGCAGTTGAAACTTTAACATTTGATTTCCGTATTTCGTTCTACATTTTGATATGTGCCACACTTCAGGTTGACGTACATTATAAGCAGGAAAATTTTTCTCTAACCTGGCTATTCTGGCAATCGTATCATTATTTTTCAATAAACCGAACTTATATAAACGGCTTAGTTTATAATCATATATTGATGCAACCTGAATGATGTAGTGTTTTTTAAACAATTCTGCTGTGTGGCTGCGATGTGGTAATTTAGAGGCAAGACGCAAAGCTTTCTTTTGCAAGATGGTAAGTTTGCAAACGTTTACAGTTGTCGTTGTGGACCATACAAGAAAGGCATAATTCAATAATGAAGAAAACAACGAGTTATATATGAGCATGTTTACAGAAACAGGAAAATAGTAGCAATGACGGCGCATGACGCCGATTATACGAGATAGTTTAGTAATAATATGGTTCACGTGATCATCCCATGTCATGTTTTGTGAAAAATACACGCCTAATGATTTAAAACTTTTGACGACTTCAATTTCTAAATTATTTAACGAAATGATGGGAAACTGAACTTGTGTGTGGCGGGGGTGAAATAAAACAGCTTTTGTTTTTTTTATGTTTAGTTTTAGAGAGTTTTCTTGGGCCCATGTGTTAATTTTAGACAGTGCGTTATTCGCTCGGCTACCTAGATCGCTGCTACATCTGCTTGAAAAAAACAAACTTGTGTCGTCAGCATATATAATGTAATGGGCAGATTCATCAATACGAACTATCTCATTAACGTAAAGTATAAAGAGAAACGGTCCCAAAATGCTTCCCTGCGGGACGCCTGTTTTAATGGATTTTGTTGCGGAATGTTTGCCTTGAATTACGACGAATTGAGTTCGGTGTTGCAAGTATGAAGTGATTAATTTGTGTGCAACGCCTCTTATACCGTAATGGTCCAACTTTTGTAGGAGAATTTTATGATTAATGAGGTCAAAGGCTTTTGAGAAATCAAGAAAAAGACCGAGTACCATATTTCGGGATTCAAAATTCTCTAGAATGTATTCTTTTTGTGCCAGTAGCGCGAGCTCAGTAGATTTATTTTTCCGGAAGCCATACTGCGCTGAAGTAATCAAGTTGAACTTGTCAGTAAAAGAGTTCATACGTTTCAAAATTATTTTTTCCAGACCCTTAGAGAATACAGGTAGAATCGATATAGGGCGGTAGTTGGACATGTCATTTCTGGGACCCTTTTTATAGATAACTGTCACTTTTGCTATCTGCATGTTTCGCGGGAAATGTCCTGTGGACAAACATATGTTAAAAATGTAGGCAAGACAGGGTGCTAGTATGTCAATAACATACTTAACAGGTTTCATCTGAATATTGTCCGCGTCAGTGGCTTTGCTATTACTGAGTGTCAAAAATGTCGCTACTAATTCACTCTCTGAAATTGGCTCTAGAAATATTGTTTGGTTATTTCGAATATTCATATATTTTAAAGAAGTACTACTGGTTGTAGGGCCGCCAACTGACATACCCTGGTTGTGCGGCCCGTGCCGTATGGCACGGGCCGCACAACCAGGGTATGCGTCTCAGGTGATTGACAGTTCATATCTACCCCAGAACGGCGAGTAAAGATATTAACTTAAATGTGGGAGCAATAAGAGTGGCTCGCATCGGCAGCATTGACCAAACGAATTCAAAGATAAAAATCGGGATTTCAGCTGCAATCAAACGCGATTGCTCTGCCTACAGTCCTGTAATTAACCACCCCTTTTTCCGGTGTTGCTAAAAAATTTCTTGTTCGCGCTCAGCTGATCTACCACGAACAACGTTATATCGGTCAAATTAACGAGCTGTTAACTGGACGAGTGACTGCGCGCGTTATGGTGGCTTCGATATACAAAAGTTCGCGCCCATGACCTTCGGGGCTCTGTACCGGATACTTGCATTGCGATCGCCCACGCTTCCGCATAATACTAATGTTACACTCGTATAAAAGCAGAAGTTGCAGCATTGCTTCCATCGAGCCGTATGTGGAAGAAACGCAAGGTTAATAAAATTCACCCTGGAGACAATCGCTGAGGAATGGAGGCCTGGGTGGGGAGAAAGATGCTGGGACCATTGTAGCAAACAATGGCACAGCCGCGCTATCTGTTCGCAGTGAAGAGCAAGGAAAAGAGGCGTAGTATGAATGACGACACTCCACCAGCGTTGCCAGGACAACGCTGCTGCAGTGTGCGTTCTTCGTGCCCCGCATTCCGTATCCTCGACAAGAAGCGTCTAATTGACGCTGAATCGAGCGATGCGCGTCGACATAGGCGAAACGTGCCTAAATACTGCCGGAAATCCAGCTAAGGGGGGTATCAGCGCGCGATATCAGCATGCGATATAGCCAGAATACATCACAATATTCTTTTGCTGTGTGTGCTGTGAACGTACGGGTCATGAAAATAAAAGCCTCATGGCGGAAGTGCCCGGTCCCCTTGTCCAATATACAGTAAAACCTCGTTCATTCAAATTCCGTAAGACCGGAAATTTTTCCAAAGTAAACAAATTCGAATAATCGCAATTATCAAGAAAACAATAAATAAATGTGTATCACACCCATTCGCTTTCGTTTTCTTGATTAATCGTTGTCGGAGCCGCTATTTCCGTCATCCTGTGACTTCATTTTTAATGCGACCATGGCACCTGACTTTCGTGTTTAATTTGACCGAAGCATGCCAGCACCCCTCCTCTTTTATTGTATGAACCAGCCTGTACCCTTACCCCTCTCAGTACACGATATTCTTTCGTACAAAAAAAAAATGGCAGGCAGCTGACAGTTCGTCCGTCACGATGCACCAACCAGTTTATATACCAGCTCACAACCGGCGCTAAAACGTAATGTGTCACAGCTTCTACCATGTTTGAGCAATTTTTGAGCAATGACGTTGCGCTCGCACATGGAATCAAGTTGAAAAGAAAGTTCTGAGTCACATATTCACGCCTGGAGAAAACCGCGGTCGCTAACTGATGAAGCCAGCAACGTGGACAGAGCCACATTGTTTGGCTCGTCTGCGACCCCCGTTCTAACCCTTTTGCATCGCACATTTCCGCCTTCTCGCGCTCGGCACGCTCCGAGAATCATCCGATTCTTGCAGGTTGCCAGCAAAAGAGAGTGAATGAAATACAGTTCTATGCCATGGAACAAAAATATGCTGATGCTGGCTAGAACTAGAAAACAAGGACGAATTTTTTTTCAGAATTAACGAGCGTAAACCTGTGCTGAGCTTTTACTATATATATATATATATATATATATATATATATATATATATATATATATATATATATATATATATCTTTTCGTTTGCACCAGTACCAGCTCCTCATCTAACTATAAGCACTTCAGTCACCTTCGAAGAAGCGAAGAAACACAGCAGCTTCTTTTGGCATTTTTGTTTTCGCCCTTAGCTCCATACATGGGGCCATTACGGAAATTATTTCATCTTTACAGTTTCACCGTAAAATTTAGGAGAATTTTGTTCATCCGTAGTTATTACTAGAGGCCACTTTTCTGAAATCTCAAAGCAGCAATGGGTTTTTCGCATCAAGGACTTCAATTCTTCTATTTGACGTAACTGCTGCACTCAACTAATTTAAAAGTTGGTTCATTTACCTTCCTATTTACTTCTCAATATGGCTGCTGCTAAAGAAAAACCAACTGTGAAGACAGCGAGAAAATATCGTCTTTTGCTGATTTTAAACAGTATTGGAACCATTTCTGAAAACACTTTCTTGTATGTATATATATATATATATATATATATATATATATATATATATATATATATATATATAGTATATATATATCTATATATATATATATATATATATATATATATATATATATATATATATGCTTTTACTCGGCGCCAATGTGTCTGACAATCTATAGATTGATTGATTAAAATGGCTGAACTTGTAAAACAGAAGAGGTGATGTTACGCCCGCAAAAAATTAAGTGCTCTCCTTTGCATCTAAGAGTATTTTACCGTTGCCTTGAGCGCCTGTACCACGTGTGAGCATGCTCGCGCTCTAGCCATCTGGCAGCCTTAGCAGTTGCGTGTTCTCCTAGCAGGCCGTATTTCACGACTGTTTGCCACTTAGGCAGAAGTTTCCCACACGCTGTCATATGTTTCGACAGATGGCGCGCAGTACCTGACATTATATAGGTTCATACTTACATATATATAGTTTGACTCCATCGGCGAGACGACCGTCGCAGTGCAAATGCGCTCGTTCTTACCTCTTTGCTCTTTTTTTTAATGTGTATGAGGGTGCCAATACGTGTGCCACCTGCTCCAAACACAAGGCTATACAAAGACACAGAATGCAACCAGCGCGGGCGCAATTTGCCACCAGAACCTAATTGTATACAGCATCTCTGTGAAAGTTATTCGTTTGGCTTTCCTTTATCGATGTCGGGCGCCTCAAGGCCTATACGTCCCACGCAGTACAAGTGAAATCACTTTCGGCACGTGCGCCATCAAGAGCGCTAGGGCAAGGGGGAGGTGGAAGGTATATTTACAAAAGTGAACAGTTCGGCACAATGTTTTCAGCATGCTCTCTGCGTGCGCAGGTGTGGCGACGACAAAACACTGGATCATAATATTCGCTCCTGCCCTGCCCTGGCCGAACAATGATGCGGGATCAGGAGCCGCTGTCGCCTGCTCGGTCTCGCTGCGGCGACGGCGGAGGACGCCCTTTTTCCCAACGCTCGCAGATACAAACCGCCCGAACTTGCTTGAGTTCATTGCTTCTTCGGACCTCGCCGCGAATGCTCTAGCTTCATGCCAACGATGGAGGTGAAAAGACACTCTTGCCCCCACGCTTCTATCTTCTTCTTTCTATCATCTTTGCGTCTCTTCTTCATCCCTAAAAGTGCTGAGATCAGGAGGCAGAAAATACCGTCAACAATATTTCTTATTCTTTCATGAACCTCTCTCTCGGTCTTTCTCTGACCTAGGTTCATGCTAGGATGGCTACTGGTTGTGCCATAGATATATGGCCGCTTTTCATGATATTCAATATTACAACATCTGGAAAGGAAATGCTTAACCACCGATAATGCAGATACGGCACTATTCATGTTATTTTTTTGCCACTGTTCCTACACGACGTAAAAAGCAAAGCTTGTAATGATTTCTTCTGTGTATGCTTCGTCTATGTCTGTGCGTATTCTATCAATGCAGATTATTTCTTTTTGTGACAGCAGCTCGTGTGTCGTTCTTTCACCATTCTGTCTTTAGCACTGCTTGTTCCCGTACCTATGGGGTAGTTGTGAAGTTGTTTGAACAGCACGGCTGCTTGTGGCTGCAGCAAATGAACCTTCTTTAGCGAGTTCATTACCGTGAACTCAAGCCTTTCTTCTTTATGTATGTATGTATGTATGTATGTATGTATGTATGTATGTATGTATGTATGTATGTATGTATGTATGTATGTATGTATGTATGTATGTATGTATGTATGTATGTATGTATGTATGTATGTATGTATGTATGTATGTATGTATGTATGTATGTATGTATGTATGTATGTATGTATACGTGCGCACATACGTACTATCAGCAACAGAAGTTTGCAGGACGTTAGATCCGCAAGTAATTCAAATTTCTGCTATATCAGTGTTTGATGCTTGTAATCAAGCTGGTAACTCTAAAGTTGAATGGCCTGTGCAGAATGGACAATATTTTTCGAAATTGAATTCCCAGACAAAGCGGGAATTCAGCATTATCGAACATTTTGCGTCCCGCAAGCTCTTGCTGTAGATATTAAGTATTTCCACTTTTGTCAGTCCATCTGTTTCTGCATTCATCGAAATATATTGTTACGCACAATCCAAATGGTGTAAGAATAACTGTTTATTTGGGCTAACTTGTACCCGAAAAGTAAAAGAAAATGTAGCAGCGTTTTTAACAGGCGATCAGCAAAAGGAATTAATCTCCGAGCAGCCCTCGAGCGGTGCGCCACTTATTTTCTTCAAAATCCCGTGCTGAGGAGGCGTGCGCCGTCACGGCCTTTTCTTGTCTCATCATCGGGCCGCTGGTCTTTTGGGGGCGCACGAACTAGCGCGCGTAGTTTGAATACTGCGTTTGTCTGGCGTCTATATATATATATATATATATATCCATATTTATATCCATATTTAGGACATGCGTGCTAGCCTCCCATTTCTTTCATTTGCCATGTGAAACACTTAGTTCTTTTATTTATTTATCTGTGTTACTGCCATCATGCGTAGCAAAGTATTGTGCAGGCTTAATCATGGCTGTCTAGAGTGGTCGAGCGCTTGTTTACCGAGGCTGGCGCCGTATAGAGATGCTACGTAACGTTATTCACAAGCTTCCACTTATGCTTGAATCACACCACAAGGACTTAGCATGTGGTATGAATATGTTCGGTATCATTGCGGCATCGGTCTCTGCATAATTCTGAAAAAAAAAATCACAGCATATCCACTCGGAGTGAATGATGGAGAGTGGGGCGAAGCATCTGTCCGTCCATTCGTTCTTGCTTCCGTCTGTCCATGCGTCCGTCTGTGTGACCGTCCATGCATCCATTCGCCCATCCGTGCGTGCGTCTGTTCATGCGTCCGCACGTCCATATGTGTGTCCGTCTCTGCGTTCGTCCATGCATCCGCCCCTGCGCCCTTCCATGCGTCCATTCGTCGGTGCAGCCATCCGTGAGTCCGTCCATGCATCTGCCTGTGTGTCCGTTCGTCCACCTATTCAACACTCCAAGTACCACCATCTCGCATCTTTTCATCATATATTCCGCATATGCGGACATTCCAAGGACTAAACGAGATGTGGCACACGCACATTTTCTTACGGCTTGCGCTTCGTGTCTACTTCCCACATTTAACCACCTCGAGGTCATGGTATATACTAGTTCACTGTATTTATGGCAATGCGGCCCAACGCTCGCTAAACCTTTCTAAAAACAAGGAGGTTACGCCCAGCGAGTATAACGTAGCAACCTTTTCCTGTCAGATAGTGCTCAATGTACATGCCAATGTCTGCTAATGGGAAATGAGAGACAGAAGAATTTGGCTTTTACTTTCTTACGGCGTTCGCTTCGTATCTACTTCCCACCTTTAAAAACTACCTCGAGTTCATGGTATATACTAGTTCACTGTATTCATGGCACTGCGGTCCAACGCTCGCTAAACCTTTCTAAAACTAAGAAGGTTACACGCCCAGCGAGTATAACGTAGCAACCTTTTCCTGTCAGATAGTGCTCAATGTACATGCCAATGGCTGCTAATGGGAAATGAGAGACAGGAGAATTCGGCTTTTACTTTCTTACGGCTTTCGCTTCGTATCTACTTCCCACCTTTAACTACCTCGAGTTCACGGTTTATACTAGTTCACTGTATTCATGGCACTGCGGTCCAACGCTCGCTAACCTTTCTAAAACCAAGGAGGTTACACGCCCAGCGAGTATAACGTAGCAACCTTTTCCTGTCAGATAGTGCTCAATGTACATGACAATGGCTGCTGATGGGAAATGAGAGACAGGAGAATTCGGCTTTTACTTTCTTACGGTTTTCGCTTCGTATCTACTTCCTACCTTTAACCACCTCGTGTTCATGGTATATACTACATGTAGTTCATTGTATTCATAGCACTGCGGCTCAATGTTCGCTAAACCTTTCTAAAACTAAGGAGGTTACACCCAGAGAGTATAACGTAGCAACCTTTTCTTGTCAGATAGTGCTCAATGAACATGCCAATGGCCGCTAATGGAAATCGCAGCGTGCGCTTTGACTAAAAGCCGAATGCTCCTGTCTCTCATTCCCCTTTAGCAGCCATTGGCATGTACATTGAGCACTATCTTTTATTGTTCAACAACGCACAGAAGAAATTTCACACCGGCACCACCTTGGAGGTCAAGATTTTATACTTGTTAAGCACTACAACGGCTATGAGGGACGAACGGGTACAGCTATAAAGAGCTTCGCTCCTGGAACAACATGAATGTGAGAGAGCAGATTAACGAGCAAAATTAGGCAACCGATCTGAGAATTCATTATATGGCAGAGACACCCGCCAATAGATAAAAAGAGAATTGTGTTCACACAGGGGGTCAGCGTGCTGCCGAAATACGAGAGGCCTGCTCGCGTGCCAATACCTTCAATTGAACTGGGAAAATCAGCAAAACAACGTGAGTACTGCCTCGGGCTGTTTAGGTATAGGCGGATTAAGCGCATGAGATGTGCGCCAGCCGCTTGCTGGGGAAGAGTAATAAATCCAATGCACACAAATATCGGAGGAGAGAGAGAAGAGAGAAAGGAGCATTGGCTCATTATGTGCGTTGCGTTGATTGATGAGCCTCAGTTTCGAGAAAGAAATTTCTCCACCACTGTATGCGCTGACAAAGAGTTACGAAGAAGAATGTGTTTACTTAGCCCGCAGCCGACGCTGGCAACAGCGTTCGCGAAGCTTCGCCAGTAAACGAGACGTGTCGGCGACCAATCACCGCTTTTTTTTTTTTGCGGAAATTCCCTGGCAAATACAGTGAGAAAAAAAAGAAAACGGGCGGCTCTAGTAGCGGAAACATGACCCTTAGCTTTTCATCAGTTTTATAGGGGCGCGTTCGATCAAGCCTCTTACAAGAAGTAGAATGGAGAATGATGAGCCAGGTAACGGAAGAAAAGAAAGTTAAGAAGGAACTGGGTAATTGGAAAACGCCTCGTCGGTATTCAAAAGTTCTTTGATCGGCCAGCTGTAAATAGCATATTCTCCAGCATATCTTAGATTAAAAACAAGGATTGGTGCGTACAAATATGGGGTCATGTAAAATCAAGACAATAGGACGATGAAGAAAAAAAAACTTTCGGAAATAATCAGCTACCAAGATCGTGACGAATCCTAGAGGCAGCAGACTGATTTTCATGGCAATACACTTGTCTGCTGCGACAACGCGTTTCGTTTTCTAAGAAAACACATTGTGCACATAACGACATTCGGTAACGACACCATAAATAATGATAATTTGTTTCCCGAAAATTTGTATTAGCTTGCGATTCGGGTACCTTTGTTGCTATCCTGTAGCATTTTAAACTCGATCTTTCGCCAGCAACATTTTCCACGGACAACTTTGTGATCCTAGTAATACCTGCACTGCGAGACCACGCTCATTGCTCTGCAAGCGCAATATAAACTACAGCGTACTCGTACAACTAGCAAGTGCTTCACGGAAACGTAATTGGTGGTTCTTTTCATTACGGAATACGATGGAAAGTTTACACCCCTGACGATCAATTCAGCCAATAATGATGAAGCTTAAATGAAAGTGTTGATTTGGGAAAGGAATCTTCCGTCCTTATAGTACCCGTCTATCAAGAAAACTGTAATATTTGGCGTTAGATAGCATCATATTTGGGCTCATAAACAGTTACATTCTGTTATATTCATTTCGTATATAACAGCTTCTTCTTGCCAGTGTTTACCTACGGAGCAGCAAAACATGAGGCTTACAAAGAAGGTTCTGCTTAAATTGAAGATGACGCAGCGAGTGATTGAAAGGAAAATGATAGGAGTAACCTTGAGATACAAGAAGAGAGCAGAGTGGATTAGGGAAACAGGGGTTGAGGATATCACAGTTAAAATCTAGAAGAAATGGACATGGGCCGGGCACACGTATAGAAGGCACGTAGGCAGGATAACTGCTGGTTATTAGGGTAGCTGACTGCATTCCCACACGAGGCAAATGCACAAAAGGGCGACAGAAAGTTAGGTGGTCCGATCAGTATGAAAACAACGCAGGTGAAAACGTGGCAACGGAAAGCACAGGACCGGGTTGATTGGCGGAACGTGGGAAAGGCCTTTGCCCTGCAGTGGGCGTAGTCCAGGTGATGTTGTTGTTGTTGTTGTGATGATGATGATGATGATGATGGTGATGATGTTGATGATGATGATTTGATGTGCAACTCTTTCCATGTTCAGCAATCCTTATCGCATCAAATGCCTCAAGGAACGATAGAGCTCCCCCAGGTGGTCGAAATTTGCAGAGACTTCCACTAAGGCGTCTCTAATAATCGTATGGGCGCTTTGGGGCGTGAAACCACATATATTCTTATTATTAACGATCAGCTCGAGGCGGAAAGGAATTTCCGCTTTGCCCGTCGATCGCACATTGCATATTGTCACGGGGTCGTGACGTGCCGAAGACAGGAGACTTCGTGTTGGGATTTAAC
>WOVY01003919.1:0-16497 GCA_013436015.1 Rhipicephalus annulatus | reverse complement strand
CTAATGATTGTGCAAAACAGCTTCACTTGTCTTCGGTAGTTTCGACAACGAATATTACGGATAACAATTTCGAACGACCCTAGCATAACAACTAGCCTGACCAGAAGATCAGTGTAAACAAAACAGCAACATAAAATTTCGCGCGTTCGGTGTGTGGTGTCTATGCGTCTGTCCATCCGTCCGTACGCAGTGATGGACGCACAGACAGAAACATGAACGGACTCATGGACGGACGCAGGGATGAAGGAAAGTACGGATGGATGCATGCACGAAAGCACGAACGAATGTTTTGCCCCACTCACCATCATTCACTCCGCAGATATGCTGTGAAGACCACTAACGCCCTCCAGTTATATTATTCCCAAGGACATGTTGACAGAAATCATGTATTTACCAACACATTAACTAGAGGACTATAACAACTGTTAATACAGAGAAGGGAACTACTCATGGCTTAAGGATCTTCGCCCCTAATTACTTGCGATTATCGCCGCGTCATCACGTTATCTGCCGCAGCTTGCACTCCTTCACGTGCTGATTGCGCAGCGCGAGTTTCGTGGCGAATCCGCGCCATAATAGGTGGTTTTATCATGTGATTTATGGCAGAGCTTTGTGGTTGGAGAATAGAACGATAGTCGCTGGTGCGCTCGTACCACATGGTTAGCAGCCGCCGGCAGCGGGCAGTTGCAGCCGAAGCTTCGAGTAGTAAACATGGTCCTTAATATGTCTTACTCTCGTTCCTGAGGGGTTTCCGGGCAACCCGCATCCCAAACACCCACAGTTCGAGCTCAACAGCAAGAACTCCGCCTTGGGGTTTCGCTGATTTCATTCCCGTTCACACATGCATGGTAAAAAGGGGGTAGATGAGATCGCCCGACTGCTTCCACCACATCCCGACTTGGGCTCGCTTGATGCTGATGTCGCTTACCTGGAGCTGTAGACGCTCAAAAACGTTGTGCTGTACCTGGACCTGCATGCGATATACGAACGGGTCGAGCTAAATCGACCGTTCATGGGCATCCAGCGCCTTTATGTCACCGGGTAATTACAAGCTACGTGGTGGCGATGCATCGTACACCAACAAGGACATTGAAGCTTGCGCTGAGGACTTAGAAAAGGACAAGTCCCTTGAAGCTGAACTGAGTCGTCTCAAGCGGGGCACCCTGCAGCACGCTACCCACATCAGCCACTTGGAGCGTGAGTTGGGAAAATTCACTGATAAACACGATGGCCTCAAGCTCACGCACAATGTCTACAACTCCTAGCTAACCAACAAGAGAAGAACCCCCACATTTCTGACCTGAAGGACAAGGTTCTTACTGTGGAGCAACAGTTCGTAAAGGAGCCGGACGAGTCGCGTAAACATTTCTTTGGGGTCAAGGCATCCTGGAGTGAACAATCAACAACCTTGAAGTTTAGATCTTCAAGGTGAACTGAAAGATGACCGATGACTCCCAGGAACGCAGTCGCGTGGACAGGCTACTGGCGTCCAGTAGCACGCCAAAAATCAGCAGCAGCAGTTGTGCCTCTAGTTCTGAGGGCAGTTGCTAGGGAGGGACACTTAACTGGCCAACGTTTGGTGTAGCGACGAGGGAGAGTCCCAGTCACAGCGCGTCGTCCAGGACTCTCAGCTGGACAAGCTGTGGATGCCGGAGGCTGACTTTCATGCACAGCTCTCACAGCCCCAGCAGGAACCGCGATTGAGAGGCCAGTAAAGCGCAGGCAGCAACTACGGTGCTCAGCAAGGAAGGAAGTCGACTTCAATGGGAACCAGGAGCTGATCCCATGGCTTTAGGCTGGCCTGGAGACCTTGTCGGCAAAGTTCTCGAAATTTGATAGGCGGCTTGGTGCTGCGTTGCAGCATGTGACAAGTACAGTCTGATGAGGAGAGAGGCAGAACTGGAGACCATGCATGCGGGAAATGTTTCAAAGCTCAAGCAGGACTGGCCATGGCAGGTATAAAAAATAAGCGACTAAAGGCAGAAGTTGATACGAGGCAGCAGTAAGCGGATAAAATAAATGGAGTGGAATAGGAGATGACGCTGCTTCCGGAATCCCTGAGGAGAGAAACAGAAATGTCGGAGCAACTGTAGGAAACTGTGGCCAACACGAGCAGCTGCACCAACGTGTCTGACATGGCGTGCAGGGTGGCTGATCTCAAAGACCAAAGCTGCGTCGGGAGTAATAAATATTATCGTTTAGGCCGGTTAGTTTGACGAGTTGTTTTTCAAAAGTGATGGAAAAAATGATCAATGAACGAATTTTATGGTGGCAAGACATGAAAAAACTACTACCAGAAAGCATAGCCGGCTTCAGAAGAGGTAGATGCACAATGGACTGCATTCTGGATTTGGTCACAGATGTGGAAAACCAACGAACGCAAGGAAACATCACTGTCGCTGTATTCCTTGATGTCCACCGAGCATACGACACAGTGAGTCACGTTCACGTTCTGGAAGGCCTGGCGTTACAGGGATTCAAGGGCAAGATACTGCGTTGGATCGCTGACTTCCTGAAGCACCGGAAAATTTTTGTAGTTACGCAGGAGGGGCCCAACGTCAGAACATGTCGTCAACCAAGGAGTGCCACAGGGCAGCGTACTAAGCCCTACTCTCTTTAATGCAGTCATGGCGCAGCTCCCATATAATCTTCCACCCAACATCAGATGTTCAGTATATGCTGATGATATAAGTATATGGACGTCTGGTCCATCGTTTTTGGATATACAACAAACTCTACAAGAAGGATTGGATAATGTAGACCATTTTCTAAAACAAAGAGGTATGGCACTGAGTCTGGCCAAAACAGCCATACTTCCGTTTACATTAAAAAGACCTGGAAATTTCCAGATTATTCTGCAAAATCAGCCTATTAAAATGGTTAAAACTCATAAATTCTTGAGAGTAATTTTAGACCGGAGACTAACATGGTCGCCTCATGTCCAGTCCCTGGAACAAAAAGTGAATCAGGCCATTCGAATCCTCCGGCATCTCTGCGGGGCCAAATGGGGTGGTACTACAGAGTCGTTATTAGCCCTACATGTTGCCTGGATACGCCCCATCGTAACTTACTCACTGCCCCTGCTGCACGGACTCCCAGCCTCCACCGAAAGGAGACTTCACTTGTTATTGGCAAGGAGCTTGAGGGTATGTCTGGGTTTACCACGGTCAACTTCCAGTGATTTAGTGTATGCGGAGGCTCGAGAGCCACCTTTGGCAGTACTGCGAACTAAAGAAACATCTCGAAATTTATTTAGAATTTTCACGCAACATGAAAGTCATTTTTTATCTGGTGCACTAACACAAAGAACGGCAACGAGACTACAGGATACTATATCATCATTTCAAGCAGTTGTACCAGAATTTAAACAATGGAAACCTTCAAAACCACCTTGGACGCTGCCACTTCTCAACGTTATCCGTGAAATAGACGGCATAGAGAAGAAAGCAGCCATGGCACCTCTAGTAGCGGCACAGTTGGTACTTCATCAGCTTCATGTAATGCATAATGAAAAAACGAAGATATATACAGATGGATCATGCACAGAAGAAGCGTCAGCCTGCGCGGTCTTTATACCCGAAATTCAGGAAAAGAAGATGTACAAATTATCGCACAAGTCTTCATCGACGACAGCAGAATTGGTGGCTATCTTTGAGGCAGTTAAGCTTATCTGCGAGAATCCAGATCCACGAAAATGGGTGATATGCACTGATAGCAAACCTGCTCTTCAGCTAATCAGAAATGTGAGATCACCTTACAGAAATGGTGAAATACCACAATGTATCGCAGAAACTGTGGAATATGCCTCATCGCAGGGTCACAACATCGTATTTCAATGGATACCCAGCCACATTGGAATAAAGGGAAATGAAGATGCTGATAGTCTCGCGAAGAAAGCATTGAAGGAAGGACGGTATTGCACAATCCCTATATCTGGGACGGATATTCGACATTTTATATCGCAGGGGGCTAACCATTGTTCGATGGAGAAGTGGTTTGAGAGCCCTAAATCAAAGGAAACGGTACTTTATGAAGTTGATCCACACAGAAAATTTTCCATAGCGACAGACCTTCCACGACACCTAGAGACATTGATCCACCGACTTAGATTGGAAGTAGCATACACAAACAGCTTCCTGCACAAGATACATCGATCCAACTCACCGGAATGCCATTGTGGTCATGCAGAAGAAAATGTTCGCCATATTCTTTTGGAGTGCATTAAATACGCGAAAGAAAGAGAAAAATTAAAGAACAAATTAGCAAGTTTGGACAGACGGCCCCTCACAATAAAGAAACTACTTGGACCATGGCCTGAGATGCATCTTCAGAAAAAGGCAATAATCTTCCTGACAGACTTTTTAGTGGAGACCGGACTGGACAAGCGCCTATGACTGACAGCCAGAAATGAGTATTATGTAAAGTGTGGTCATGTATATACTGGTATTATAGTACTAAGGTGTGCGTGAAAGTAGTTTATGACTGAGTGAACTGCGTGAAGAAAACTGTGTATTGACAGGTTATTTGAACTGGTTTCAGTGTGCTATTATGTTTTTTTTTTTTCTCCTTTTCCGTATTGTTAATTTTTGGGTACCGTTCTGTATTATTATTTTATTTTTCGCTGCAGAACTCTGTGATATGGAGTAGCCGAGGCAATAGGCTCCTCAACCTCTCCACAGCAAAACAGTTAAAACAACAACAACAACAACAACAACAGGTACCAACATCAGAGAAGAAGTGAACACCAAAGTCGTATGCTGTCAGAGCTTTGGCGGGGACGTCAGACTTAATGGCAGCCGAGATCACCAGCATTCAATGACACTCTACGCGGAGTGCCCGCCATTCATATGCGAATGATCCGGATGGCTACAACAGCAAAACCTGACTCGGCGAGACGTTGACTGCAACGGAGACATGTAACCTCTGCAGTGTCTTTTTGTTCTTGTTAGCCCTGTATAAAAGTGCATTTCTTAATGGTATACGATATAATCAACTGCTACAGTGTTGTGGTACCCCTTTGCGAGTCAGTGGTTATGGTTACGACAAGAGGTCCCTAAACAGGTTGTGGATAAAACAGTGTTGGTAGTATGCGGACTACGGGCAGTCCGCCATGGCCAAGGGTAGCCAGGACACATGCGCGGGCTACTGGTCTCTGAAGTATCCCGTGTCGTTCCCTTTCACTTTTTCTGATAGTAGAGGCTATACTCGAGCGCTCGGTGGCTGCTAATGCTCGGACTGTAGAAGAGGACGATGATTGCGGGTGCGCTCGTGGCCCGCTGGTAGCGGGCAGTTGCAGATGAATCGCTAAAATGCGCTAAAATATCTTGGTATTGTTTACGTGGACAATTTAAATTGGCAGCAACAAATAGAATCAAACACCCGTAAAGCAGAAAGCGCCGTAGGATTGCTCCGCCGGTTTTGCAATAAGAATTCAGGGATGCGCAGGGATACGTTACTTATGATATACAAACTTTACGTACGCCCAATTCTGGAGTTTGGCTGCGTTCTGTTTTCTGGAAGTGCTGAGTACAAATTAAGACCACTTATATTGCTAGAAAGGCAAGCTCTGCGGCTGTGTCTCGGACTACCTAGGTGTGTAGCGAATAGCGTGCTTTATTTGGAAGCTAGAATTATTCCACTTGATGCTAGATTTCGACAGCTTACTGTGCAAACATTTTTAAAACTTTACGATGCACCCCTCTTCTGTTCTCAGACAGTTTTCATCAAACATCCAGTTTCTTTCTTTCAGCGCCCGTGGTCTCGTTATCAAAGACCCCAAGTCATTTTCGTCGAGTCTCTGTTATCAAATCTTCACGTTTCCCTCCGGCATTTAACTCCCCAAACCCAATGCTCGGTGCCAGTTGACTTAATTTTCGATGATATTTTTCCAAAAAATGCCAAGTTACTTCCAAAGCATGTTCTGGAGGGCCTCCTTCAAGACCATCTAAGTCATTTTCCTAAATACGTAGTAATTTCGACGGACGCAACGCAAAATCTTCAGAAGGCTGGAGTAGGTATTTTTTCTCATCAGCTTAATTGGTCTTTTGCGCTCCGATTGCCTGACTTCACACCAATCTATCTCGCAGAATTCCTGGCTATTACATTGGCTCTTCGAAAACTAAATTATCAGCAATCAAAAGCTATTATTATTTCGGATGCTTTGTCTGTATGTACACACCTAACGTCCGCAAAGAAGTCTCCTCTTCTCAGGATATTTTGGTCTCTCGTACCGCATAGCCTATCAGAAGTTCGGTTTATTTGGGTCCCCGGGCATGCTGGAATTGAACTAAATGAAATTGCTGATTCGCTCGCTTCGGCATCTTTAAATTTCCCTGTGGTGCCAGTAGCTCCACAGTTTCCTTTTATTACTGCCGAACGATTCAAACGCCTGTTAATCTTAAAAATGAACGAAACGTCGCTTCTACAATCTGAAGAATTTCGGCACTTGCAATTCACATGGAACACCGCAAAATGCCTTTCCCGTCAATGTGAGGTGACCCTCACAAGCTTTCGCTGTAGAGTTCCTCTGTTAAATTTTTATCTCAACAAATCAGGATTTTCATTAACTAACCTATGTGTAGTTTGCAATGAACCGGAAACAATACATCACTTTCTTCTCACATGCCGCCGCTTCGCCTCACTGCGCCGAATAATTCTTGAAAGACCGATTGGTATGCTCGGATTGCCAGTCAATACATCCACCGTATTATCGTTTGGAGCCAGTCAGTTGGGTGTGGGCCACAGTGCTATTCTGTCAGCGCTACATAAATTCATTCAGGCAACCGGAAGGATACGCTGCTAGTGGTACTGCCAGATATATCCAATTCTTTCTTCCCCTTCCTCATTCTTGTTAATTCGTTTTATATATTCTGTTTTATCGTATTCTTCTACAATTTTATCACGTTTTTTTTTTCAAAGGAACATTTATTGTTTCTATCTAATTTCTCTTTATATTTTTTTAGCAAGCGTTATAAAAATTATCTATCATGAGGTACAGTGTGGCCAATCCCCCATGTGGGTATGAGCCAAAATCTTCTAGGAGACAAGACAAGACAAGACAAGATGAATCTTGCAGCAATAAACATCGCTCTTGGTCTCTCTCGGTCTCCTTCCTGAATAGTTTCTGGGCCAGCCGCAGCCCCAATTCCCACACAGTGGTAGCGGCGACGTACTGAATTGCAACAGCGGGCGGTGAAATTCTGCTGCAAGTACTATTATGATCATTATACGTACGTATTTTTGCTACTGCTTCGCGCTCGCTGCGTTACTGTGCTCCCTACCCCCTATGATGTTTGTGTTTTTTGTCTTTGCTAAATCTCTGACTGCGTGTGAGTTTATAGCACGAAGACCAAAGTAGCCTCGGCTGGTAAAAGAATTGTAAATCTAGCGACGTTGGTATCGTTTTTATGAGCTCCCAAACGAATATACAAGCAATGCATACAGTCACGTTTCAATTAAACATGCCACTCATACATACCCAAAGCTTTTAAGCAGTGTATAGCGGCTCTGAAAGCTATTCAATATGAGCATTTAGGTGAACACCAAGATCGCTGAACTAACATCACTCACATTTCGTAGCGTTGTCCGAGTTTAACGGCGTAGATTTAGAACAAGGGTCTAATCTTGCCGTTAGCTGTGCAGCTTTTGCCAGGTTGTATTAATGCTGGAGTGTGTGCATGGTGTGAAATCGGAAAAGAAACATACAATACACCGACTGATATATGATGCAGTGACAGCGATCTAGTCTTCTTTTTTTCTTTTGTTAAGTAATAATCACTGATGCATACAGTTCTGCAACTTTTCTGCTCTGCGATGTCACTTTGAGTGCGTTACAAATATGCAACATTGCGTTCCCTCGACAAGTCAGACATAAATTTTCATCTCTCCGCGTGATGAAGAAATATGTACTTAGGTCACAGGTGGAATAAATATTTCATGCTTGTTCGCTTCCTCTTTATACTGCAGTTACACAGTTACTACAGTTACAATTTCTTGGCTAAGGTACTACTCAGGCTCCTGAGTATGCAGCAACTATGAATCATAAAAAAACATATTCTAACAAACTAAGCTTTAGATATGCATTCTGCATCCTTATTATTGTTCATCATTTTTGGTGCTTTCCCAGTGCAGAAAACAGCTGCTCAGCGGCAAGCAAATATTTGTATCACATAGACATGTTGATAAAACTAGAGCAGTTTGTTGCTAGCAAACACTGCCGAGAAAAATTGGTCGGGCTTGATGTGAATATGGGCCAATGCTGGATTCATACAAGTCACATATATAGCATACTTTTGTTGCCATATTTGCTTTTTGAATATATTTGTTCTTGAAAGATAGATTTCACTTTTCTCCCTGTTAATATGAGAATATTGGACTTGAACTACCTAACACCTCGCAGCGTGAAGAGGTAGGCAATATATGCGTGAAATTAATTGATCCACAACCAATTTTTTAGGATTTTTTTTCTTCATGAAAGCACTGCACAGACTTTCTCTTTATAGTCATCGGCGCTCTAAATCTGACATATCTATTTAATCAAACAGCAAAAGTAGGTGTGCTCAATCATAGGACGTTCCCTGCTATACGAAAAAACTGCCACATGCAATGAACACAAGCTCGCTCATCACGACAAAGTTCACGTGCTTAGTGAAGCTGTTACAAAAAGTGCTCTTAACCTTTTCAGTTCGTTTATGACTTTTAAACGATTTGAAAGATCGCCTTAAACATACATGAAAATGGTAATGAAATTGAGCGTACGCTTGCAAAGCTTCCGCTTACCTTTTTGTAAACTTTTATGATTTAAAGACAGTTTTCTTTTTGTACCCCTTAAAGGCCCAGCCCGGCATTACATAGAAAGTTTAAGTTACTAGTACAACAAACATGCATATAAAAACATCGCTAATATACAATAAAAATGGCGTACGAATTAAAATACAGTTTATAGACAAGGTAACATTAAAGGAAATAAAATCATTGTTGACATCGAAATGCGAAATTCTTCCAGAGTGACAAAAAATTGTAATAAAAATATAAAATAAATCATAAAAATTATACAGCGTGAACGCTGCTACAATAAGAAATAAATTTTTTATAAAAATTGAATTGAAAATTTACAGTTACCTGGGGCAAACATTTTGATTATAACTTCCAGACTGTCTCGCAACAAGGTACAACTAAATGTCGAAAGTCTTAACTTTCCTCACTGCTATGGTGCTCGTTTTATAAGGTAATATTGGTGTTGAAGAATTTTCACATGTGAACCATGATAATACTACAGTAGTCGGGCAACATTAGATTGATTGTGATGGCCTGGGATTAAAACATTTACAGTTGTAGCCTTGAGTAAGATAAGTTTACTTGAATGAAAATTTTCTGCGCCTACACGTCACGTTTACAAATTTTGCATCTCTTCAAGCTGGCATGTTTTCCGTAAACTCAAGCACAAACCTAAGCAGACAAGTGTTCTTGCATTTGCCCGCCATCGAAGTGTGGTCACCGTCGCTGAAAATAAAACGTGAGCCATTGAGCTCAGCATGCCACGTAATGTAACTAATTCATCGAGGTAATGTTCCGTTACAACTTTACTGCACTGTAGATTTCATAACGCATTAGATTGCTAATGGCCCCGCCGGGGTGCTCTAGTAGCTAAGATACTCGGCTAATGACGCGATAGTTTCGGGACCAAATCCCAGCTGCTGCAGCTGCATTTTTGATGAAGGCAAACATGCTGTAGGCCCGTGTGCACAAATTTGGGTACCGTCATAGAACTCCAGGTTGTCCAAATTTCTGTAGCTCTCTATTACGGCCTCTCTCATAATCATATGTTCAATTTGGGACGTTAAACCCTACATAATAATCGATTAGATAGCTAATGCTTCTGGATTATCGTAAGCACCCTTTTTGAGATCCATAGTAAGTCATTTACAAATAGAGTATTGGAACTGTGAAGTTCAAGATGACCTGTTGTAGCAGACGTTCACATGTTTCACAATACTTGAAGAATAGACATTCCGCAGTAATAATTTTTTGTTGCATGTCAACCCTGGAAAAGCAAGTAATGGCATCAGAATATATTTATAAGCGGAATCGATAAATATGAAATTTCGCAGAAAGTAAAAAGCAAACATTGTGAACGAGTCAACAGCAGTGTGTTGTATATTTACATCATCATCATCATCATCATCATCATCAGCCTAACTACGTCTACTGCAGGACAAAGGACTCTCCAAAGTAAATGTACCATATAACACATGTTGTATAACTTGGGGTATCTTCTTTACAAGCTGCATCATGTAGCAAGTAGATACCTTGCCTATTGCACACAAGTAATTCCTTGTCAGGCCAGGAGGCTATGCATATAAAAAGAGTATTTGTAATGATAGTGGCCATCTATTTACTATACTAAACGGAAGGTACACTCATAATTATGTTAAATATTAGTTGTGCACTAAATGTGTTCTAAAAATAAGCTAATTTGACAATGTCGCTTTATTACAAACCTCTAGCCTTTATTCTCAAATGTGACTGGGGCAAATTAACTTGTATTTTTTGCATTGATAATTGAGCTAGTTAGTACGACACGTGCCGTACGTTAGTAATGTGTTTGCTTCCGTTTAAAAGAATTGCCTGATTTGCGTTACCCAACGATATACTTCCAGAATGCACTTCTATTCACTCAGCGACTCGTTCCCACGTGACAACAGGAACGCACATTTCCTCGGCGACAGGGTATGACATGTTGAAAACTTTAATGTTGCACTGCAAGAAAATTGAATATTGACTGACCTGCAACTTTCTTCAGCCTGTCTGAGACTTTGTGTACGTAGAGGATTACTTCCAACTTCTGCTTTCTTCTGAATGGGGTGGCAGGGTCACCATCCTCGTCGAGCGCTTTCTCGAGGACATTGCTTGCTAGTGAAACTAGCACTTGCGTAATGTATTCCGTCATGGCCTGCCACGCTGCTTGTTTTTAGCAGGCTGGTTTGAACAGCTTGAACACAAAAAATCTTTCCAGGCGGCATTTTTGATGGCCGAAGTTAACAATGCTGCACTTCAGGAAGTTTTAATGGCAGCAAGTGTATGCCAGAAAAAGAAAGGCTTATTGGCTCGGTGGGTGACAAGTCGAGTGCTCATGTATTTTTGCCGAAGGATAGTTGATCGCGAAACTGCAAGGCACTGGCTTAGGCAAACTTATGAGATAAAATGACTCAGGCGAGACAATCCTGCAAGATTTCTAAAATATTGGCGTCCTGGTCATTGTCACCCAGGGCTTTGTCATTGTATAATCATCGGTGAATCTGAAAATTTCTTAACATTGGTTGCTCTGAGCTTAATTATGGAAATTCTTCCCATCTTAGATAAATGTAAGTCGCTAAGTGCTATATAGCGCCAGGCAGCAGCCACTGCAAACACCATTTGTGAACGTGCACTTTATTGTTCCATTTTATGGGGATCGAATGGGCCCCGCCGCGGTGGTCTAGTGGCTAAGGTACTCGGCTGCAGACCCGAAGGGTGCGGGTTCGAATCCCGGCTGCGGCGGCTGCATTTCCGATGGAGGCGGAAATGTTGTAGGCCCATGTGCTCAGATTTGGGTGCACGTTAAAGAACCCCAGGTGGTCTAAATTTCCGGAGCCCTGCACTACGGCGTCTCTCATAATCATATAGTGCTTTTGGGACGTTAAACCCCACATATCAATCAATCATGGGATCGAATGGAGGTGAAATGTTAGCAGCCCAAAACCATAGCTACAGACAAAGCTGTTGCGCTTTCAAATAATGCTGCTCCAAGGTTATTTATGCATTCTTCAACGCACGTCAGCAACTGGTCATGCAATAGCGAAAAATAAAGTTCTGTAACCTTTACTTGTGCATCTAACCTCCTAATGTATACTGCACCTTAAAGAACTGCATTAGAGCGTCAGTTTTCTTCGAAAAGTATATTCATCGTCGGTAGAAACGAACATGAAATTGTTTTGTAGGAACCATATAACACTTCCTACCATGTCCCATTCTCTGATATAACACGATGAGGACAACGCTGCTTAATTGTGCGTTTTAGCACTCAACAGCACCCTCAAGTCAATGCTCTTGCTGCCCCTTACGTCTTTCGCCAAGGAAAAAGGCCAACCGTGCAGCTCAGCTTTATAGTTGTAGACTTAGGTTTAGGGGACCGAACTTCTATACGCCCTTTTGGCCTCAGCGTGTCTGCTTCCAGTGCTTTTAGGTCGAACTGTGGCATTGCACCAAACCGCCTTTTTTGCCAGCGGGATGTATACGTGCTAATTGCTTGAAAACAACTTTGGTAAATTACTGCACGGGTAGTAAAGGGAGTAAAACACTGGTTGGATGCGACGCGACACAATAATCTACATTTTGCCCAACACAACGTCATGATCACTATCTGTACCTTGTATGGTGACTTTCATTACTAAGGTTGGAAGCTCGGACTCTCCCTGCCGTCGAAGTACACCAAACGTCAGTTAAGGCCGAGAACTCACTGAGCTGCGTCCACTAGATGGGCACCGCCAACAACGCGCGCGTCACCTGTCGATACAGCTGGTTTCTTCGGCAGTCCTGCTCGTGGACGTGGCAGCAGGAATTCGGTTGCTGAGGCTTGCTACGCCAATGAGCTTGCTTAGCGCCTAACGTGCTCAGCGTCATGGCACTGAAAAGCAGGCGTACACGGACAGGAGGCTTCCGTGAAAGCGGGTTTTTCTTCTGCCATTTTGACCCGAGTATTTTGCACATTCGAGGCCTGTGTCCAGCGCGAAGTCCTGTGTGTTATTTTTTTCCTTTTGTATTTGTGTTGCCCGCCCCCCTCCTTTGAACTCAAGACGACAAGCTCACTTTTGTACTCTTTCAAAGTACGGCCCTATTTGGCGCCTCCCCTACTAGTTGACGGGAGGTGGCCACCCCCCCCCCTAAACTTTTGCTTGCCGGCCTATATTTTTGTGGAGACATCTCTAGCTCTGCCCAAGTTGACGGGTGAGGTGAAAACTTGGGAACTAAAAATGCATGTACCCAGCACCTCCACGAGTAACGTCGTGGAAGAAAATAAAACAGACAGAATCACCGCCTCCCCCTCAGCAGTAAGAACGATCCCTATTCCACTCCTAAGCGTGTACGTGCCATAGCAGATGGTTCATACATGATGGCGTATGGCAGTATTGATTTATTTGTTTCGTTTTCTCCTCTCCACCTCTAACCTCCACTCCTGCTCCTTTTCTTCCTTCTCTCTGATTCGGCGAGCAGAGTTGTCAATTAACGCTCACCCCGTTCCACCTCCTCGGCCTAGTTCATCAAGCTGGTCGAGCGCGTTAGTTACATAATCAAGAAAACGCGTAGCCCCGTCGATAGCAGCAAAAATAATAATAAAGACCCTGTCCGGCTTCTTCCCGCCGAACCCCTTGATGTCCTCCCCTGTAGTCTCTCTCCCCCAGCCTTCAACCCAATTCCCGACGTCTGTTCATCAACCTCCACACCGCAGTTTCCCTATAATGTTTTTGCTGTCCTTCGAACCTCTGTATTTGGTACACGGTTTAGCCTAATTCCTGTGACACACACACGCCGTAGTTCCTGCTTGCTACTTGCATAGTAAAGGCGCCTTGAAGAGCACCACTGTTTAAACAACAAGCTTCAGAGCACCTCTAGGACTAGGTCAATACCAGCCTTACACGTCCGACTTAAGAACCTCACTCACGTCATTAGGAATGCCAGAAGGTATCCTGAGAGTTTGCACGCCCATTTTCTGTTGGTATCGACTACAACTGTTGCACTTTCTCCAAATATGTGTACCCGCAATATGAACGAAATGCTGTTTACGCTGGCTTTCATCCTCAGGCCAGTTTTTTCATGCGCACTCATATGAGCACGCGGTCACCCTGAACTATAACTTACTCATAAACAAAGGGATTCCATGCTCAAACTGCACTTTGAACATACTTTTTTGTCATGCACAGCTAGCATATTGAAAACAGCCCACCAAGGAATAGGAACAGGCGTTATGTAAAATAGGCGAATCGTAAGCGGCACTTACCCCTTACTGCGCCGTGCTGATAACTCGTGGTCCCTCTACGTCATTGGCGACTCCCTGAAAAATAATAGGTATTGTGATCACTATATTTACCCTTTCTGGCTTTGTTGACGCCTCGAAAATACAATTATTTGGTATGTTAACCATCATTCACAATCACTCGCAACTTGAAACGACAAAAATGAGGTACCTTTGCACTAGCACAAGATACCTGTATTAGTAGCCCCAAGAAAGTTTACAACGCGTTCTGTAAGCGCCGCACTTCCGACTTTTACCGTTTACTGTGCAGCGTCATCCACGCAGGTTCGCATTTTAACGCGACAGCGTTAAAGAGCTTGTTTCGCTGAAATTCCACCGTCGGGGTCGGCGTCATTTGTTGTGAGAAAAATCGTCATGGTATGCCTGACAGAAAAATTGAAAACGGTGCGAAGAAAATAAATAATAAAAAATCACTGCATACCATGGAGTGAATGATGATGAGTGGGGGCGAAGCGTCCGTCAGCCCGTCCTTGCTTCCGTTTGTCCATTCATTCTTGCCTTCCGTCCGTCCGCGCGAACCATTCGTGCGTCTATACATTGCGTCCGTCATCTGTCTATTACGTACGTCCGTGAGTTCGGTCCATCCATCTGTCTGTCTGTCTGTCTGTCTGTCTGTCTGTCTGTCTGTCTGTCTGTCATGTCTGTCTGTCTGTCTGTCTGTCTGTCTGTCTGTCTGTCTCTCTGTCTGTCTGTCCTGTCTGTCTGTTCGTGCATGCGTGCGTGCGTCCTTTCGTCTGTACGTCTGCGCGCCCCATCCGTCCGCCCATCTGCTAGTATGTCTGTCCGTCCGTTCGTCCGTGCGTCCATGTAGTGAACACTCCAGGTACCACCATCTCCCATCTCGCATCCCCTGTGGCACATACCCGCTATATATCATGTATGCGGCACAGGTGACTTTGTACCATTACACACATACAAGGGATGGACAGACCTATGTCTTAAGGAGCTTCGCCCCTAAAAATCCCGGAGCAAAGTGGGCACCGAACCAGGGTTGATGGGTACAAAGGGGGATTGAACCCGGGTCGTTTTCGTGGTAAGTGGATGTTCTACCACACGATCATGCCTCTGCTTACGACACAGTGAAAAGGACTTCATCTGCTTGAAAACGCAGTCAAAGGAGCTTTCATGCTACACAAACACACGCGTCTTGTGCTTCTCCGTGCAACATAAAATATTGCACTAATAATGCGTGGTAGGAGCGTCAATTGCCAACAGGCATCATAATATGTGATTATCATAATGGCTGCGTGGCTGAAAGCCGGCACCCCTCTACAAAAGGCACGCACGTTACTGCGCCTATTCTCTTAAGGCCACGTATGGCTGCATAACGAATTCGTACATCTTTGTTTCTCTTTATGGCTCCCTTTTTCTGTTTGTCGCTTGCTTCCTCTATCTATCAAGACAAGAACAAACAGTGCTGGGCACGGGACAGTGACTGCACGAGGAACGCGGGCGCTGACAGACGAGTGAATGCCTGCTCGGCCATTCTTTCATCATCCTGTCTTCAGCGCTGCTTGGCTCCGTCATTGTCATGTACCAACCAGGTCAGCTATGTGACTTTCTGCAGATCCTTTCTTTCCGTACTTTTATTACGATAGTAATTATATGGGCACTCTCGGCTAGATTTTTGCTGTCGCCGTAGGCTCGACGTATATGTATACGTAAATAATTATACGAAAATGCAAGAAAGAAAAATAATCCATAAAAAACTCCAGCGCCGGGAATCTAACGTGTGACCTCTGAACCGTCAGTGCGAGGCGTTCACCACTGCCACCCGAAAGCACGTCTTTGAACGTTCCAACGGCAAGCTATTTATATTTACCACTTTCCACTGCTAACAATAATTTCGGGGAGGATAGAACAATCGTGTTTTCAGCATTACCATCAAGATGGCGCAATCAGTGCGCGTCGCCACATCGTCACGACGCGGCGGGCGCGTGGTCTCATTTCCCATGGGTACTTTGCTCCACGGAGAGGAGGAAGGTGCACGCTAACTAATGCCCCTTATCTCGCGTTCGGGAAGATCGTACTTGTAGGCTGGCTTTAGACTTTCACCAGAACAATTCTGTTGTAGTTGCCGGGCGCACAAACGTCACTGATATCGTTGTGCACAGTCTCTGCTTGCGAAAAAGGGCACGCTTTTTAGACACGGCGAAGTAACAGCTGAGACGCCTATTCGTGTTCAGTTCAGTTCAGTTCAGTTTATTCATTCATTCAAAATACAAAATTCGTAGAATGTAATAATCTGCAGTATGCAGATTCATCTGTACATTTGAGTACATTTCGCGCGTCATTAGTGCGTGAGAAACGCAGGGCACGTTTCGATCTGTTAGCCACTCAGCGCGTTAACTTCGAATTTGTTGCTTTCCCATTCATTGCTTCCCCTTTACGACAAAGCTGTGACCTTTTCTCTTTACATTCACTTC
>WOVY01003918.1:0-52439 GCA_013436015.1 Rhipicephalus annulatus | reverse complement strand
GGCTGCTTTGAAAGCGCCCCTGTAAACAGCTTGAACGTCACCTTTGAGTCAATGAGTGAATCTATTGAAAGGCCTTCCAAACACTTGTGTGTGACACATGTACAGGCCGAACAAAAAATAAGCATCCACAGTGTCCAGCACTTGGCAGTAGGCACTTTTGTGCCCAAGTGCTGGATGACACTTCGTGGGCAAAATGCAGTTGCAAAGTGTTACAAGGGCTCTCGCTCATTGCACGAGTTGAGCAATGCATGAGATAGAAGTCCCCAAAGCCGTCGTGGGCAAAAATCATTGCATTTCAACCACTAAGCAATAAGCATACCAGGGTCTTGTTATGTAATGGGAGTTTCCGAAGGGTTCGCTTTGCCAACAGGCAACTGGGTGATGCCACCGCCGGAAACGTAAAAATGCGGTCACGGAATCGCGTGCTGGCAAAGCTTGCTCTTCAGAAACCATATTGTTACATAATACAGCCCCTGGATCAAACCATGGAGTTAAACAGAATTCATCAGAAAAATCAATTTCGGTAAACAAGGACGCAAGAGGAACACATAACGCTTGTGTTAACGTGTGTTCTTGTGTCCCTATTTTCCCAGTGCCATTCTATACCAACAAGCCCAAGCTTGCAGTGCTGCACTCTGCATGAACTTAAGGTGCAAACAAAGAAAAGTTGAACATAAATGGCTCCCTTGTACAAGAGCTCTCGCATTAATTTGAGATCCTGACATTGTCGCAACACATTGCGACAATGTAACATATCGATAATGATACTAAAGGGGGGTTTTACATGCCAAAACCATGACATGATTATGAAGCATGCCATCATGGATGTCTTTGGAAATGTGACGATGTGGCATTCAACGTGCACTGATTTCGCACAGTACACGGGCCTTAGCCATTTTGCCTCCATCAAGATGTGACAGCATCAAGTTGCGACTGCTGCGACTGATGTACCACGAATGCAGACAGACAACACAGGATCCAGCATAACTCAGAGCACGAGACAAGCAAAGCCAGGTCGGCACGTACTCGGGAAGCCTCAAGCCCTTGTGCAACAGCGTCCATACACCTGCCGGTCCTCTGTAGTCGGGAATGCGCGCTGCCGTGCTGATGCCGGCGCCCGTGTACACCACCAAGTGGCGAGCCTCGGCAATGGCCGTCGCCAACGCCTCGCACTTTTCGGCAAGCACTGCTGGCGGGTCTTGTACCTGTGCGAGTACAAGGTACCGCATTAACGTGCCAATGCCCAATCTGTTAGCATCTTTCGAGTATCCCAACGTACGATGGCAAACAATGAAGGTGTGTTGCTGAAAAACATGATCGACAAAAAACATTCGAACACGAGAATAGCCTGAGACATTTTATAGGCGAGTTAACCATTGGATTGAAATTGAATGTAGGTGATCTGGGTATTATACCAGCATAGAGCCAACATATGGCTATCACTTACAGTCAGAATTAAATGTGATTACATCAGAAGTAGTTAATGCTGACACTATGCACATAAATTTAGCATATGATTCAGTCGGGAATCATCAGTGATATCATCGTGATCATTGTGGACAATATGAACACAGAATGCAAGAAGAGGAGGCCCAGCATGACATGGTCTTCAAGAACAACTGACAAGGTCTTCAAACACCAGAATCCACTGCATGTGGTGACTTCATTTATTCACCAATCTTTTCTCTATTGGTCATTGGCTAGCACAATATCCTGCCCTTCTATCTCTGGGTATCGGTCACTCGCAGCTTAACACACATTCACTTGTGAACCTACATGATGAACAGAGAGGCACAACATGCAACAACACACTAGCTATTCTCTATATGCATTAAATGTGGCGCTCGTACACTCACGCTAGAAGCCGTGAATGTAAGGCTATATGAGACCATGTATTATTCATACGGCTATGTCCTCATCCTAATAGCATAAAGTGTGCTATCTTTCGGTGAATAATGTGTGGCAGCCATGGTTAGAAGAACTGTGTTATATGCACGGTGCTACATAGATTCGCAACTGCAATACCTTTTACATAACAAGCATGCTGTGCGTTTCCGAAATATTAGAGATATTAATAGCACATGAAACAAGGCTGCTACATGAACATTTCATGTAATATGTCTTTAGTGGTCCCAAATATTTGCTTTGTGCGTGTTGCCTGCTGCAAAATAAAACACAGCATATGGCGATTTGAACAGCTGGTGCTTGCACTGAATTTTTGGATCACCATACACTGCATATACACACATCACTTTAATGTAAATAGATAATTTGACCCTAGAGAGATGCATGAACATATGCAAAAGAAAAAAAAGGGGGGAGGGGGGGGGCTTGCTAGAGTATACCTGGAACGCTCTGGAGCATTTGCGCATGCGCGATCGCAGCAAATAGTAATCGGGCCGAATCGCAGCAGCTGGCCACTTCAACCACATCGACCCAGAACTCGAGTTGGCCAGCTCAACAGCTGGTCGGCGAGAAAACAGCTGAAACGAAAAGCTGCCGCCTAATCAGCTATTTTCTTTTAAAACAAGCAGAAAAGCTCTCCGCTAGTACGGATCCCGTCGCAAGAGGTACAAAATACTAAAACCCACCTAGCTTAGAGAACATTCGATGTCAGAGCAAGACGGTGGGGCGAGGTCGACTGACAAATCTCGGGCTGCTATTGCACAACGCCTTACACGTTTTGTCACAGGAATTTTAGCACTGCAAGAGACCCTCCCGAAGCGTCGGTTGGGACGAAGACTATTAAAGGCGGACTTCTTCGAGCAACATACAACTCGTATTTTATTATTATTATTATTATTATTATTATTATTATTATTATTACAGGTACGAAAACGCCGTGCAGTACTTGCGTAGGGTAACTGTTCTGCCGTAGTTTCGCCACGCACAACAAATGCTGGTCAAAAGCCGCAGACGATAAGCGGTAAAACGTCTTGTTACGGACCTCCTGTAGACGTTGTTCGTTGCACCGGCGTTTACGCGATCTCTCCTGAAGGAGTTGCACCAGGTCTCGCGAGTTCTCCAAGATGCACTCTTCGTCGGGACTTCGTTCCCAGGCCGGTTTGTTCATCAGCTTGCGGATCTGCACGAAATAAAACGCCCAAGCGTCGAGTATGATGCAAGCCCTACAAAGTTGCTGCTTTAACACCCCGGGCGCATCGGAGCCATAAAAAAAAATGTCACATACGTGTCTCGTTTTGGCCTGCTCCTCCTCTTTGAACAGTATCCTCCTCAGGTCTGCCGACTTGCGCATTTCGCGGCTAGAAGATTCTAGGTCCGCCATGCTTGGCTCGCGAAGGGAGAAAAAAATGACCAGAGAATGCTGTGTTGAACCTAATCTGACTCTCACGAACGTTAAGTCAACAAGACCTGCTGCCTGGCAGACGCCATTGCCGGACAGGTTTTGTTTATATACATTGGCGTTACAGACCTGCCCGGCTGCCTTGTTCTAGGGTGGCTCTCAGCGCCCCTACAGAGCGCAGTTTGGTGCGTTTTTATTTAAACGCAGTTTGGTGCGTTATATTTTTTTATTGTCGTAAATTATGCCGGCTTCATAGAAGCGTCAGCTGACACCAGCTGCAAATATGTTGCGCGCCTCCTAGAAGATGCCAGCACGGTATGTTTGTTCTCATCTTTCACTTTGCTTCGATGCTTCGGACAGAATATAGATCAACCGACCCAACACGGCAATCGGTAAAGTATTGTTCTTAGAGGAGGCACTGGTCGTTCCTCAGCGAACTTTCATAATAACTCTTGCTAGAAATGCTTCGTGAAGGTGGTGTTAAGGCATGAATAGTCAATTGGGCTATGAGCGCTCACTCTTGTTTATTAACTGTGCTTCAGGCAGGCTTGCTCGGTGTTTCGTTCCGTCTTCGTTCTGAATGGCCAAGCAACAACATGCTCACCCTTCTGTTTTAACACGAAACAGTTCAAACGAGGTCGTGGTTCAAACACCCCACCAGAGGTGCCATTCAAGGAGGCAGAGCGCAAAAGATCACGCGCAACATATGACATAGCGCTTGCCATGCGCTGTGTGTGTTATTCCATGTCCCGTACAGCTGTGCCGTAGCAAATCCCTGCTTAGAAATTTAGCGCACAAGCCCCACTCGGCGCCGATCACAAATGATACAAATAGCGGAGGTAAAAACACCCCCTGATACGAATCTGCTATCATCATCATCATGAATCTCGCCACCGTCGCTGTCGTCGAGAGTAGTAATCGAGAGAGTTGTCTGCTGCTGGTGGCGGAGGCGTTGTCACTGTGCAGTAAGTAGTGCATGTTGGTGCGGCGCGCTACTTTTCCTCGTCTTCGGAGCGTGCACGACCGACTGGCCTGACCCGCGACACGACATTTGCGCGAGAAGGTGAGTTCAAAGGGTCGCGATCTGTCGCGTTGCGCCGCTCTGCTAACGTTGTGTGCGGCATCGCTAACCACTAGTTGCTCCGCTCCCTTGGGCAGTCAGCTGAAGCTTGCGTCATTCCCAACGGAGAAGGTGGGGAGGTGCTACCGTACAGCAAAGCTTCCTGGTGAGATGCGAGATTCGATTGTTCTCGGCGAGTGCGTTTCGTGCGAGTGTTATTCGATGCGCGCCCTCGGTAGCGCCGATTCTCAAGGTCTGGGGAGCGCTTTCGGGTGAGAGCAAGGCTGCAGCGCAAAATACGAAAGAAAAAAAAAAGATTATATAGCAACCATTCGCGCCATTTGTTCGCGCATAACAATGGTACAGCGTGTGAACTGGTGCAATCCGACGCGAAGCTTCCCTTCGCTACAGAACTTCGCCGACGAGTTTGCGCCTATTGCGCACGTACCCGTTGAAGGTGCTGCTGTTCGGACTCGCGTGATATCTAACCAATCTCGGCGATATGGAGGGACGATGCGATTGTGGCATTCGTTTTAAGCTTCTATATAGCGAGCAGCCTCGTCGGGAGAAAAATAATCGAAAGAGCTGTCGAAATATAGCGTAACTATAGCGCCGCTTCGAATGATTTGTGCAAAACGCCTGTTGTGCTTGTGTGCAGATTTCACGCAACTAGTATCTCCGTTTCATTCTTTTTTTCTTGACTTGCCCTTTACGAGACAAAATACGACAGGCAAGACAAAACTCTCCGGCTTTGATTTATGGGTATGACTCACATGTCGCATAAGCTTTGACCTCTAATTTTTTCTGATCCGAACAGTATGCTAGTTGCTGTTATAATATCAAAAGCATATGGAACGTTGAACCCTGCACTTTTACACGATTTTTTTAAAGGCATCAAATGTGGCAATATAAAGCGTTCTTCCTGTAGCCTGTACGCTTTCCGCAGGAAGTGCACGAAGTCGTTGAACTATCGGCCATGAAATTGTGTTTTCAAACCTTTCTACAGATAGCATAGTGTGCAGCTGCTTACGCACTTCAAAACTATTGTGTGGAAAGGCTGCTTGCACCAAGAGTACTCATTGCACTGGCAAACGAATTGCAGTGCCTGCGAGGACACCTAATTGTCATTGTATTTTAGGTCGAACAATATATAGTGTGGCCTCTTGTTTTAGCCAATTGCCCAGATAAGCCACCACAGACGTACACTGTCCTTTTTTATGAAAGGGAACAAGCTAGTAAATGGCTTGCACCATAGAGCTTTCTATATACACTAGAGTGAACTCTAGTGATAGTGTCTATGGGAGCTGCAATGCGTAGCGCTTCAGCAAGCATGGGAATTATAGGTATGACATGGCTTTGCCTAGTCTTCGTTCTTTACATCCTTCTGGTTTAACAGGTTCAATGCAGCAAGCAGTCTTGAGGTCTCGTTTTACAGGTGATTGACCCATCTTCTAGGCACGCTGGGACCCACCAGTGGATTATGGGAAAGAAAATAATGAATAAAACATTAATTTAGATTTTTTATAACCTCTTTCAAAAAGAATGAGTTTCTTTGAAAACTAATACAAGCACACTTGCGAGGTACTCGCTATACCATAAATCATCATAATTTTGATGCTGTAGCAAAGCTGTGTCATTATTCGTCATTCTGGGAAAAGTGTGGTACCTCCAACACACGTAAGGCATTAGTTGCACTTCGTCGATGCTGGGGCTGATCACGATAAAAAAATTATGGCTGGGCCTTTTGTAATGGGCTGGAAGCATTCGATGGCCTCTTAGTTATGCAATACGCACTGTGTGACACCTGGTTATCATTTACTCCTTGACGACGCTATATTACACATGTCAACGTCATTCCTTCCCGACAAGCAGACTGCATAGAGTCTTTTTGTGATGGAGTTTCAAGCACTGGAACGGCTCTGTGGTAGAATAGTGGACTGCCACGAAGAGGGCCCAGGTTCGATCCTCATTCTATCCTTGATGTTTCTTCATATCTTTTTTTTTTTCTTGTTTTACTTGATAGCAGTTACGAACACCAGCGGTGGCAGACAACTACGGTGCCAAAAACAGTCATTGTGATCTCATAACAGCTTTCACTCCAAAACATTTAAATAGGGTCCTAATGAAAACAAGAAGGTGCAAAAACACAACATGCCTTAAAGAGCCCTACATTATTAAAGTTTAGCTCAAATATATCTCTGAAGCTTCAGAGCAGAAAACTTTGGGAATAAGAGTAATATGTAAAATATTTATTGCTAGAAATGAGACAATGACAAAAATGAAGAATACACAATGCGAGCGCACATGACGCTATTCCTTTCATCTTTCTGTTGTTCCTAGTGCTAAACATTTTACATGAATCCATAAGAACTTACTCTTTGGTTACTATAATGTACGATAACACGGTTTCGTTATCAGCAAGCTTTAGTAATGCATGTGTAACTGTGTCACAAATTTGAGAATGCCACATTTCACATAGACCTCATTTGAACTCCGTGCATATGTATTCTGTGTAAATTGTGGCATTCTTGCATGCACAGCACTTGCAGTACTAAAACTTGCTATTAGGCTGCGTATTTGATATGCAGTCTGTGAAGTATGCATCATCTGTTTGCCTGCTTGTTCTGCAACACGTGGTGAATGAAATAACTAACTGTTGCAGCGATGGCGTAGTGGTTAGAGCATCCGCCTCGCATGCAAAAGGTCTGTGGTTCAAATCCCGGTGCCGTGCAGTTCCCAAACGGATTAAAAAAATAAAAAAGTCCGCGTGGTGATGGAACTGTATTAAGAGGCCTGGGGTGCAGCCTCACCGGTAACCATTGCTGGTAACACACTCCCACACCAGAGAAGGATTGGCCACCCTGGTGCAGTATCTGGCCACTACCTCCCACATGCATACGTCAAATGTCTAACTACAAAGAAGCAAATGATACACCTTGTTGTACTTTTCTGCCTCCTTCAAGTTGTCCTATGCTTGGACTTTGATGCGCATAAGATATAGCTCGAGCGTTCCTATACGACAGCTATACTCAAGATAGATGTAATTAAACTTTTTTACAGATTTTGTGAATACCCTGAGCTTATAGTTTTATTTAAAGTACTTCTTAAAAATTTATTCTGCTTCTTACTTTTTAATTTGTTTTTGCGTTTTTTTAGGTGTATCTCGCGGTGAATGTATATTGGTAAAGTTATATTGCAGTATTTGCTTCAGATGTAGCATTGAGGGCATTCTTTAATCATCATTGCTGAGCTTGCGTCACATTCTACTGGCTGGTGAAATGCTCGACACGAGCTTCCTTTCAGCGAGATTTAGGTGCACGACGGACAGTATGCCTCTTATCTTACCTCTCATCATGTCCGAGATATCAGCCCTTGTCAGGCACTCTTGCAATATGGACAATCTACTGCATTGCTCACATGCAGTATATCGGCTCAGTGAAAGGAAACTTGCCAAGAGCTGTGTGAAGTACCTGCTACACGCAGAACACTGTTCTTTCAGTTCTTATTGGCAGGCTTTCTTTCTTATCATTTCTATAAGTCATTTGTGCATTTCAGATAAAAGAGCAAATGATTTTCCCTCCATGCTATCACTATAATTTTTTCATGTTCTGACTGGGAATCTGCCTTTCTTGGAAATGTTCCTTTTGTTATGGACCCAGTGTAGTATATGGGGCTAAGGAAGATGACAGAACTGCAAAGCTTAGCTTCATTGACATTGAACCGTGGGGTGCTCCTGCCTTCATAAAAGTATTGCACATTAGTGTGCGTGCATGTGTGTGTGTTGGTACACCCATATATATGGTTGTATTCACGTAGAAAAGCACATTCTCGGTAATGCTAATGTGTGTTCAAAACATCGAATTTAACTTGATCTTTATCATTGGACCGTACATTCTCCAGCATGGCCTATTTCTTGATTGTGTGCACATGTTATGCTAATTGTGTTATGTACAGCACATGAAGAATCTCGGCAATGTGCCCCACACAGGGAATCTCATCATTATGCAAACATTGCAAATTTCACTCTGTAATATGTGCGAGTAATGTTAACGTACGTAAGTTTGTTTAATGTGCAGCGCATGGGGACGTCCCAGCAATGTGCAGAAGCTGAAATTCTCCCTGAATAATGAGCAGTACATATAGAATGCCTTTGAATGTTGCCATGTGTAACATAGCGACAAAGAATTCCAAGATTGTGTTTTTATGTGTAAGTCTTGTGTGTTAAGCTGTTGTATTATGCACATTCTGCGGTACATAGAGTGTCGGAACTATGTGCATATGCCGCCATTTTTATCGAGCGATGGGACTTGCATAGAGTCAAGTGTTGCTCAGATGATTGCATTATTTAGAATGAGCCATACGATGATCTCTCACTGACAGTGTGGATATGCTGCGATACGTAATGTGCAACACCGGAATCTATTTTCGCACAGATGCTGCGCTGGCGAGGCTCCACTGCTCCGACTGCGGCTGAAACGTCGCCGCAGAAGGATGAGAGGCAGGCGCGTGTTCCCCCGAAACAGAAGCAGCGCAGCGCGCTATCTGTGCTTCTATTACTTGTGGCGTCGATAGCCATTGGGATCCTGGTGATCGCGCCGGCCGTGTTCTACGTGTCACCCTGGATCCGACACAAGACTGTCTTCCTGACCTTCGTCAACCTTCCACCTTTCCCTCGCCTGAACGACCCCAGATCGTACGACCTCAGGTGCGACTACTACTGCCTAAAAAAATGTTGTTTCTTTACAATTTTTTAAGTATTTTATTACGAGCAGGGTGTCAGTTGGGTTCACCGAATCAGTGCACTGTCTCCTTAAAGGGGCCCTGAAACACTTTTTGAGCATGGTCAGAAAATGCTAACAATCAGCAGTAGAGGCTCCCGACAGCACGCGAGCCAAATATTATAGCACAACACGTCGCCTGGAATTCACAATAAATTATCAGTCAGCTTAATATTGCCTTCTCTTCTCTCAACAATAGGCGGAATATGCCCAAAAATCGCACGCAATTTACCCATCTATCAGCCACTAGCTCATTTGAGCACGGCGCGCTCGCTCGTTACAGAGATCGCCGCGGCACGCCGCAACTTGTCCACAAGTGCGCACGGGATCACACCGAAAAAGCGGAGCATTAGAAGAAAAAAAAAAGAAGAGAGTGTCCAAGGCCACGAGGCACATGTGACGTTTTTCTGTGGCCCTGCCATCCCTCCCTGCTTAACTTCCAGCGCTTTCGTCCGTACGAGAAAAGAGAGAATGCTTAAGCAGAATGCAACAAACCTTTGTAACTCCACTCGCACTGGACAAATTCTTAAAATTTTTGTAGCGCTGAATTCACGAGGCAATAAGCTTTTCCAGTGAATTCATTTCATGGTTACTTGGAAAAGCGTTTAAGGGCCCCTTTGAAGGTACGCTAGAGGCAAATAGCATTTTATGTCAGAATGAAGAATCAATGCTTCAGAATGTCTAAGACATTAGTATACTAGTATATTCTCGTTAATGGAGCCTGAAGTGATCAGGAAAATGTTCTGTTATGAAGAGTTTGACTTAGTGAGCAAGAAACGGGGATGCAGAATACTCGTCGCGGTGGTCTAGTGGCTAAGGTACACGGCTGCTGACCCACAGGTTGCGAGATCCCCGGCTTCAGCAGATAGGCTTCCGATTTAGACGAAAATGCTTGAGACCCGTTTGCTTAAAGTCAGGTGCATGTTAACAAACCCCAGTTGATCAAAACTTCCAGAGCCCTGCACTACAGCTTCTCTCACATTCACATCATGGTTTTCGGACGTTAAACCCCAAGATTATCAACAACAGGGGTACAGAATTCGAGTATGAAACCGATCATATTAAAGGCAGTTGTTGCATATGAGTAGCAATGCCATTTTAGATATTTCTGTTTAAGGAGAGTCTGCTTTATTACGTGCTGCAGCACTTCAGTAGTCAAGAAATTAAGATCAATGCAGGACACGATTCGCACCACCAGTGATGCAATTGAGTACACAAGCCCGATGACATAGTAGACATAGATGACTTAGTAGACATAGGCCTTGGCACAATTAATCCTAAGTACCCTAAATACCTATAATGAAAAGTAACCCTTTTTTGCATTACAAAACAGAATAAAATGAAAATATTTGCATTTCAGTCTGACGCCGGCAAAAAACAAATTTAGGCTTGGCTTTTGCCGCGCTATGTTCTCCAAAAGCCCCTTGAACTGCTATTGGGCAATGCAGGCATGGCGAATGCTGTGTCACCAGGTGATTCTCGGAGGCAGGTGGTTTGGATGGTGTGAACAGCGTGTGGACAAACAAAATGGCATTTTCTTTCAAACTGAGCGTTTTCTTGACACGAAACATCAGCAAGAGGTTTCTAGAAGGCTATTTCAGTAATCTGCATTGAAGTAACGTTTTTCTTTGATGTCCTTCTACGGGTCTCTACTACTTACATGACTGATATTCCAAGGAAATTCTGTGTATACCCATATTCATTTTTTTCTTTTGAACTTCGTTGTGGTGTGTGTTGAGGTACCTGTTCAGTTGTTTTCACCGTACGGGGTGCTTCGCTGTTAACATGTGTACTATTTATATTGTGAGCACCTATGCCACTTTGAAGGAGTGCTTTGTTTTGTCCGAGCTCTAGATTTATTCGTAAATACAGCCAACTAATGCATATTCATACCCCAGTAGGTCGAAATTTTCGGAGCCCTTCACTACGGCGTCTTTCATAATCATATGGTGGTTTCATGATCATATCGTAGGCCCAGTAGTAGAATACTTTACTGACGTGCGAAAGACAGGGGTTCAAATCTCACATGATTCTGAATCTATTTCTCTCATTTCATGAAATATGACAGCAGATAGGACAGAGGCGAAGGTGACGGATGACTACGGCGCCAAAATCTGTTGTTGTTATAACAGCTTGTTTAGTAACAACCTTCGCTGTAGAACATGTCATAGATGCCACTTATTAAACACAGTCTAGGCTTTCTTTGCCTGAGAAAAGCTTCAGTGCCTCTCAGAAAAGCTTCAGTGCTTCTGTATGCCTACGTAACCCAATATGCCCAAATGCCGGCCCTCAGGAGTGCCTGAACTCGCAGGTGCGCACACAACTTCTACCTGGACTCTGAGGAGGCAGGTCTGAAGCTCGGAGCCTGGCACATTCCTCCAGCTTCCTCTGTGGATCGGCTAGGCTGTGATAAGCTAGACCAGGACTGGTTTGCGCACGACAAGAGACCTATAGTGCTGTACTTGCACGGAAATGGTGGCTCTCGAGCTGGCGGTCACCGTGTCAGCCTCTACAAGGTATGTACGGGTACTAGAAAAAGGGTGTCTCAGTGGTAGGCCGTTTGATGACATAGCATTAGGTGGTGCTACAATTTAATTCTCATATTGTATCTGCCTTATGATCAAATGACGTTTAGCACTGGATTATGCTACGATGTCATTGCCACCTATCTGCCCCATAATCTAAAGCAGGCAACTCAAAGTGGTGGTGTTGGAAACTGTTTTTTCCATCCTTGCCAATGATTCCTGTCGTTCTGCAGTCTTGGTCCATGCAAGGAGGTTCTATAGAACCTCTGGAGTGGCGGTCCCAGCCGCCAACGGGAGCAAGTGAAGCCGGCGGCGGCCATATTGCTAGAGGAAAAACAGGGCGGAACCGCCATAGACCGCAATGGAATATGCGCGTTGTGCGCATCGGTTTACAGTTATACGATAAAAAAATGAGATGGAAACGACTTTTAGGTTACACCAACGAATAAATGCCTCTTCTTGTTTATTAAACAAATTATTTCACGCACCCATTGTCAGCAGCATGCTTTCAGATCAATCTGTTATCAAGGGATGCTTCGCATATCGAGCTTGCTGGTGCACTATTGCGGTACAAAAGGGTTGTAGTATATATTGGAGTTTTAAGAAATGTGCCTGCAGATACTCAAAATCAAGGGGAACACGATATATTCTCGCCTCTTTCATATATGTGCTTGTGTGTGTGTCGGCAGATTACCAGACAATATATATAAGGAAGTTGAAATAATTAAAACTAAAGTTAGAAAAGAGAGGTAATTAAGTAAACTGGGAGTTGCCAGTAATTTTTCTAGAGTTATTGAATTCTAACCAATTTACAGGCGGAACCAAAACCGAAGCACCGATGTCGCGCGCAACCGACCAACTCCAGGAGACGTACCCAAACAAATTGTTTGTAAGAACGATTGCAGTGGCATTAGTTATGCATAATATTTATCAACTTCCGTTGGCGACGTGTGTTGTCATGGCAAGCGCAGTCTTCAGAGCCTAGAAACGAGGTAGCTTGATGGTTGACGCCACTCACTCTGGTAACTTCGTCTATCGACGTTTCGGGTTCGGTTTCGTCGGCAAGATGGAACGGATTTCAAAAGCTCGTGTCTCATATTGTTTTGGATGCAATTGCTTATTTTTGCGACTACATTCTATAGAAGCTATGTCAAGGAGGTAGAAACTAACAGGTTTTTGCAGATGCGCTTGGAAAGCAGGAAAAATCGAAGGTGCACTGCCAGGCTGCAGTCTGGTTGTCTGCCCCGTTCTGTCGAAGCAGCATTCTTCTAAGTGAATAGAACAGAGGTGGTCACTGTCCCTAGCCCTCCAACTATTTCTTCGAACAGCACGTTCCCAGGCAGAACGCAGCGCACTGTCTTTTCGAAACCTGTAACACGGATAATCGCGGCCCCTATAGCACACGAGCCACCGATGACTGGAAAATTCCTTACACACGTACTAACTATGGTCGCCAGATGATGAGCTACTTACTGCCACTAACCTTAAACAGTTTCTTACAATAAACCATTTATACTGCTCCGTTCTGTAAATGTTTTTCAACGTGTTAATAAAATGCAAATCGGCATGACCTTGAAGTACATGTTTTTGATATTGTATAATAACTGATGATCTCATGCTGCTGTTGCTGTTGCTATGTTGTCGAATGGTGCGAAAGCCTTCGTCAAGCCTTAATGGCTTTTTGCTTTCGCCCCACAGCATCACTGTTGTGACTTTTGTAATGTCTCCTGTGATGTCGGAATAAACTGAATTGAATTGAATTGAATTGAATTGTTCTCTTTGTTTGTGAATTCCTCGATAAACATGCACCAAATTCGATATTCGCTCATCAAAAAAAGTATGCATGCACGCTGTCAGTCTTTTCTTGTAAAACAACACCAGAAAACTTGGAATTCAAAGGGCATTTGGACGCCCTACTCGTTCCAGTGTTTGACACATGCAGCCACATACCGCACAAGTCCTTTGTTCATAAACTTAAAACTCGGAGACAACGTCGTGTCAGCGAGCGTTTAAAGCTTCAAGTTACCTTCCATACAGCTGTACACGTGTATTACATGCATGCTCACCTTTGATATTGTTTCTAATTTAACGAAATTCGCAAAGAAACAGGCGATTGTCAGCGAACGAAGCGAAAATACTTGCACGTGAAAAGTGATCCCAGGCGTATTCTAGATGCGATTTGTGCAGCCATAAGCAACGCACAAAGTCACCATGGCCTTGTAAAATCTTTAACTGCTTTACAAAAGCATGTCACAGTCTCCAAACGCCACAGCGAGGGCGGAGCTACGGAGCGCACTTTGTCGTCTGCTTCCGAGTCTTTCCTTTTTCAATATGGCGGCGACCAGCGTCACTTATCGTAGCGCACCTCCACTCCAGAAGACATGGTGTAGAACCTCCTTGGGTCCATGCAATCAGCAGGTAAAGTTTGATCACTGGAAGTGCATCGGAAACTCTAAATCTAGCAAAAGTTAAGCCAACCTTGCCAACCAAAAGTTATTTTATCTGGTCGATAGAAATATGTAAATTTTCATGAAAGCAGACCGTGGTCAGATTAACCAACAGTAACCTTAGGAGCAACTCCAATGTTTAATTATAGTGGGAGAATTGAAACATTTTGTCGTAGAATGACCGAGGAACTCTCGCCAAACATGTTGCAGGGGTAAAGCATGAAAGCCAGATGATAAAATAATAAGCGCTGATTACAATAGTTACAAATGTACCCATCTTGTGTGCTTGCGCTGGCGGAAATAGGCGCACATCCCTCTTGCAAAACGTCCAGCTCAAGATTGTCAAGGCCTATAATCTCGGACAGATCCCCTGTCTCAGTGCTTCACGTTACGCTTTAAAAAATTTTCTCTCCTCTATTAGTATATCTAGTAGAATTGAGCTCTTTGCTTATGACTGTTCTCGTGCACACTATTCTCACCTATGCCTATACGATGTATTTCCTTCTTCTTTTCTCTCTCTTTCTTTTTCTTTTTGTATGAGACCCATCGCACAGTCTTGCGCAAACAATTTGGTTAAATATTGTGTTACTATCTCATAGGCATTACAGTTGAACTTCCTTATAAGAGACAATGATCAATCAATTGTGTCTTGTATGTAAGTGACAAAGGGGTATAGGAGACACCATTGTGGCTACATTGAAATAGATATTGATAAAAAAATGCATGTGTTGTACCCTGCTTATAAGGGATACCACAAATCCTTGTGTATCTCTCTTATAAAGGGGTTCAACTGTATTCAAGTCTCTCACAAATCTTTGTGCAAAGGGTTTCTAACCACCGGCAGATGATTTTATGTAAATGTTCCTTTGCTTGCCTACTTAACTGTGATTAGTAAAATGCCGTTCCATGTAAGATTTTTTTCTTTTTCTGCAACATTCTCTGGCTGAAGTTCTGCCTTCTGAATTCCTATGTGTTTGTTTATCCACGTGTAATATCCTCAAAACACACAGTATGTTATAGAGGGTAGGGAAGGAGGACACAAGTAACAGAGAGCAAAGTAGGAAAAAAAGCATAATAGAAATCGGTGTGAAACTCAAATGAGGTAAGTATAGTAGCAATGTCCAGTAATAAGAAAAAGTGAAAGATGGCACTGATTCAAACACCGTAAGTACAAAGCTTAAAGGTCAGTATAGTGAATCCAGTTGGAATGTTTAATAATATAAAGTAAAATATCACTAGTAAAAAATTCCAACAAAATATTGCTACGTGCCAGTGCGATATGTAGGAACCTTATAGCACTGCGTCAGTTTAACTGAGGCACTTATAAAAAGCATTGTGTTTTGTATGTTTACTATTGATGCCAGTAGGTTACTTTGTTCAGCAAAGGTTTTAGGACCCCGCAGGGCGCCTGCGCAAGTAGGCGTTTGGTGTGTAGCGACACCACGGACCCGAGCTAACGGGAGAGTTTCGACTCCCTCCCACGCCTAGCCGTGCGTGGCTTTGCCGTGTCCGGGAAAAAGGGGATCCTGGGGGTTGAGCCAATGCTGTGTGATTGGACCTTTAAGGCCCCCCGGCAGAGGCAACACACCCCTTTGGCCCCGGCTTCACGTAGACGGCACCCCTGGGCTGACCCACCCAGGGGAATTCGGCAGTCGCCTTTTCCTATCTCTCTCTGCCTACATCTTCACCTTTATCTCTCACTATCTATCTGTCCTGTCTTCTACTCTCTTCTGTTTACTTCCAATTTTCCTGGCGGCAAGGGTTAATCCTGTGCAAATAGCCTACCTTGGTCTAGGCGCATTGGGTTATGGCAGTGTTGTACGGCTGACGTCTGCAAGCTTTCAGCACCTGCAAACTTGCAGCGTCCCCTTGTTGGGCTCCGTGGTGGGTGGCCGCCAACGCTGATGAACAAAAATAAGACCGGCATGCATGGAGCATTCCCTCTACTGTCTGATCGTACCGGCCTAAAGCGGGTACGCACCGACGACATCAATTTCTTGAACCAGCCAATAGAAACTTTTCCCCACTTCCACGTCATTTATTGTGAAAAAACCGGAAAGCAAGCCAGAACCATATCTCCTTTCGTAGTTGCCAGGTGTCTTACTAAAACTCTCGGGGCTGGATACAAAGTAACCAAAATGGCTAGCGGAGACCTTCTTCTCGAAATTCGGGACAAAGCACAATTTGTAAAGCTAGACAGCCTCTCAACGTTTGGTGATGTACCAATAACCGTAACTCCACACAGATATATGAACATCACTCGCGGAGTGGTATCTGACGTAGACTTACTTGACCTGACCGAAACTGAACTTTTGGAAGGATGGAAGAGCCAAAATGTCAATAATGTACAGAGAATTATCATCAGAAGAGATAATAAGGAAATACCGACGAAACATTTAATACTCATGTTTTCATCCAGTAAACTACCAGATTCCATTCAAACAGGGTACACGAAGACTTCTATCAGGCCGTATATACCAAACCCTCGTCGTTGCTTCCAATGCCAGAGGTATGGCCATGGCTCTAAAACCTGTCGTGGTCGCCAGACTTGTGCACAATGTGGAGTCCTAGGCCACGTGTCTGAGAACTGCAAACAACCGCCACGCTGTGTAAACTGCGAAGGAAACCATGCCGCATATTCACGCTCCTGCACATACTGGAAAAAAAAAAAAGAAATAATTACGTTGAAGGTGAAGGAGAACATTACATTTAAGGAAGCATGGCGAAGAGTCGCTCCATTCTATGGACCTACATACGCTGATGCGGCGCGTCAGGGGGCACCGCCGCACCAGCCCTCGCCACTCCTTCGGCCCGCGCATACCGAGCCGGTGGTTGTGGCACCTACCCCCGAGGCGGCTGTAGCCCAGGCTACACCGCCTACTCCCAAACAGAGACCGGAGACTCCAGAGTCCTCCGGTCTCAAGGCCTCACCTCACCAGGCGACGCCCGAAATTCGAACTAACAGCCCGCACGTGCGGGCAATCCAGTGCCTCCGAGGAGGCAATGGACACGTCGGTACCCTTGGTGCCGAAAGAGCGGCGTGGCTCCTTGGAGCGCGCCAAGAAAACAAAAAAGCAGATAACAGGGCCTGGTGACGGCCCTGTTAAGTGAACTCAAACTCCCTGTCTAAACAGCCACTCGCTTTTCGTACACACAGCACCATTTTACATTCACCATGAACACTAAAATTATTCAATGGAACGTCAGGGGCCTTCTCAGAAACCTTGACGACATCCAAGAACTCTTACACGAACACTCACCAAAAGTGCTGTGTGTACAAGAAACACACCTTAATTCAAAACACACAAATTTCTTCGTAAATACGTCATTTTCCGAAAGGACCGTGTTGATGCCATGACATCATCCGGAGGTGTTGCCATCATAGTGAATCAAGGAATTGCATGCACACACTTACAACTCCAAACATCCCTTGAGGCAGTGGCTGTTCGAGCAGTTCTTTTTGATAAACTGATCACAATCTGCACTATTTACATTCCTGCTAGCTATCAGCTGCAAAAACGTGATTTACACTCTCTAATTGATGAACTTCCGGAGCCTTATGTTCTCCTTGGAGACTTTAATGCGCATAGCAGGCTATGGGGTGACTCTCGGTATGACGCGCGAGGTCGACTGATTGAACAGTTCCTTCTCTCGTCGAGCGCGTGTCTTCTAAATCGAAAAGAACCAACCTATTATAATCTCGCTAATAACACCTACTCCTCCATAGACCTAAGCATAGTATCTCCATCTCCTGTGCCTCTACTCCATGTGGAAAGTCGTCAGTAATCTGTACGGAAGTGACCACTTCCCCGTAGTTTTGAGCACAACTACAGTAACTGAGTGCCCACCACGTGTTCCCAAGTGGCTCATAAATAGAGCCGACTGGGAACAGTTTTATACCATCGCTCGTCTAGGTTGGAATGACATATGTACTTTGAACATTGATGATGCTGTGAACTACTTCACAGCGTTTTTGATTGATGCTGCAACAAAATGCATCCCACAAACAAATGGACACCCTGGAAAACGGCGTGTGCCATGGTGGAACTCTGAATGCCGAAACGTGCGCAAACAGCAAAACAGAGCTTGGAGGCTGCTTCGGAACTCACCGACAGCCGAAAATCTTGACACCTTCAAGAAAATAAAGTCTCAAGGCAGGAGAACGCGTCGGCAGGCCAGAAGAGAAAGCTGGTAGAAGTTTTTATCAGGAATCAATTCATACACACAGGAGGCTAAGGTCTGGAACATGGTCGGTAGGATAGCAGGAAAACAAGTACACACACTTCCACTCGTAAACACTCGGGGTGATACCTTGGAAGATCAGGCAAACTTCCTCGGTGCACACTTCGAACAGGTATCCAGCTCATCCCACTATACTGACACTTTCCAAAAATAACAGAACAAGAATAGAAAAGCAGAAACTCGAACACAAATGCACTAGATACGAGACATATAACCAAGCTTTCAGTCTAGCTGAGCTGCGAACGTCCCTAAACTCCTGCAGTACTTCTGCCCCAGGTTCTGACCATGTGGTGTATGAAATGTTAAAAAACCTACCAATCGAAACACGAAAAACCTTACTTTGTTTGTACAATGCTATCTGGTTTTCTGGCAATATCCCTACCTCCTGGAAAGAGGCTATTATTATTCCCATTTTGAAAGAGGGCAAGGACCCTTCTTTTCCTTCGAGTTATTGGCCTGTTGCACTTACAAGCTGCTTGTGCAAAGTATTCGAAAAAATGATCAACTGCCGACTTGTACACATCCTTGAAACAAACAATTTGCTCGACCTATTTCAGTGCGGGTTTCGAGAAAGTAGATCCACCACAGACCACCTTGTTCGTATCGAGGCACAGATCAGGGACGCCTTCGTCCATAAACAACATTTTCTCTCTGTATTCCTCGATATCGAAAAGGCTTATGATACAACATGGCATTTTGGAATTATAAGAGACCTGTCCCACCTTGGCGTGCGCGGAAAAATGTTTCACATAATCGAAAATTATTTGTCGAACCGGACATTCCGTGTCCGAGTGGGCACGGTTCTTTCCCAATTATTTGTCCAGGAAACAAGCGTGCCACAAGGTGGTGTACTTAGCTGCATACTTTTTCTCGTCAAAATGAATTCCTTGCGCTTGTCCATTCCTCGCAATATGTTTTATTGTATATATGTCGATGACGTCCAGCTTGGCTTTAGATCTTGCAATCTGGCAATGTGTGAGCGGCAGGTTCAGTTAGGTTTAAACAAGGTCTCCAAATGGGCAGAGGAAAATGGATTCCGACTAAACCCACAAAAAAGCACGTGTGTCTTGTTCTCCCGAAAGAGAGGCATGCACTCAGAACCCGACATTGAACTGCACGGTCAACGTCTGTCTGTTAATACGGAGCATAAATTCTTAGGATTAATCTTGGACAACAAGTTAACCTTTGTACAGCACATCAAGTATCTAAAAACAAAATGTTTTAAAAGTGTTGTCACGTACTAGGTGGGGTAGTGACAGGCAATGTCTCATGAACCTATATAGAAGCCTCATTCGCACCCGCTTAGATTATGGGGCGGTTGTTTATCAGTCTGCGACTCAAAGTGCTTTGAAGATGCTGGATCCCGTGCACCATTTGGGCATCCGCCTTTCTACGGGTGCTTTTCGCACCAGCCCCGTAGAAAGCCGTTATGTTGAGTCAAATGAGTGGTCGCTTCATCTGCAGAGAACTTACATGTCCTTTGTTTATTTCCTTAAGGTGAAAGCAGACAAGAAGCACCCCTCATACTCTACTATTAATGATTTGTCGAGCTCAATTCTGTTTCAAAACAGGCCTTCGATGAGGCAGCCCTTCTCAGTTCGCCTGAAGATTCTAGCTGAGGAAAGTGGAGTCTCACTTGAACACAGTTTAATGGCTCCTGTAGCATACCCGCCACCGTGGCAGTGGCAGACTATAGACTGCGATGTGTCTTTTCTAGAAGTTACAAAACATGCGCCTATTGCCCATATCCGAACATACTTCCTGGAACTTCAACACAAATACACACGTCCCGAGTTCTTTACAGATGCCTCCAAGTCTAACTCCTCTGTGTCCTTCGCTGCTGTCGGCCCATCCTTTTCGGATGCAGGCCCTCTACATCTAGACACAAGTATCTTCACAGCGGAAGCTTACGCGATACTTGTGGCGGCTAAACACATCAAGCAATTACAAATACAAAAAGCAGTAATTTATACGGACTCACTCAGTGTGGTAACGGCTCTGCACACTCTTAAAAAACACAAAAACCCAGTCCTCGTCTCACTTTACTCCATTTTGTGCACACTCTACACACTCAAACAACATGTTGTAGTGTGCTGGGTGCCAGGGCACCGTGAGATTCAAGGCAACGTGAGGGTGGATCAGCTCGCTGCATCCGTCCACAAAAGCACTGCCCCTACACCCATATCAATTCCGGCCCTTGATCTTAAGCCGTCTATCAAACGAAACCTCAGGGACTACTGGCAGAGCAAGTGGGATACACACACACAAAACAAACTACACATTATCAAGCCACACCTTGGCCATTGGCCACCAGTATCAAAATCACGTCATACACAGGTAACATTAACGAGGCTCAGGATAGGACACACATACACCACACACTCATATCTTTTGTCCGGTGGCGATCCACCATTGTGTGACAGATGTGGTGAAGCACTAACAGTTCTTCACATTTTAATTCAGTGCAAACAATTGGACACTATAAGAAAACAACACTTTCCATTACCCTACCGACAACATATACCTTTACACCCTGCAATGTTCGTCGGTAGGGAACCGCTTTTTAGTCATAAATCATTGTTAGCGTTTTTACAAGAAATTCATAGTTTTCATATCATATACCCGGGCATTCCGTAGCACGACCTCTACAGAGAGGTTGTCGCTGCGGTGGCTACACAAGAAAGCACTTGCCTCACGGCCCTTGGAGGCAAGGGTATGAACGAGTGAGGCACTTGTGCTAATGCCATACATATCCACCATCGTCTTTTATTATCACCAACTTTTGTCATCTATTCACACCACACACACCTTTCACGGCATGGTCATGATTTTATTACTTGTATGTTCTTACCCGCCTTACCGCGAGGAATTTTATGGCCCTTATACAGCCCGCTAATCACAATCATTGTCCACATTCCTTGTCCCATGAACTGGCGCTCTTTGGCCATCGAATGGCCCTTGCGCCAAAAAACACCGTATATCATCATCAAAGGTTTTAGGAAGAAATAACTTTGACATGACAGCATTACAGGAGGAGACATTCACTTTATGGCAATGACCTCTACGAGGAGATGCGAGTACTGGTGGGTGCATCAAGAACGACCGGAGAGTGGCGTCATTATAACATACTTTATGAAAAAGTGACGTGCCAGCTTCCTCATCTAGGCCAGGCCACTTTTCAGAAACAGCTTGTCCAACACAGATACAGTTGGGTCCACTGGTAAAGGGAACAGTTGCATGTGCCCCACATTTGTATTTCACTCTCTTGCAAAAGCGCAGTGGCTTAGATTTACACGAAACGTGTAGTGACTGGTTGTTCTGGCTCCTTTTGACAGACTAGTGTCCCGCATAAGTATTGTTTCCTTATCCATTTAATGCTACTAGAGGTCCTGCAATTTGAACGGTGCTCATTGTAGTGTTCCATTTAACAGTGGACGGTACTGTACACAAATGACATTTTTGGCCTAAGTCTTCAAAGCACAGGTCACTTCAGTGATTGTAGCAAGTGTCGGAAAACATTGACCGATGCGGCCATATATATGCAGGTGCTGACTGGACATATGGATGCACACGTGCTGGCAGTCGACTACAGGGGCTACGCTGACTCTGGCTCTGGTCCAGGCGGACCCTCTGCCGAGGCACTTCCACGGGACGCCCGCACTGCGCTGCGTTGGCTCCAGGCACGCACAGCGGGCCGGCCATTAATAGTGTGGAGCCACTCACTGGGAACCGGCGTGGCCGTACGCCTCATGGAAGAGTTGCACCGCCGCGGAGAACCGCTACCGACGGGTCTCATCCTCGAAGCCCCGTTCGACGCCCTGCACCATGTAGCAGCCACGCATCCGCTGTCGCTTCCCTACCGTTGGCTGCCCTACTTTGAGTGTGCCTTCGTCGACAGCCTGAAGAACGACCCCGTCGTCCAGTTCGACAGCGCCGCTCGTGCCCGCCGCGTTCCGTCCAAGCTGCCTGTGCTAGTGCTGCACGCGCGCGACGACGCGACGGTCCCGTTTCGGTTGGGTGAGGCATTGCACAATGCACTGCACGAAGCTCGCCGAAACCAGCCCGGCGCAGGACCTCTGCGGCTGCACGCCTACGACGGCCGGTTGGGTTACGGCCACAAGCACATGCACCGCGACCCCGAACTGATTTCCACGGTGGCAGAGTTCTTCGCCCTCAACGTCACTGATGCGCGACGTCAGTAAGTCGGTGGGGACCCACCTGCGGTAGTGTTCGACATTTTCTCGACCACCAAGAGCATGTTGGAGACAGCGCTTGCAATCCGGGACCAAGTGTGCTTTCAATAACTCGATTCTACGATGTGTAGTGGGGGCAGACATGTCCAGTATTTCTGGCATCTTGGTTTCACGAACTCGCGCGATTGCCACGACTGCACCAGCGGGCGTTGAAAATTCGCTAGGGCAGGACGTGCCTTGATGCATGCAGAGGAAGATTTAGCAGCGTAGACATTCGTTTATGCTTATGCGGTTGCATGTCGTGTTGAATTGGTAATTCGAAACTGACGAACACAAAGCTTGTCATTGTCTGTTCTTTCTTCAATCTTTACTAGCTATGCACTACCAGTTTAACAAAAGTTGAAACATTGTTGCGGTTTACTACAGCCAGTTTGTACCAACTTTGGAATGATGTATTGTGAAGCAGAGTGTTTTTTGTGTGTTTTTATTCTACGACGGGTGTGATGCTTTCTGCGGATGGCACTGGAGCCCTAAAAGAGAGAGAGAGCTTGGTCTACCTTTAGGCCAACCGTTTGCAGCTTGCTTGTAGGCATGTTAGAGCTGAAGCTGATGTCGTGTGTGGGCTCCCGAGTGACGTGTGTTTTACATGTCATGTTAGAAGTCAAGTTTTTGGCGCAACTTATAAGGCTTGTCAATCTTGATGTGCAAATTCAAAGGCTCGAAGTTAATGCGGCAATGTTGTGGCCCCGAGTTTGACCTTCCTACGGTCGGCTGTTTCCCATTTCTTGCATTAGGTTGTATTGTCGTGTCAGTGCCTTCGTGATCCCATTCACTTTTTGCTCTTTCCTTGCAATCTGCGTGTCTTGCATGATACAGCTGTAGTTGAATGGGTTTAACATGGCACCGGAGAAATGCATCTTCCTAACTTTTTCTAAAGTTCATGTGAGCAACATTTGTTGGAAGTCCTGTGCAGCTCTGGTTGTGTGAGGAGTACAGGTTACTCGGAACACTAGTCTTCTTCGAGGTTTTTTTGGCGTTTCGCAACACTACCGCTTGTGGTAGCGTTTCGACAGAATCTATAGTGGCTCAATATGTTTGAACGTGCCCATATTGGGGGCAGCAATCTCATGCATGTATTAAGCAAATGGGCAAACAAAGAGATTATATACAAACAAAGAGATTAAAAGTGTATGTATACTTTGAGCAAGTAGATGATGTGCTGCACCCAAGTGCATTGTATGTTGAGCTTACCGCCATGACTTTTTGGCACATTCGTTGCGACTATGTTGCACGGCATTACGTTACTTTTGTGTGAGCATTTGCAGGTTTCTCTGGGATCGACGCAGTGCGTGTGTGATGTGATCCTTTTCTAAAGGGAGCACGTAGTGTGCATTCTTTGGTTGATGACCTCTAAGATGTGACATAGAAGCCCACAGGCCTGCTCCTCATCTGTCCAGCGATTAGATAGGCCCCTCTTTTCATATATACGAGTGGAGAGGTTCTAGGTGTATATATTAACTGTAAGGTGTTCTCTTTGGCATTGGATCATACTGTACTTTGTCATCTGAAAGGGAACAAAATTTAGGTCAGTATCTTTTCTCTTCTTTTTGTCACCCATAGGTGGCATCCATGTCCATGTCTCAAATGACAGCATTCTAGATCCTTATTTTGAGGTACAGATCTTGGAGGCTGTTGTTCTGCGAGCAGTATGTAGCAGACGCAATCATTGCAGCCAGATTGTGATGTTTCTATGGGAACACGTACATTAGTATTGTATCTTGTAATGATAGGATTCGACGCAATCTTGTCTCAACTGTAATGAAGTTCCTGGGAGATAAGGAGACCAGCATTTATTTCTCTTCAACTAGTACGTAACAAAATGCGTAGCTTACGCAATTTGCGGAAGCCCTATGAAATGTGATGGAAGTGCTAACTGCATGGGTGGAGTGTCGACAACTCGGTGATATATTGAAAACTAGGATGGTGGTAGCTATAGGCGTTAATCAAATTATTTGAGGAGTGCCTTATAGGAGGGTGTGCCAAGCATAGTGATCATTTACTCCTTCAGTGAAATGAATGTTTTATACACGTGCTATATGTAATAATGAAAAAAAAGATATTTTTGCAGTGTGTTGGTATAGTACTTAATAAAAGCAGTACTTGATTGTGTATCACGGTGTATTTTTTGGTAGCAGAGTGCAATTATTTACAGCGAAAGTTGTTGTGAGATCACAACACGAGTCACGCGCAGCACCGTAATTGTCCGCCACCGCACGTGTCCTTATCCACTATCGCACGAAATGAGAAAAGAACACTCAAATAAACACCAAGGACATGTGGTGACACAGTGGGATTCGAACGCGGGTCCACTGCGTGCCAGCCCAGTATTCTACCGCTGAGCCACGCCGGTGCTTGGGGCCTTCGGCAGGCTTAATGTCGAGAAAGGAATCGCATTAATGTTAGTAATAAAGTGTTTTAGAATGGCAAAGGAACAACCAGGCACCACACAATGCGGATCTCGTAACGAGTGGGTCGTCCGATGCTCCAACACTTAACAAAAGCTTGTTCTTCATCGCCTATTAACTGTGGCACATACTCACTTCAGGCGTCATTCTTCATTGTGTGCCAATGAATGCTACTCAAAATTTGCACGAAATTTGCTGCAAGTGTAGGGGATACCACGTTTCTTCGAAGAATGTCGACGGATAGCATAGTGCATGCCTTCCTACTATGCAGAAATTATGATTATTTATGCCGTAGTGGATGCCCAGCTAGTGTGCTTCTAACATTTACCCAAAGAGTGTTTAGAAAAAGCTCTTAAAGATTTTTTTTTTTTCTGTATGAACTACTGGTTCGCCATGGACAGTAAACCAAAAAAACGCCAGGCCTGTGCGGAAGGCGCAGCACAGTCTCAGCGAAAGGTAGAAGAGTGGCCTTTCAGAGCGTTTTCTAAACACTCTTTCAGTAACTGCTGCAATAATAACAGCTACATCTAATAATAAACCTAGGATCACAAAAAACTAAAATTGAGTGCTAGTCTGAAGTGACCAGTCCTGAACTGATTTTCTATTTTCACGTAAGCGATCTCTCTAACGTCCATCCTGGTCGAAGTTAGACCAAAGTCGCTTTCTGTTGCAGGCCCATCACAATTGCCTCTTTAGCACAGGCTGCAGAAGTGAGATAACCTCATTCAAGAAATCCAATCTTGATCGGCACATGTTTGCCATTATAGAGTATCAAATTTGACACATTAGGTATTATTTAGTACTGTGGGAAAGTATTGGGTCATGTTTAATGATGGAAAAAGTGCGAGAGGAATGCTGAGGAAAATAACTCCAATTCAAGTACAAATTGTGTTCTAGTGTGTCGTATATTGCCCTATGTTGTGTTACAGAACACTTACCACACAGACTGCTCGATCACACGCTCGAATTGTCACTGGTAGCCCGACTTCGGCAACCTCATCTTTACTTGCTTGTCTAGATGTTGATATACACCAACTACCGCTCTCCTTCTGTAATCCCTCAACGCATCTCGGTCACTTCGTCGCCGAAAGGTTGTAATGCCTACACATTCTGGTGCCTTCAGTAGATTTCTATACTGATTGTGTGGTACAACATCTGCTGTTCTGTTCAGTGCGTTCTTTGGGGCATTTCTATTTCAGTAAATCGACGGGGGCGAAAATGCCTTAGGCCCATGAGCTTCAGATTTTGGTTCACATTAAAGAACCCCAGGTGGTGGAAATTTTTGGAGCGTTACACTACGGTGTCTCTCAATCATACGGTGGTTTTGGGACGTTCAACCCCACGTATCAATCAATCAATCAAATCAATTTCAGCAGGTGAATCACGGTGAACATTAAAAGACCCACTGCTATCTTTTATGTTTTAACTTTTTGGTGACCCTGAATATTTACACAGCTTCACATCAACCACCATTTGGCCAAGTTAGCCATTCTATAGACATAAACACCCCCAAACAAAAAAACATTACTGGGTACGGTCCTGGCTTTGTTATGATAGTTGTACAATAACAGAACTTGCAGAAAAGTTATAACATAGCTTATTCAAGCACAAACTGAGCTTCCACCCAGGACTGAGGGGCGCCCGTTTGCTGTTGCACAACAGAATTAAGCCTAATTAACAATTGTGGTCAGTATATCCTTGTAATCGCTAACGCAATGTCCCCACCAAAATCTCCGTTGGCCGCACAGCTGTAAACACAAGGACATCACGTGTTAGTATGCAGGCTCCTTTACGACCCGCACACCAAGAAAAAACTCGCCAGACGGCGACATCGCGTTCCCATTGTGGGAGATGGTGCGCATAAGGAGAGGGCAGGCCACGCTCTGAACGCATTAATTGTTACGTGTACGCTTCAATGGGCGTGCTAATCGCAAACAGCATGCGTCGGCAAATCGTTTATGGGAGGTAAACCAGTGACTGCTGCGCGCGCTAGAACCGAAATAAAACGCAAGTATGTAGTACATAAATTAGCACAGAAATGATATTGGGCGGGATTAAAAAAAACGTCAGAGCAGCAGACAACCTTTAGCTACTACTGAGCTAGAGTGTACTAGTACACTGTAACAGCCACCGTGTACTACACCTTCGAATACCGTTATGTTAATTGACTTGAGGTGCTATTCTGGACATTGTCGAATTGCGCCATGTTGTCAAATTCCGCCATTGGTCGATGCTAATTGGCCAATTCAGTAGGTGTTCTGTGGCCAAGTGAGCTGCTACGACTTCTCTGATTGGCGTAAAATGCCGCCATTTGAAAATTTGACAATATAGCGGAATTCGACAGTGATTAAGCTCAGTTCAGAACAGCACCCTTGGCCCGCCTTGGTCATTCCGCCGCCGTAGGGAATACGACGCCAGCGCCATACAACCGCACTTCGTAGGAGAAACATCACGCACAGTTTCGACAATAACGCTCGTCGAGGTACTAATTTTTTTTCTACACTCGCCCGCGAAAAATACCTGTTGACCGCATGTGACTGCATGGTTTCTTGTTGGGGTCACGTGTAGCGCCGTTGTCACGTGCAAGCGGACTGACAGAACGCGCAGGAAAGTGCATCAACCTGGCGAGCCCTGCAAAGTCCCATCATGCTGAAACATCTGTGCGCTTGTAGCTGTTCTCGCGTAAAATGCGCCGGCGCCCGTGCTTCTCTAGTCCTGTAGAGCGTCATCGTTGAAGCCGCGCCTTCGAATCGGAAACTAACGACGGTTGAGGCACGCTGTGTTCGTTCTTTCGTTCTTTTCTCTGCTAACCACGTTGCTTCTAAGTGAAGGATGGCTGCAGTAAATGACGAAGGAGGGAAGCGGTGATCATCACTCCGCAAAGTTTGGGGTGAGTTGGCGGATCATTTACCTTCGTAGTGGAGGAACCATGCGTAGTGTGCAATGTTGATGTATACACTTCCTTTTTTTACTGTATGGTTTGATGTTTAACGCGGTGAGTGTTCATAGCCTGATATATGGTCTCAGTAGAGAATGACACCATTGTAATTTAAGAAATTAAATAAACCGCTTGAACCCGGGCATATTTGACAGAACGGTGAGCAAGTTGTGACTGTGAATACGGTTGCTTTCGATAAGCTTTTTTTTTTTTATTGCGGGCCTCTAGCAATTACAAACGCGGCACTGCCGGCGGCTGGTTGTCCCACTGTGTGTCTTATCCGGAACGTTATTACCTTATAAAGTCATTTGGCAAAGCTTGCGTAAGACATTCGAGAGATGACTCGCGAATCGCTGTGAATTTCTCGTACTGTTGCTTCTACGTTTTCAGTCGCTGATCTGCGCGGTAACATCTCTCCTGTGTGGTGTGCAACACGGCGAGGACAGATTGACCGGGTCTGAATGCGGTAAAAAGGTGTAAACAGAGTTTTCAGAAATTGTTTAGCGACGACTGAACAAGCTGGAGGCCGACATGTGCGTTCATACCGCATGATTTCAGAAGCCAATTGAACTGCCAGTTCCGAACAACCCTGATAAATTAAATTAAATCACTCACGTGATGATTGCATGAAGGAATAGATTTTGAGGGCTCCTGAACTCGCTGTTTGACGAAACTTTAATGAAAACTAGCTGCTTATTGAGGAAAGTATAGAGGACGTTAGTTGACGTTGGTTATTCCAAGTCCATTTTAGTAATTATGATATAAATGTGAAGACAGTAAATTGAATAAAAAAACTTTTGCCATCAGGGACCTGTACCTGTATTTGTACGTGCTGCTGGCAGGGGCTGAACCTGCAATTTTCAGAAGTTTGCAGGTTCAGACCCCACCACCAGCTAGTTGTCTTTTCATCCACTTGACTTTAGGCACAACAGTGTCACAATTACTGCAATACACTTGAAACAACACAATTAATGCCCCTTATATCTTTCTTGCTGTCATTATCTGCTTGTTTTTCTTACATGGGGACAGCATAGTTCTTCAGTCGTAGTAAGACCAAATTTATCTGTTCCTTGCACTACTCTTGGGAAATCACAACACCTACTTTGACTGCACCTTCAAATTCACAGCATGTGTTTGTTCAAATTCATACCTTGTCGTACCCTCCTTCATCTTAATCATTTTCACGCTGGCCACATAAATAAGAGAGTGTACTTCACTGCATTGAATGAACCGATATCAATTTCTTTTGCTCAAAATAAATACATCCAGAAAAGACACTGGGAATGCGTTTCAAGCTTAATATTTGAATATGTATATTATTGTAAGGGCTTAAGCTGACTTGGAGTATAATTAGATGTTTAATTACGTACTCCCTAACATCAATTGCTGAATGTTGCACACTCATACATGTTCATACAGTCCCCTACAATTTGTACCAGATATTTATGTGCAACTGATAAATTTCACTTGTTAACTTATAAGAAAAATTGACAAGATACCCAGAGCCTCCTTTGTCCAGAATAATTCCCCTCTGTGGTTGCTGTTCGGTTGATCAAGTAGTTCAGCTAAATACTGAACCCTTTTCAAGTGCTACTGCATCACAGGCGGTTTCCGGATTCCTGTGCACGCCTGTTCTATATTCCCCATGTTAGCACGAAACACTTGCTTCACAGATGCCTGTCCACCTCGGTGGTACAGTGTTTTACAGTGCTTAGCCACTGACCCAAAGAGTGCAGGTACGATAGCCGCTGTGGCGGTCACATTTCACGGGCGGTGGAATGGTGGAGGCACGTGCTCTACAATGCCGGTGAACAGTGAAAAACACCAGATGGTCGAAATTTACAGAGTTCTTCACTATGGCAGGCCTCTTGATCACATCATGGTTTTGACATGTAAACCCCCCAATATTTTTAATTAAAGATTTGGATACCTCGTTAAATGTGGTGGTGTCGACACGAGCGGTGCACAGATTTGTCATGCGATGACATGATCGTGACATCGCAGATTGCCAAAGTTTGTGACTTCACATAACAGTGTCACATGACATTGTAGCTTGGCCATTGGGCCAATCCTGGAGGCAGTACGGAACCGTGTTAGGTGCATAAAGCTCTCAGAGTGCGGTGAGGCATTAACGATACATGGACTGGTTAGAAAATAAAAAAAAAGATGGCATTCTTTTCTGAGTTGTCTTGGACAAAGGACACTGTTAGTTTTGTATTGAAAATGCTTCTGTGTAGTTACTATTGAATCTGTCCAGCCGAGCATGTGGTCTAGATCAACATGGCACCCTTGTCAAGTGCCACTTCGTTACGACTCCTGTGTGCGAATGCTGCATAACTTGCAGGTTAGTGCACACCGTTGCTTTGCAGACTTTGATTGTTTACAGGTTTTGATGGAGCTAAAATGTTGGAGGCTTGTGTACTTTGCCATGACGGCACATGTTAAAGAACACACCAGGTGGTAGAAATTTTCAGAGCCATTTGTTGTGGTGCACCATATAGTCGTACTGTGGTATCGGCATGTAAGGCCCCTGATATTGTTTTTACTTTACAGATGGGCGATGGTACGGGCTTGGTCTACGATGAGCGCATGGCAGAGCACCTCAGCCTCTGGGACAGCCGGCACCCGGAGTGTCCAGAACGGCTGACTGCCAGCTACCAGCGGTGTGTCGACTACGGCTTGGTCGAACGCTGCTTCCGTATACCTGTGAGTCTCTGTGACGATTTCATGGTGCATCCCATCTCTCTTGAGCCATGCTGCCATGCCGTGCTTTTATGTAGATTTGGCGTCAAAAGTTTGGAGACTTCCAAAAACCTACTTCCTGGGTTGCCATGATACGAACGGACTGTTACGCCATTTCTGGTTTGGTGTCGCAATTACTAGCTCTTGGGTTTTCGTTATGGAATTCAAAGGGACTTTTAGTCACTCTTAATTCAATTTTAAAACTAAAAGTGATCTTTAGTTATTGTGAATGGAATAAGCTGAATTAATGTGTTGTCAATGTTCCAATAGATGCATTTTATTCTTCACTACAAGATATGTGCGTTTGGTAAGTGTGCAGGCACAGCTGCACAAACGTACTTTATTGTTTCGTCTGCACACAACTATTTGATAATTTTTTGACCCTCATATAATGAAAGCTCACTTGAGCGATGTAGGCTACATAAATAGATAAAGATGAACAGCACCACATGCAATGATTACGACTGTGATGAGGCAATATGTTTTCACATGCCCACATTATGGCTCGTAGAGGAAGGTAATAGGCACAGTACTGGATTGGCCAGGCAACCGTTTGGTATAAGTGGTCGGTGAATTGGCTGATACAGCTTCCACACAAGTGACTTTAATCATGCGGCTCTGGTTTCTTCAGTCTGTGGGCCTTGTGGTGGAATTTTAACACCGTAGTTCTATTGTTTTGGTGTTCATGGTTAAATTATTCGTATCTTTCTCCATTTCTTATGTTTGTCTATCATCTACACTCAAACCTCATTATAACAAAGTTGCAGCTTACACAAAAATAAGTTTGTTATAACCAAAATTTATTATAAAGGTATATTTCTAACATTATCTATTACAAGAATATTCTTTATTAACTTCTTTATAACCAATACTTCGTTATATCTGGACTCGCTATATTGGTGTTTGAGCGTATCTGTTTCTTTCTCTTTCAACTCTCTTTCAAACCTTTCTGCACAAATGCTATTCTCACATTGCACACTGCACACTCTGTTTCATGCAAATTGTTCATTGTACCCTTTGCAGGCTCGCAAGGCCGAGGAAGCCGAGATTTTGGCCTTGCATGAGTAAGTGTCTACCTGTTCATGCTTGTTTGTTTGCTGCTTGCTTAGATGAAACAAAATAACAAAAACTGCACTGTGGTCAACTCTTTCATCACCGCCACGCTAATCACACTGATCACCAATGATAGACGATTTCAGTTGTAGATGTCATCACGTTAACTATGTTTTTGCTGCATCTGATTCTCCCCAGTGGTCAGTCAAGGAATTTTGATTTGAGAACCAGTTCGAGATTTCATTGGGTCCCCGAAGTGGTGACTTTTGAGGATACTTTTCTGTGAATTAAGGTGTGCATGTTTAGGTGTAGTACAACGGCCGTAGCGAGTAACTGCAAGACAAGGAACAGGTTGTGGCAGTTCGCTGCCGCGTGTGAAAACATCAATCAAAATAAAATTCGAGACAGTGCAGTTGCTGCAATAATACGGAGCAGTTGGCACAGAAAAAGAGCAGGTTACTATTGGTTGCCACAACAAGTAATACCACGGCGCACTGTACAGATACCACGGCGCACTGTAGCACGGCGCACTGTAGCAGGCCAGAAAGTACTGGGTGAGGCCTATGTTTTCGTATCCGTCTGTGTTTTTTTTTTTTTTCAATCCATCGCTCAAATACCTGGCTTGGTATGCGAAAGTCAGCATTTTCCTGAGTTTCCTGCTAGAAAACTGCGCATATTGTTGATTCGGTCACCGTCATTTGTCCTGCTCTCTGATATCATGTGAACCGAAAAATGTGGTGCGTTTCAAATTGATGTTTCTCGTTTCATTCTCTTTTTTTTACCTCGCGCAAATAAAATGTGGAATGGTTTGCCGGATGCGCTTGCTGGTGATGATGGTTGTGCTGATAATAAAGATGCACTACATATCTACATATTCTTATAACATTGTATAACACATTTTGGTGCGATTATCTTCCTGTTTTTAATTATGCGGATAATTCATTATACCTTGTATCTTTTTTTTTTTTTCACCAATAATGTAAGGAATCCCGTATGTCAGTTGGAATGTTATTGTTTGTTCTTCATGAATGTATACTACCTGCAATGTGCCCTCTGTAATGACTCCAACATTGGAGTCGACAGTATTGCAAATAAATAAATAAATAAATACCCTACAGTGAACACAGGAGGAAAGTAAACTTCTGCAGTTTTGCAAGTCTTGGGAATCCTATTTTCAAAAGATGCTAATGTGCACCCTGCAGCAAAAGTTTATGGGACGTCGTCTGCTCAGCAAATGCGAATTTTTTTTTATTTGTGCATACTACTTCTATTCTAACTGGTGACTATACTTTGCAATATCAATGAAAATCTCAGTAACGTTCATGGGAATGTGATGTATTGTACATGGGCAAGTTGCGATTATAGGTTTCTCGAACACATTGCGTACGTCAAACTTTTGCTGTTGCGCGCACAATTTGGCAACTTCCCGATAAAGAGTTTCCACCAATATTTATTTGCCATTTACTTATGGGTAAAGGGACAGCAAGCACACCTACTTGCATCAAGGTTGTGTCAAACAAAGAACCGAGAACTCAAAAATTTTCTTCGTTCATTTATAGTGAGCGTCTCAACCCAGCACAGTTGATGCCTTGAGGTAGTATGTGAGGTTTTATTAATCAGCTGTCCGCTCGTTAAAGGTTCGCCCCTATGTGGTGCGATTTGGCGAAAAGAAACAGTGTTATACACTCGCTGTCATGACTAGCACACCCATGGTTTCCATGCTCATAAATACCCAATAAGTGGACAAGAGGATTGCTGCCGATGTAGCTCGGTTGGTAAGAGCAACGGGCACGCAATCCGTGGGTCGTAGGTTCAGTTCCGTGGCAAGTTGTCTCTCATCCACTTCACTTTCTTCAGTCTCTATCACAATTACACAGTACACCTAAACAATACAAGTATTGTTCCATATACCTTCCTTGTCTTCATTACATGCTGGTTTTCAATAAGGTTGTGTCAAACAATAAAAGTCGTAGTTGTTGTAGTTGGCACAAGGCTAATAACGTTGTGAAGGAATGGTCTTGGCAACCAACGCCGTGTTTTTTGGTGTAGGCCAGAACACTTGGAACAGCTGAAGAAGACACACGGGGAAACAGACGCCGATGCTCTGGAGGCTCTTTGCGGACGCTTCGACTCCATCTACATCAATTCGGTATCGTACTCCCTTGCTTTTTAACAATTCATGTGCCGCTGTAACCCAGTTGCTATGGCATTGCACTGCTGGCCAACTGATCACAGTTTTGATACGAGCAGTAATGGTCGCATTCTTCTGGGGACGGCATGCAGTCATTGCTGTTTGGATCAGAACCACGATGAAATGCGAGTATGTTCACGCAAAGAGATCTAAATCCTTTTGAAGTGGCCCTAAATTGCTTTTCCAAGTAACCATCAAAAGGCAGCAGTATCGGAGTTCATTGTCTCACGAATTGATTGCTTCAAATATTTCTCAAATCTGTCAAGAATCAGCGAAAAGACAGGGTTTCATTTGCGCTTTAAACACTTTCTCTTTTCTCTCATGCTGACGAGCATGCTGATAGCTGTATGGGAGCGGGTAGGGGAGATGGATTGGGGGAAAGAAGTTTCGTCACTGCATATGAAGAGTTCCAGCATGCGTGATAAAACATGATCGCTCTCTTCCGTTATGATTTTTATAGATGATAGTGTGGCTACTATATAATGTTAGTAGACTAGAAAAGGTAGCATTGGCATGTGGCGGCACCCCGTCGCAAGAAGCACATCTCATTGAAATGCCGCTCTTAACTTATGTCTGCCATCGGTCCATAGAAGGTAATGTGTTGTGAGATGCCAGACGGCAGGTGCGAGCAGCTTTGGAGAGAGTGAGCAGAGGCCTCTGTATGAAAGGAGGGCTCCTGAGGAAGTAGCAACTTCACCCTCCGATTCTAAACTCTCCTTTGCTGCCCACAACTGCGATATTGGCTGAGCCCTTTATGGCAGTGTGTGCGTTCTTCGGGATGTCTTTTTCTCACCAAGCCTGAGAGTTGGTTCATGAACCCGCCTAATGGAATTCTTGGAGATCAGGAGTTCTGAAGTTTATCCGTATTTACTCGCATAATCCTCGCAAATTTTTCGGCAGAAAACCGATGTAAAGTTGTGGGGTGTGCGAGAATTACGCGGGGAAAACTTTTCCACGAAAACGTACAAAGCGAAAAAAAAAAGGAAGTGGCCGCAAATCGGGACTCTCACACCAGCAACTAACAGCAAGCTTTGAGAAGTACTAATTAAAATTTACCTTAACAATAAAAGCAGAGGTGTAACACAAGGCAAGATTTATTTGAGACACAAAAAAGTGCAAGCGAATAGTCGAGAATCAGAATACCATACGTAAAGCTTGTGGGCGTTGCGGTAACGTTCGTCACTCAACCGAAGCCCTCAAAAGGTAAGCGTAGGACGTCAGTATTGGGCTGATGGCTATTTAACATAATTTCAGTTTCCCTTCTGTCCTACCAGCAACCCTGTTGCCGATGTTCAGTGCATGATCAATCACTTTCAACTTTAAAGCAGCCATGTAGCTTCAGTATCGCCCCATAACGTGACAAGATTACCGACACAACATACCAAACACGCCGCAACGCGCACTTGCCGCTTTGGCTTGGCTTGGATTGGATTGAAGCTCCAAGCAATAATAGTACGCTTGATGCTTAAGAGATGGCGCCTTTGGCGTGCACTACCATCATCAACGGCTGGAACGAGCAGACGACATTATTGCGGCAATGTTCGGGGGGGTGGGGGGTGGGGAGGGCTAATTACTTGAGCAAAAAAAAAAAATCGTATTTTTGTTGGGGGATGTAGGGGGTGCGAGGATTACTCGAGTAAATACAGAATTGTGGTGTGCCTCGTAATCAGGTGGTGATGATTCTGTGTAATAACCTAATATGATATACACAATGACATAGACACGTATATTACAGCAATCTGTTCCCATCACACACACACCGTTTCCGAGAGTGGTGCTTTTATAAAATCCCTGGAAACGCATTATAGCAGTCTCTCATTTGCATAAGTCATGTTGCTGACGATGCACATATAAAACGCCGACATCCATTTGTTTACGTCTTTTCTCAACCCGTCCGCTGCGGTGGCGTAGCACTTGCGGTGCTTGGCTGCCGACCTGAAGACTGCAGGTTTGATCGCGGCCGCAGTAGTAACCTTTCGATGGAGACGAATTGCTGGAGGCCTGTGCACGGTGTGGTGTCGGTGCACGTTAAAGAACACCAGGTGGTCAAAATTTTCGGAGCACTCCACTACAGTGTTTCTTATAATCATGTCATAATTCTGGCATGTGAGACCCCAGATATTGAGTTAACCTGAGAGTTAAGTTATTGTTTTCCAATTATTGTTGTGCATCAAAAGTGGCACCTGAAAAAGCGATTGTCTCGTTATACTGCTCTGGAAAGATGAAGAGCTGCTGTTGTGCAATGTGCTCAGTCATCAGCCGTTCATTATTGGCCCATCATTTTGTCCACTGTATGATCTGAATGTCTCTCTTGCATTTCGCCTAATCTGTATGACAGCCTACTCAAGTGGTATTTGTGCAGAAAGAAGCATTTAGTAGACAGTAAGGCTGCTGAGTTTTAAATAACCAGTGCAATCAAGCCTCATTATAACAAACTTGCATCTTATGCAAAATTAAGTTCAATGTATGCGAAAATTTGTTGTAAAAGCATATTCCTAACACTGTATCTATTGCAAGACTATTCTTCATTTACTTCATTAGAGGCAATATTTTGTAATATCCGGGTTGTGTACATTGAGGTTTGAGCAATTTCTCACATTTGCCCACAGAAAACATATGAACTGGCATTGCTCGCTGCGGGCTGTACCAAGGACCTAGTGACGGCTGTCGTCCAGGGAAAGGCAAGTATCGCTTCAATGTTAAGCTGTTATTCTTGCTTGTGCTCCTCCTTTGCCTAAGAAATGGATAGGCCCTCCTATTGCTCCATGGTATTTGCTTGAAAGGTGTAGTGTACTGCTTATGCTATTTCAGGTTATTTAGGCATTGTGGTTGCGTGGTTGCATTTATTCGATCTTACGAGAAAGGTTTGATATAGAGAGAGACTTCGGCCTCCCGATCCTAATGAATACATCCCGAACGGGCAGGGACACGAATTTTCAGAGCTGAGTTAGCTCCACCATGTGATTCTCCTGTCTACAGAGATGGCGCCGAATGAGTCCAGGGCTCAGGAAATGGTGATATTTTGTATTGGCATAAAACATGGTACACCTACTGACATAGACACTAACAGTGACGTTAGGCTACAGTGCCGATTCTTGCAACCTCTTACACCAGTGCGTATAGCTTGCGATGACATTAGGTATGATAATGCGCAAAAGGGCTGCCTGCATATCACCAACAGCAACACAGAGCGGAGCTGTCGTAGAAACGTTGCGGTATCCTGGGCAAGCACGTGATGTGAATTTTTTATTTATCTATTTTATTTATTTATAGAATTACCTGCAGCGCCACGAGGGCGTTATTGCAGGGTGGTAACACGATTAATCATGTAAAAGCACATATGTTTACACAAAGACAAAGATAAAAGAATGAGCTATTAACAAAGCGGTGTATGCAACAAAGAGGCGACATATGGAAAATTTGTATGTAAAAACAGCTGGAACTGGGAAAGTGTTTTACAATCTGCTATACCTTTTTTGTCCCGTATAATGATGTTGTGGTATTTTACAAACCGAAACAAGCTTTTAGAAACATGTTGTAGTTAGGCTTGTGTGAATATTCAAAGCATTCGAAAATTCAAACGAATATTATATTATGTGAATTTCCTTCAATTCAACTATAAATTATTGAAAATTTTGAAGCATTTGAAATAAACGAATAGGTGTGTAGTAGTGTTCGTGCAACCGGAGTTGCACGCAGATTTCACTGCAGTGGAGTGGTGCAAAACTGTGAAAGCACCTAATCAAATCTGTATAAGTTCACATTCATCTTTTTGTAAAGATGGTTTCACTGCAGTTAAGGCGCGCTAAGCCATGAAAACAACTATTTATTGAAAATTCGCACTGTTGCAAAGCTCCACTTCGAGGTTAAATGGAAATTTCACCCTCACATCGATTCCTCATTTTTGACGTTAAAAAGCTTCTTACACCGGCTTACACGCTCTCAATATAGTAAATATTAAAGCGTTATGCATTAAACGCGTGAAGGATAGCGCATTCCCTGATCGGGGGGAGCTTTCTCTAGCTGTCACTCGAGGCAGGTGTTTGGCGTGCAGGTGCGAAACGGCATGGCTCTAGTCCGCCCCCCGGGTCACCACGCCATGCGCAACGAGTACTGCGGCTACTGCTTCTTCAACAATGTGGCCCTGGCGGCGAAGTACGCGCTCGACGAGCTCCGGCTAAAAAGGTGCGGCCTCGAGTTTCTTTCTCTTGTTTTTTTATTTATTTACAAATACTGCAGGCCCTACTCGTGCCCAAGCAGGAGTGGGAATATCATTAAAAACAAATACCAACAATAATGCTTAGAACTATTGACAACTCGAGTAGTAAGCCACAATTAACCAACAAAAGAAAATGAAAATAAATATGCTTTGCAATGACAAATACACAACATAAAAATGATAAAATATGCACGTACAAAATTTCAGCACATGAGATGAATGCTACGCATAAAGAAGTGAACGCGAATAATCAACTGCAACAAAGCTGTTCAGCATAAGCAGAACTTTACGTATCAAACGGAAAAGTTATTTAAAAACTGAACAAATGATTCAGCTTGTTTATGTTAATACCCGTAGATGCTGAAAACTCTCTGCGTGGAATGGCACAGAGAATGGTGAGCACTCGAGATCCCTTATTGCCATTTATCCTAATTGTGATTACCAGGTTCAATGTGCTCTGCGTAAAATGAAACGCAATGTCAACTGCAGACACCCCATACGAGAATAGGGGACTGGGCGACTTCTGTTGGGTTGCTAGACTTGCAGTGCAAAGCGACAACAACATGCAGATGGAAGCTTTATATTGGAACTTCACGCTCAGTATGCTTCCAACAAGCTGTCATGTGCAAAGAAGAGCTGATGGCCATTGTTTTATTTTATACCATGCTTTCAGAGCGTACAACTCTTCATCGAGTCCTGTGTGACCCGTTTTGGTTGCGCACTGTTTCTTTTGATGGCAGACAAGCTGACGTTGGTGTCTGTTTATTGCGACAAGCAGTGCACGACCCATTCTTGTTCGTGTGCTTTGCAGGGTTCTCATTGTAGACTGGGACGTGCACCATGGCCAGGCGACTCAGTACGCCTTCTACGAGGATCCTCGGTAAGCCCCTTCAGTGTCACATTACGTCACTTTGCGGACTTGTCAAAAAAAAAAAGTACAGTAAAATCCAGGTGATACAATCACGGTTCGTGCGAATTTTGGAGTGATACGAATCTCCCTGTGGTCCCGGGCAAGGCCTGCTAGCCTGCATTGTATGGAGTACAGTTGTTGCAAAGCGATTTTTGTCTCCCGATGTTTGATGTGAACGTATGCTACCTGCGCTGTCCCAAGGGATGTGGCTGTCATATGTGCGTGCGGGAACCCAAGTGCAGGTATGCGAGTCGCGCCACCAGTTGACCATCAGCAACGCGTTGTAACTTGTGAGATTGTGCCCACAAATGTCGTAGGCCTTAATGCACCTTCGTGCGTATTTGCGTTTAGATTACAAGAGGTGGTGGCGTCGTGTTTTTTTTTTCTTGAGCGCGTTATTGTACTGTGTTCATGCGCGCCTGCCGCGTTCATACATGCAATCCATGTCCTCGCAATCGGACATCCTAGGAAAGGTGAAGGAGGACCGGAAAAAGAAGGAAACGGTCTTGAACCTTGCAACACTTGGGACGCGCACGACTGTGAACCCTCTGATTCGCACAGAAGAGTACCGAATTTTGAGCAAACTTCGCAGTGGTCTGAGCGCGGCCAAAAATCTCCCAAAAAACATCTTCAGCACCACCATGATGAGAAAATAAAACGCCAGAGGACAGCGTTCCTAAATTTTCTGTCCGGCGCCTATCGCGTGCAAAGTGCTCCGTAAGTCTTTTTCACCAAAGTTTGCTGGCATCATGCAGAAAAGCATACCAGGATTTGGAAGAAACCACTTGCTGTCGTGGATCATAACACACTTGGTTCATTAATTATGCACACACACGTGCCTATATTTAAGAGTACATGAATGATCATCATTCTAAAAACGTTTACTGTCAATCATTCGAAGCTGTTTATGACATTGCTGCGGCCCCTGAGATGGAATAAGTGAAAATGTATGGCAGCTTTCTTTTGTACCGATTTCTCACGTTTTCTGGTGATATGAATTTCTGATGATACAAATATTTTGGTGACCTCAGAAAATTTTGTATCACCGAAGTTTTACTATAACTTCTAATAAGTTGTCAAAGCAGGGAGGAAATGAGGTTCTCAGAAAACAGAACAATAGTTTTTCCAAAATTGTAAGATTGCTAAGATTCTGTACACCATATTTACTCTATTGTAACTCAGCTGCGATTGCAATGTATGGGGGAGCTTTTGGTCTGTGCACAAGGAAAAAATGGAACTGCGGCTGTAACGCAAGGCCCTGTGGCAGAGAAAGGTCGCACATATCTTTTCGTTGCTGTTTCATTTAGGTCCCTCTTTTACAAACATCGCGGTTGCCTCGGCGCGACATGCCTGTTGCCACGTAAACTCTCGCTGATGCTTGCATCGGGCGGCTTCTTCATGAGGAGCAGTCTTGGCCATTTGAGATGGCACATTCGTAAAGAACCAACGCTCAACTTTACACTCTACCGAAGGAAACCAAATGCACTATACACTCAAACCTCGATAGAACGAACCCGGATATAATGAAATATCTATTATAACAAAGTAAACAAAGAATAGTCTTGTGACAGATACAGTGTTAGGAATATACCTTTATAAGGAATTTTTATAATGAATTTTTGGATATAACTAAATTATTTTTGCATAAGATGCAAGTTTGTTATAATGAGGTTTGACTGTACTAGTTTAGTTTCTCAGTACTACAAAAAGCCATACGAAATAATATGTAAGAAACACGATTGAACGGGTATACAAAAACTACTATTTATCTGGGCATGAAAGGTTTACAATGCCAATCCTCTAAAACTTTTGCGCAGGGTCCTCTACTTCTCTGTGCATCGTTATGAACATGGTGAGTTCTGGCCCGAGTTGCGGGAGTCTGACTTCCCTTACGTGGGCCGGGGCGCCGGTGTGGGCTACAACATAAATGTGCCTCTCAACCAGGTGAGCCCCTTGTATGACAGTCGTTTATGTCCGTAAATTCCTGGGTAAAGTTTTCATACCTGTAAATGCATGTGCAGTTGAAGGCCTATTGAAATGCAGTTTTATTTTCGCTGAATTGGTTGTGTGTGAAAAGTGTAAGTACTTGAAGTGGCTTTGGCGAATAATGCTAGGCTAATGAGCTTTTGATTTTTATTAGCTGTCTGGTAGTGAGGACATGGGCACTTTGTCGTTAGTAGGTGTGGTGTATGAATTGGAATGGTTTATCTATGACTGCAATAACATATGTATAGCATATTTACACTATTCAGGTGTGCTCGGCTGTGGTGGTCTAATGGCTAAGGTACTCGGCTGCTGACCCGCAGGTCGCGGGATCAAATCCCGGCTGCGGCGACTGCATTTTTGATAGAGGCGAAAATGCTGTAGGCCCATGTGTACAGATTTGGGTGCATGTTAAAGAACCCCAGGGGATCGAAATTTCCGGAGCCCTTCACTATGACGTCTCTCATAATCACATGGTGGTTTTGGCACATTAAAACCCACACATCAATAAATCAATTACTATGCAGGTGTAAATACAGAACTGCTGTGGGACTTCCTTTAAAGATGAAATATTGTTGGTCGACAAATGAAGCAGGGCTCGGCAAGAGCTTTTGAACAAGGAACAGGTAAAGGTGATGCAACGTTACGATAAATCTATCACAATACACAATTCTATCACAATTCATGTGCATTGAATTGCACATTCAATGCTCATGAATGTTTCTTCAACACTTGCACGACCTAACAGCGTAAGTGATACGGATCTTTAATGTTGCAAGCAAGTGCATATGTGTAATTAGCAGATTGAACAGCAGTTTTTTCTAGAAGGAGAAAACTTTTTCTAGAACCGTGGCAGCCCGCTTAGTATGACCGTGAATGACTGCACTTGACCATGATTCGTGTGCCGACAGGTGGGCCTCGGTGACGCGGACTACCTGGCCATCTGGCACCAGCTGCTCTTGCCAGTGGCATACGAGGTCAGTTCCGGGGTACCTGGCGAAATTCGCCGCTGAGAGAGTCTGCCTGCAAAATCAGTGCTGGATCTTTCTTTCTTTGCAGTTCCAGCCAGAGCTGGTGCTGGTCTCGGCTGGCTTTGACGCAGCCCTTGGATGTCCGGAGGCAAGTTGATCTGTTCACCGTTTCTCACTAATTGAACTGCCCAAGAATCAGTAGCAGCCTGATCAAAAGCAAAACACGAGTCTTGCTTGAAAATAAGGTTGTTATGTCCGAAAATTTGTTATAAAAGTTGTGGGAATTGAGGCTAGCCCGCCGCCTCTGCGCGGGCTTTGCCGCTTTTTCTGCCATTCTCATGTCCCGACATGTCTCCCCTCCTCCGCTGTCTGCCGCGCTGGGAGAGCGGAGTAGTGTTAAACCCCCTCACCCGATAGTGGATGTTGACTTTTGCGCCGTGTGCGGAGCCTTCCGAGAGGCTTTGCGCGCGCGCGCGTCAGCAGTATAGAGGGGTCTCTCTTGGGACGACATGGAGGTAAGCACGCTTTTCTTTTCCGTCCATCACCTCCCTGTGGGGCTCGTTCGGACTTTGCCAACAGCGCCTTGCACCCGCGGCAAACGCTTACATTATGTGCCCCCCCCCCCCCCACCCCCTTCCGGACGCTAGGCCGAAGGGTGGTACGGTGTCGTAGTGCGTGGCCTGGCTACGCCGACCAGTCTCCCTCCGAAGCCAATGCGAGCGCCTTTGCCCTCGCTCGAGCAACCGAGCCTTGGTCCCGGTGTCTCCGTGGATCACCTTTACCACGGAGACGTGCTCGTGGCACCCTGTGTAGTACTTTTATGCCTGTGGCATGGGTAAGCCCATTTGCTTTCCCGCCGCGCCTTTGCAAAGGGCTGTACTGCGTTTTGGTGTTGCCACAGACAATGAAGTGTTGCGACTTTGAGCAGTATCGTGTTCTCGCCACGGCGACGGTTAACGTGTGCCCTGCGGCTCGCTAAGACTGGACCCACACTAGTGGCCGTACTCCTTCGGGATACGTGTCACTACAAGGTATACTAACAATATATCTATTGCAAGCCTATTCTTAATTTACTTCGTTATAACCAACATTTTGTTATATCCGGGTTCATTATATCGAGGTTTGAGTGTAATGTTTGCTGTTAAATTCGACTTGCTCATAATTTTGGCTATTTGAAGTTTCGAACTTTCGGCCAAAAAATAGATATAATGGTTTTTATTTGCCAGAAATCAAATCACAGTGCTTTTAATTAGGGGTGTAGTTATACTTGAAAGATGCGTGTAAAGATCGAATAATAACTTCTCTAATAGTTTGATTTGTGAATCGTATCTTAAATATTCGGCTACTCGAATATTCGATATATTCAGCTTGCCTAGTTGGTGAGTAATATGCAAAATATATTTAAGTCCTGCTGTTCCATCGTGGTCTAGCACACAGGCTATAAATTCACACAGTTTTAATGCCACAAACCTGAGAGTATGCATATTTAATTGTGGTTGCGAGACAGCTGAATCGTAAAACTTGACTAAAGCAGCCTGTATGTTTTTGCTGCTTGCACAGGCAACACCATGTCTGATTTGCTTGTGCAATTGAAATTTGTTGATACACTTTAGAGAAACCAGGGACTGCAGTTAGCGAGCACAATACGAAATCGCACCGTAGTGAACCGTGAAACTGCCAATCCCATGTGGCAAGATACAATGTTTTATCACAGAGTGCGTACAAGATCGCGCGGTGGGCCTCACAGCGGTAAATATAGTGCGGTATATCAGGTATGGAGCGCAGTGTTTCGTTACGTTGCTTTTGAATCTACAGGTGAATGCTTCTACACTCGATAATTTGTCGAACACTCATGCAGGGCCTGATGCGATTGTCACCAGCCACCTACGCTCACCTGCTCCACCCACTCATGGCCCTGGCCGGAGGTCGTGTTTGCGTCGTGCTTGAGGTAAGTGCTTGTCTTTTCATTCATATCTTTATTAATTGATCTGAATGCCTTAAAATGGAGCGGGAGCTCTGAAAGTCTACCTCAGATTAGTTTTGATCATTTCGGACTTCTGAAACGGGCATTTGAGTCTAAATGAGGTACTGACAAGTCTGTATCGCAAATATTTGTTACACGCTGTAAATAAGGCACCGCCTATAAGGCGTTCTATTGAATTTTTTTTCTCATTACTCCATTAATAGATGGACAAGTCTGGATAATTGCTCATCTATTTCCACATCGCCAGGGGAGGGGGGGAGCACTATTATCAGAAAAATCACATAAATAAACCCTTCCTTTACCTCAACTAACGTTCGCAAGAAGTGGCTGCTCACACAATCCAAAGGTCAGGGGTTTGATCGCGGTTGCCGCGATTGCATTTCGATGGAGGCCCATGTGCAGTGCAATGTTGGTGTACACTAAGAACACCAGATGGTTGAAATTTCCAGAGCCCTCGACTATAACGCCCCTCATAATCGCAATGTGGTTTTGGACATTGAGTCCCAGTTGTTATTAATATTAGTCCGAAAGCAACATATGCTTCCTGCTTATACTGTGTGTCGGGAGTCTGGGAGACTGCGTCGCACTTCACGATGTGCGCTGCCTCTGCTCTATGCGGAGCTCTTCTAACTTGTAGCCTTCGCTGTCATACACAAAAAGCCAGAGGCTTGCATGTGTATTAATGTGGCCCCCCCCATAGGTGCGTCACCCACATGATTACTGCTGTGTGCCATTTTCTAGTAATTTTGTTCTCAACACCGTATGCGCATTGTGATTAATGAACAACTTTGTATATACTGTCCACACATGTTGTCACGTCTTTGCATGATCAATTGGGCAATGTATGGGGGTTAATGATCTCCCAGACCTTCGGCCACTCGTCATAACTCACTTCGTGGATATGCTCTGATCTTTATGTATTTCCACCGTTTTTGCACGTCGGAGGCATCCTCCGGCATTTCCTCCCTTCATATGTGATTGCCTGACTCTTGATATATGTGCCGTTCTGTTTGTTTGTACTGCTCAAGAACGCTAACATCAACTTAATACATAAGAAAGGAGATGACAAGGACTTGAAGAATTACAGGCCGATCAGCTTTCTCTCTGTAGTATACAAGCTACTTACAAAGGTAATTGCTAACAGAGTAAAGAAAACATTAGAATTCAATCAACCAAAGGAACAAGCAGGATTTCGAACAGGCTATTCAACAATTGACCACATTCATACTATCAATCAGGTAATAGAGAAATGCTCAGAGTATAACCAACCACTATACATAGCCTTCATAGATTACGAGAAGGCGTTTGATTCAGTAGAAATATCAGCCGTCATGCAGACACTGCGGAATCAGGGCGTAGATGAAGTATATATAAACATTCTGGAAGAAATCTACAGGGGATCAACTGCTACCATAGTGCTTCATAAAGAAAGCAACAGAATACCAATCAAGAAGGGTGTAAGGCAGGGGGACACAATCTCCCCAATGCTATTTACCGCGTGCTTACAGGAGGTTTTCAGAAGCCTAGAATGGGAACAGTTAGGGATAAGAGTTAATGGAGAATACCTTCGTAACCTGCGCTTCGCCGATGACATTGCATTGCTGAGTAACTCAGGGGACGAATTGCAACTCATCGTTACGGAGTTAGACAAGGAGAGCAGAAAGGTGGGTCTTAAAATTAATCTGCAGAAAACGAAAGTAATGTACAACAACCTCGAAAAGGAGCAGCGCTTCGAGATAGGTAATAGTGCACTTGAAGTTGTAAAAGACTCTGTCTACTTAGGGCAGGTAATAACCGCAGAGCCGAACCACGAGATTGAAGTAACTAGAAGAATAAGAATGGGGTGGAGCACATTCGGCAAGCACTCTCAAATTATGACAGGTAGATTGCCACTATCCCTCAAGAGGAAGGTATATAACAGCTGTATCTTGCCGGTACTTAGCTACGGAGCAGAAACCTGGAGACTTACAAAGAGGGTTCAGCTTAAATTGAGAACGACGCAGTGAGCAATGGAAAGAAAAATGGTAGGTGTAACCTTAAGGGGGGACGTGCCTTTTGGAACGAACACTCTTGTTTCTGGTTAGATCTTGATGAAAATTGGCACAGAGACTAAAAATGACCTCATAATGCTCCCATAAAAATTTCAAGATGATATCATGAAAACTTTCTGAGAAAAAATAATTTCATTACTGGACCTCGTGGAGCGGCTGGAGAGTTTAAAAAATGACATAGAAAGTTGGTAAACACTGTGTGCAGAGGTGAATGTATGCTCTAGGGGGCTGCGTTTTCAAAATAATTTTTTTTTGCAACACTAAAATTTGTAGTTCATGTTTTCTCCACTGATACTTCAATGAGCACATTTGCACTACAAACAAGAAACCCTACCAAAAATTTTTAAAAGGCTAAATTTTAAAAATAAAAACACAGCCCCCTGAAGCACAGTTCAAGGAGCATTACAAAAAAAAAAAAAAAAAACACCCCCGCAGGGGCGCCTGCGCAAGTAGGCGTTTGGTGTGTAGCGACACCACGGACCCGAGCTAACGGGGGAGTTTCTACTCCCTCCCACGCCTAGCCGTGCCGTGTCCGGGGAAAAGGGGATCCTGGGGGTTGAGCCGACGCTGGGTGATTGGAACGTTAAGGCCCCCCGGCAGAGGCAACACACCCCTTTGGCCCCGGTTTCACGTAGACGGCACCCCTGGGCTGACCCACCCAGGGGAAATCGGCAGTCGCCTTTTCCTATCTCTCTCTCTCTCCCTACATCTTCGTCTTTATCTCTTACTATTTATCTGTCCTGTCTTCTACTCTCTTCCGTTTACTTCCGATATTCATGGCGGCAAGGGTTAACCTTGTGTAGGTATCCCACCTTGGATAATTACATTGGGTTATAGTGACAGCGTACGGCTGGCGTCGGGAGGGCTTGTTTCAACAAGTCCAGCCGCGTCCCCTTGTTGGGCTCCGTGGTGGGTGGTCGCCGCTGTTACCGAACACATTCATACTTGTATTGCTTTACAAGCATCCGCCGACCTTGATCGGTCTCGCAAAAGAGGCCGCACCGAAGCAAGTTATCACGTCGCGAAAGAAACCAAATTCACTTTCGCAAAGTACCACATTATCCACAGTGACAGCACACCTCTAAGAAAATTATCCCCATTTTTGGTGGCCAAGTGCCTAAAAGAAAAAATAGGACCCACATACAAAGCATCCAAAATGTCAAGCGGTGACCTCCTTTTGGAGCTAACCGAAAAAGACCCAAGTGCCTAAGCTATCCCAACTAACCAGCATTGGAGAAACAGCTGTCACCGTTTCGGTCCATCGCTCTCTAAACACCAGCAGGGGAGTAATCTCTGAGGAAGACTTCTTAGGCCTTAGTGACGAAGAGCTCCTCGAAGGATTCCAAGACCAAAATGTCATAAAAGTCCGAAGAATAGTAATCCGTCGCAATAATCAGGAAGTGCCCACCAAACACGTAATACTAACCTTTGGAACATGTGAAATGCCCACCTCTCTTAAGGCTGGGTACTTAAAAATAAATGTCAGACCTTACATTCCCAACCCCAGACGCTGCTTCAAATGTCGGAGATTCGGACACGCCTCGCACTCTTGCAGAGGCAAAGAAACATGCGCAAAATGCAGTGCAAACAACCACAAATCAGAAAATTGCTCATCCTCACCCCACTGTGTTAACTGTGACGGGGAACACCCAGCGTATTCCCGGTCATGCCCATGTTGGAAAAAAGAAAAAGAAGTGATCGCTCTGACCGTCAAAGAAAAAATATCATTCAGCGAAGCGCGAACACGGCTATCATACCTTTTCCACAGAAGTTACGCCGATGTGACGCAGTCGGGGGCAGCGTCACAAAGGCCTCAGGAGTCGACCGCTACCACACCCAGTGGTTGTATGGTGACTCAAACTGCCCCCGTAAAAGAAGCAGCGCCAGCTGCTCCATGCACATCAAAGGGCCCGTAGACTCCGGTCTCCCTGGGCCCTAAACTCAATAGAGCGCCAAGGCCTGAGATCCGTTTCTCAGCGCCTCACTCTCGATCTTCCAGCGCCTCAGACAAGGCAATGGACATCGACCACAAAACTCCGGTGTCGTCGACACCGAAAGAAAAGCGCTCTCTCGAGCGTACCAAACAGGACAAGGACAAAGTCCCAGTAACCACAATAAGTAAGCGATAACCGTAATGGTTATCGTATTTCTTTCTATTTCTTAATATTGTCACCTATCATCTTTTATACCGATCAATCCCCACAAGTGTACTTACTTAACTTTATTCTGCCATGGCTTTTATTGTACATTGGAACTGTAGAGGCTTAATTCATAACTTAGGTGACATAAAGGACATCATTAACAAATTCTCACCAGTAGCCTTTTGCCTCCAAGAGACAAATCTTGGTGCAAAACACAGCCACTTCCTAAAAGGCTTCAAAGTTGCCCGAAAGGACCGCGAACATTGCAACCGTCTTTCAGGAGGAGTAGCCATAGTGGTGCAAGGCAGCACTCCTACGCGAGATGTCCAAATAAACACATCTTTCGAGGCCGTAGCCGTCACCATCCTATCATACAAAACCATCACCATCTGCTCACTGTATATCCCACCTCACACCCTTTTCACCACCAAAAACCTAGAAAATCTAGTGGAACAGTTGCCAAAACCATTTATCTTAGTTGGTGATTTCAATGCTCATTCAACCCTTTGGGGTAGCGCAAGACTGACGCAAGAGGGCAAGCCGTGGAAGATTTCATTTTAACAAATGACATCTGCCTTCTTAATTCCGGTGCTTTTACCTACTTTTCACCAACCTCGCGCACTTTTAGTTGCTTAGATCTCGCCATGTGTTCATCGTGTATTTTTAATGATTTTAAATGGGACGTCATCAACACATCTTATGGCAGTGATCATAAACCCGGCATCATAAAACTCATACCATCTTACCCAACTCTTACAAGCAGGCCACGCCGGTGGAAACTACAGCTCGCGAACTGGCCAGTTTTCACAGAAAACGCTAAGCTCGATGAAGTTTTCTCATCGGAGCTTTCTGTTGAGAAACTAAACGAAGAGTTCGTCAAAGTTTTAATCTTAGCAGCAGAAAAAGCAATACCGCAATCATCCGGCATCGTACCCAAGAAATTCAACCCTTGGTGGACAAACGAGTGTACTGATGCCAAAAAACTACAAAATAAGGCCTGGGGAATTCTACGTAGATATCCCACCTACGCCAACCTCATCAACTTCAAACAGGCAAAAGCCAGAGCCCGATTTATTCGAAGACAGGCAGAAAAGGATTCATGGAAAAAATACATATCATCAATTAACAGTTCAGTCACATCTAAACACATCTGGGACCAGGTAAGGAAGTTCAAGGGAGAGTACTCCTCCTACACAATACCACTGCTTACAAGTCCAGACACACAATCAACACTAGAAGACCAGGCCTACCTATTAGGAGAACACTTTTATAAGGTATCATGCTCAGCAAATTACACCAATACATTCCTGAAATATAAAGAAAATGCAGAAAGACAAAGATTGCCTACTACCAGTACCTCAAATGAAAGTTATAACCTTCCGCTTACGCTGCACGAATTGAACAGGGTACTCTCTGCCGGTAAAAAAACGGCAACAGGGTCTGACCAGATACACTACGCAATGTTGGCACACCTATCCCAAGCATCCGCGCGGGCACTTCTCCAATTCTTCAACAAAATATGGGACTCTGGCATAATGCCTGAAGATTGGAAAAAAGCCATAGTCATACCATTCCTAAAACCTGGTAAACCCCCAACAACCCCAAGTAGCTACAGGCCCATTGCATTAACAAGTTGCCTTGCAAAAACTTACGAAAGCATCATAAATTTTAGACTTACCTTCACTCTGGAATCGGAGCACTTAATAGACGCACACCAGTGCGGATACAAAAAGGGCTGTTCCACCACTGATCACATTGTTAGGCTGGAACAAGAAATACGACAAGCATTTCTACACAAACAGTTCTGTCTCTCGGTCTTCTTTGACCTAGAGAAAGCATATGACACAACTTGGAGATACGGAATTCTCAGAGATCTAGCTAACTTAGGGATTCGCGGAAGAATGCTGAACTGCTTACACGATTTTTTATCGAATAGAACTTTTCAAGTACGTTTGGGTACGGTACTGTGTCACAGAACGAGCGCTAAAAAAAAAGAGCGCGCCGCCAAATCCTTGCGACAACGGGCGGGAAAAACGCCGCGAGGTAAAAAAAAAAAAAGAAAGCAAACATTCAAGGCTCCCGGGCGCGCCCTCTCCCCGCAGAAGCATGGCTTCGCAGACGAACCTCCTCACCCCACATCGGCGGCCCAGCAAGGCCGCGATTTTTCTAGAACGAAGGAGGCGGGGTCAGACCGAGTGAATCATTCTCCGGAGAGGGCAGTCGAACCGTCTCGTGCCTCTCCCCAGCCTTCGCTGCGCGTCGCGCCGACGAAATGAGGAGAACGTTCTGGAAGGTGGCGCGGAACGTATTTAATCGAGCAGCCGAGACGAGAAAGCAGGAGGAGACGGAAGTGAGCGCCAGAGTGCGTAGAGATTCCGCCGTGTAGTCGGCGAAGTTTTTGGTCCGTAGGGACGGCTCGAGCTACAGGCAAGAGCGTGGGTTTACCGCTATCGAGCGAAGACGCGGGCAACAGCTGCGTGAGTGAAGCCGACGGATTTCCGGCGAAGAAGTTTGAAGCTTGGAGAGTGGCCATTTGAGGACGCGAGGTTTCCTGGAAGAGAAACTTCGAGAGCTACGGAACGACAACAACGCTGGACTTTGAGTGAGTGATTCTCGGAAGAGTATCATTCAGACTTTGTTCCAAGGACTTTGGACTGAATAGGTTTTCTATCTCTTTAGTCCCTAAGTGTCTTGGTTGTTCAATGCATGCGACTGCATTGTAGTGCGTATTGTTGTCTGTGTCCGTTGTTTTGAGTGTGGCTGATTGTATTGTGTAGTACGTTGATTGATTGGTTTGATTGGTGACATATTGTATGCAACTATTGTGGAGTGTGCATTTTTGCGTATTGTTTTCGATCTGCCATTATTGAGAATATAATTTGTTTGTTTATCAACTCTCGGCTCTGACTTGTTCTTTGGGCCACAGCCGGCGTCTGCTGGCGCGCCAAAAAGGACCACTTCTAAATTGTCCACGCTTTCGTGGTGCGGTTCGGGGGGCCGATACTTCGGCTCTTGGAATTAGCCCGGCGATCGCCTCCCTAATAACGGGACAGGTGTGACATACTGTCACGAACATTTGTCCAAGAAAATGGTGTACCACAGGGCTGCGTTTTGAGCACCACCCTGTTTATAGTAAAAATGAACTCCATCAACAGGGCTATACCCCGTACAGTCATGCACTCCATCTATGTTGATGATCTACAAATTGCATGCCGAGCCTCCAGCCTATCATCCTGCGAAAGGCAACTCCAAATTACAAATAAATCGGCTTACGAAATGGGCCGACCAAAATGGTTTCCGCTTTTCAGCCCAAAAAACCACAGCTGTTTTCTTTACACAAAAGAGAGGACTGTTCCCTGAACCCGCGCTCAAACTATACAACATCAACATGCCGGTAAAACAAGAACACAAATTTCTAGGAATCACATTCGACCAAAAACTAAACTTTCTGCCACACATAAATGCACTGAAAACTAAGGCAAACAGAGCACTCAATGTGCTCAAAGTACTCTCCCATAAACACTGGGGTTCCGATCGATTCTGCCTTATACGTATTTACCGATCCCTTGTACGCAGCATTTTAGACTACGGATGCATAGTCTACGGCTCGGCGCGAAACTCATACATCCGCCGTCTTGACCCTATACACAACCTCGGTCTCCGTCTGTCAAGTGGTGCTTACAGAACATCACCTGTGCAAAGTCTATACGTAGAATGCAATGAGCCCCCTCTATGTGATCGAAGAGCATTACTAACCTTGTCATATGTTTTAAGAATAAGGTCGTCACCTGAACACATCTGCTATGAAATTGCCGCAAAATGTGACTCGCGCTCACACTATCTCAACAAACCGAACCTAATCAAACCACTTGTCCTACGTTTCGAGGAATACTGCCACTTTTATACCATCCCTGTTGAATCACTAGATGTCGCTATTAAACCACCAAGACTGCCGCCATGGTTTGACCTGTCACAACTATGCGAATTTTCACTTAGCCGTTTCAACAAAAAAAGCAACCCACCAGAACACATAATCCAAGAATTTTATACACTTCAGCACGAATATAGGGATTACGAAGAATTTTACACAGATGGCTCAAAAACGGAGGGACCACGTGGGTATTGGGATTGTGACGACGAAAAGCGCAATTTCTGTGAAAGTACCTCGTAGTTTTTCCATTTTTTCAGCTGAAGCTTATGCCTTGAGTGAAGCAGTTCGGAGAATCATCGCTGAAAAATACA
>WOVY01003917.1:0-47726 GCA_013436015.1 Rhipicephalus annulatus | reverse complement strand
CACCTGACGTCACGACTGTAAGAGACCTGATGGAGCTCGTGTGCAGTATTGTGCGCGAAGAGCTTCAAAGCTGAACGTGGTGTCTTCTCCATCCCATGTTGCTGCTCTAACGGATGTCGTTCGTGAAGAGGTCCGGCAGCTGGTGCACCCCGTGACGACTCTGCGTGCAGCCGAAGCGTCCAGCCGAAGCGTCCAATCCATGGCGGCCCCGCGTCCAGCCGAAGCTCCGCTATTAACGTGCGCCAAAGCAGTACGTACTCCTGCCCCAGCTGTTGGCTATTCGTTCCGTCCGTCCACCCTGCAGACGGCGCCGTCATTCTACTCAGGACCACCGCAGTACGGCAACCCACCCCTTACAAGAAAATCCAGTGTATGGCGTTCTCCCCAACCGGCCTCTATGATATCACTGTGGTGAACCAGGTCACATCTACCGTGAGCGCGTATACAGGCACATGGGTCTTCCTGGCTTTCGTCCGGATGCTCATCGACCCAGAGATGGTGAGCGGCCCGTGCTATCGCCGAATATTTGGCAAGCCAACGATCCTCAACCCTTCCGCGTCGCCAATCCCGCTCACCGTCTCCACGGCGTTCCACGTCACCCGGCCAACAATCGACCTTTGCGGACGTCCTTGCAGGAAGATCGCCTAGATCCACAAGCCGCGCCGGGGAAACTAAGAACAGCGACATCTGGGGTGAGGCCACTGTTGATCGACCGTTACAAGACCCTCCCCCGATCTGCCTGCTGACATGCGACGACATCCTTTCACCGACGTGTGCCATCGACGACAAACGTGTATCTGCTCGCATCTCTGTCCTTGTCGACAACCACCCGCTGACCGCTCTGGTAGATACGGGTGCCGATTATTCCGTTATAAGCGCTGACCTCGCTGCGCAGTTAAGAAAGGAAACAACACCTTGGGGACATGGAACCAATCTCCGGCCTGCGGGAGGTCACCTATTGACACAACTGGGAATGTGCACTTCCCACCTCCGAATGAGTGAGACGACGTACATTGTTTCCTTCGTTGTATTGCGCGAATGCTCCAAAACCTGATTCTCGGAATGGATTTTCTCCGCGAGCATGGACCCATTGTTAACCTTCGCTACCTGCTCATAATGTTATCTAACGACCATACAGCCCTAAAAAAGGAGGCAATTGCGCCGACCACACACTTCGAATTGCTGACGACACCATCGCTCTTCCGCCGTGAGCCAGTATGTTGGTAACTGTGGAGAGCGACTGTGACAACAAGAGTAGTGGCATCGCGGAAACTAACCTCTCGGTGCTCTTGGCTAGGCAAATTTGTGTCGCGCGCGCTATCTATCGTCACTGACACATCGGAGGACTCAGCTTCTGATCACGAATTTGGCGGCCAGTACCAACACTTGGCAAAGCGAACAGCGATCACGAGCTTTGAAGCCATCGATGACGAAGAATGTCCTATCGCTTCGCTCCGATATCACTGCTGCCGAAGGTAACACTGCATTAGCCAGTACAGTTGACGTGAATTGCCAGCTATCCTCTGCGCAGCAGCAGCAGATACGCATGAATTTACGTACGTATAGTGACTGCTTTGCGTCCACCTCCAAAATCAAGCAGATCCCAACCGTGAAGCAACCGCATTAATAACGCACCCTACCGAACGGCCTATAAGACAGCACCGCCGACCGCGTGTCGCAAAAAGAACAAGATGCAATACGTTTTCAAGTGATGCAGATGCTCGACGACGACGACGTCATCCAACCCTCGAATAGTCCATGGGAGTTCACCCCGTCGTACTTGTTAAAAAGGAAGACGGCACTCTTTGATTTTGCGTCGATAACCGGAAACTCAACAAGGTGACGAAGAGAGACTTCTACCCTCTCCACGCATAGATGATTCACTGGATCGACTTTCGACATACCCGATATTTTTCATCAATGATTTTACGCAGCGGCTACTGGCAGATCAAGGTCGATGAACGCGACAGGGAAAAATAGCATTCATAACTTGCGTTGGCCTCTACGAACTCAAAGTGTTACCATTTGGATTGTGCTCTGCACCGGCCACGTTCCAAAAAATGATGGACATCATCCTGTCCGGCCTTAAGTGGAAATCATGCCTCGTGTATTTAGACGACGTTGTTTTTTTTTCAAAACATTTCAGCAACATTACAACGACTTGAGTCCGTCTTCGTCGCTATTTGATCCACAGGCCTATCGCTAAAACTGGAGAAGTGTCATTTCGGCTACGAAAAACTGAAGTTCCTCGGCCACCTTACCACTCACGATGGCATTCGACCAGACCCAGAAAAGACCATAACCGTTGCTGCATTTCCTCCACCTTCGAAAAACGGGATTTGCGCCGGTTTTTGGGTCTCTGCGCCTACTACAGGCGCAGAGACCCCAAAGCTTGCCAACATCGAGCTTTGCAAATTGCTTTGCCAACATCGCTGAACCCCTTACCCGTCTAACGAAGGAGGATGCTCCTTTTTTGTGGGGTCCAGAGCAGAGAGCCGTTTTTTCCAAGCTTCAATCGTGCCTTCAGAGTGAACCCTTACTAGGGCACTTTGATGAAGATGCCGCCACCGAACTTCACACTGACGCAAGCAACATCGGTCTTGGTGCAGTGCTTGTCCAGTGGCGAGACGGTGCTGAACGTCCCATCGCTTAGGCTGGTCGCATTCTGTCATCTGCGGAAACTACTCGACCACGGAGAAGGAAAGTCTTGCGTTGATTTGGGTGATAACAAAGTTCCGATCGTATCTGTATGGCCGTCCATTCAGAGCAGCTACGGACCATCATGCCCTCTGTTGGCTGGCCAATCTCAAGGACCCTTCAGGGTGCCTCGCGAGGTGGAGCCTGCGCCTTCAAGAATTTGAGGTTACAGTCGTCCTACAAGTCGGGCCGCAGGCACACTGATGCCGATTGCCTTTCGCGCGCTCCCCTCACTACGACATCAAGCGACGATGATACCGATGGCCATTTTCTTTGTGCAGTCAGTGAATCTGATTTGGCCCAACAATAGTGGAATGATTCAGAGATCCGACAACTTATCAAATACCTTCAAGGTCACAGCTTGATTCCACCATCGGCATTCGCACGTTCAGGGTCATTTGTCTCCGCAACGACATCGTCTACAAAAAGAACTTCGAACCTTATGCGACTGAATACCTCCTCGTCGTTCCACCAGGGATACGTGCTGACATTTTATCTGCCTGCCACGACGAGCCATTCCTCCGGCCACCAAGGATTTGCACGTACCCTTGCCCGGATTAGGACTCGCTACTACTGGCCAAAGCTCACCCAAGATGTCAAGCATTACGTTAAAATGTGCAATCATTGCCAGCGCCATAAAGCCCCACCTGTGTGCCCTGATGGTTTGATGATTTGTGGGGTTTAACGTCCCAAAATCACCATATGATTTTGAGAGACGCCGTAGAGGAGGGCTCCGGAAATTTAGACCACCTGGGGTTCTTTAACGTGCACCCAAATCTGAGTACACCGGCCTACAACATTTCCGCCTCCATCGGAATGCCCTGCTGGTTTATTGAAGCCAATTACACCCCCGTCACAACCATTTGAACGAATCGGCATGGACTTGCTTGGACCCTTCCCGAAGTCACATGATGGCAACCGCTGGATCGTAGTCGCTACTGACTATTTAACAAGGTACTGCGAAACGAAAGCCCTACAACGAGGCCCCGCCAATGAGATTGCGTATTTTTTTCATCAACAACATCGTCATCGGCCATGGAGCGCCAACAGTTCTTATGAGTGACCGTGGAACAGCCTTTACAGCCCAATTAATGCAAGAAGTCACGAGACTTATAGCGGAACAGCTCATCGCGAAACGACTGCACACCATCCACAAATCAATGGTCTGACGGAGAGACCAAACAAGATGCTCGCTGACATGCTATCTATGTACGTCGACCACGATCACAAAAACTGGGACGAAATTTCACCATACGTAACGTTCCCTTACAACACTGCGGTTCAAGAGACTACGGGTTTCACTCGCTTCCGGTCGCTTCACGGTCGAGAAGGAGTTACGATGCTGGATGCCATTCTCTTGCCTGACATGACCGATATTCCTACTGATGCGAATGACTTTATCCGGCTTGCCGACGCGGCCCGCGAGCTTACGTTCGAGCGGATCCGAAAACAACAACGCATCGACTCGCAGAGGTACAACTCCCGTCATCGCCATGTCATTTACCAACCCGGTGATCTGGTGTGGCTGTGGATCCCCGTTCGCCAAAGGGGCCACTCGGAAAAGTTACTTCATTGGTACTTCGGTTCTTATAGAGTACTACGGCGCCTCATCGATGTCAACTACGAAATACTGCTTGAAGACAAAGCTCGGCGATCTCGATGTTCCCAGCAGACGGACATTGTTCTTGTGTCACGGATGAAGCCACACTACCCCTGAGCCACCTGACACTGCTTCATCATGCGTCTTTGTGCGTGTACGCGATTACTTTAATTTTTAATCCGCATTGGTCATCGGGGTGGTACTTTTTTTGAAGGGGGGTAATGCCACAGGCATGAAACGAGGTTTAGCCATGCCAATGCGAGTATGTGCCAAGGTGTGAAAAAAGAAGAGGACTGTTGGTGTGCTCGTGCTGTAACGTTCGGTTCGGCTCGACATCCAGCGCTGCTCCTGTGAACAGACGTTCTGGTAGTTCTGTTATCACGTGACAGTATGTCCCAAAATAGATATATGACATTGATGCATGACGTAGTTGAGTGCTGCGGAAATTTCAACCACCAGCCTCAACCGTTTCACCTCCGTTGAAATGTGACCGCCACGACCGGGATCAAAACTGCAACTTTTGGGTCAACTGCCAAGCACTGGAACCACTGTTCTATTGATGTGGACAGCTAGGAGTGGTCAGGTGAAACACTTGACCATGTTATATCACTAATCTATCACCCTCGTTTTTCGACATTTCAGACGACTGAACAGACGTTGTGGTAGCTACATAATTACATCAAGTGATAAACTTGAAGGAAGAAAATTGAGAAGAGCTCCTAGGAATCTTACTTCCCCTGGTGTCGTGACATAGTGAAAGTGAAGGCGAATGTCTGATGCGATGTACTAAACTTTCACAAAAGTGCACCATGAAATCGGACAGAGCTTGCCAGATTTGTGGCAGGAGCATAGAAAGCAACACTATGGGCCAGACGAACGTGTGAACCATAAGACAAATCTTAAACAGCAGCGCTGTCTGTGAGATGCCATTTCGCAGATGACAATTTTCAGCGTACTGCTTGTACTAGTAATGACAGAGCAAACAACAGAAAACCAAACAATGAGAGACACTTGCGACATGCTACGTGCCCAGTAAGTGTGAGTCTGTTCTTCAAAAGGTTGTGCTGCCTTGATTCTGCACCAACTCGACAAGAGTTACGGTAATTTTTGCATCGCTATTGGTGTCCAGTAAAATCCTGGCAGCAAAAATAGCTTTGTGCGAGATACTTAGACGATGTACGCGCACGCACGTTTCCCGTCCTGTCGAGCCATGTTCTGCGGCAGCTCCAGCTGCAAATTTCGCTGACAATCATGCATCATCACCGCGTTGTGGCCAGCGCGCATAGGCTGGCGGAATCGCACCACGCTCTACAGTGAACCTCAGCAGTGCCGTGGTGGCTTGCACTCGTGTCGTGGCCGGTCCAGCCAAACAAACGGGACTGCACGCATGGTGCCCCGCTGAACGTATGGCACCGCAAGAATGCACAAAATACTAGATCGATGCCGCCAGCCAAAGATCCCATGAGATTCCACAGTAGTTTTGCCATTTCAGGTTGCCATTTGCAGAAACATTTTTATGACACAAGGTAGTTTTTAGTAACATGCACCAACATCAGCATCACCCAGAGTGATTGTGCCAGGACAACACAAGCAAACATGGCCACGCATTACCACAGTGGACATTTCTGGAGTGAGCTTATGCTTGCTGTGACACTAAATTCAATGTCTCCTTTCTGAAACAATCTCAGCACTCAGCCTGGAAAAGTAATTTTTCGAGTGCTCACCTTCCATGTAGCCCAAGTCCAGCACGGGCGGGGGTGGAATTTCTGGGGGAATCGGTGAAACAACCGCCACGCTGCGCCTAAGATGCTGCCTCGTGCCACGCAGGTCCCTAAAAACCTCGAAGTGCTTGTCCTCCAGCTTCAACTCCTCAGGCAAGTCGAAGAAGTTCTCTGCAGAGAACGCGGAAAAGTGGTAGAATGCGAAAGGTATAGCTCACCACAAGTAATTTATATTTATGTTTTTGCTCAAGAAAGGGGTATAGAAGTATAGTACTTCTTCGTTAAGCCCTTGCAAATACTCGCATATTTTGAATATTTGAACGAATATGATTGATGATTGATTTGTGGGGTTTAACGTCCCAAAACCACCATATGATTATGAGAGGCGCCGTAGTGGAGGGCTCCGGAAATTTCGACCACCTGGGGTTCTTTAACGCGCACCCAAATCTGAGTACACGGGCCTACAACATTTCCACCTCCATCGGAAATGCAGCCGCCACAGCCGGGACTCGATCCCGCGAACTGCGGGTCAGCAGCTGAGTACCTTAGCCACTAGATCACCGTGGCGGGGCTGAACGAATATGACAGTATGAGAAATCACATAAATGCAAAGTTATTCAAAATAAATAGACCAGACCTGTACATGTTACAGAAACAGGGTCTATAGTTGTTTACATGACAAAAATTCAAGGGTTTTCAAGGACTTTCAAAGCTATGTGTGCAAAGTTTCAAGGCCCACACTGTCCGTTAAAAACCCAATTACCACGTGTTCAGGAGAAGATGAAGGCTTGAAATAACTAGAATTGATCGAAAAAGGGTAACATCATTGGAGCAGATGTCGAAAACATGGCTCCAATGATATTTCCTTACTAGACAACTTTCAATCAAAGTTTCTCACACTTGCATAGGTAATCACTTTCAGTATGACACAAGTTGCACACTTTCACTCAGATAGGAAAAACTGTGGAACAAATTATACAATACCTCGTTGCTTTTTCCGAATTTTCACATCAATATCCACTATCTCCTGCTGCTTGTTCGTGGCAGTCTTCCTAAGGACGTTTGCCTTGATGCACATCAGGTCCCTAATTGTCTCTGCATTTTCTGCATACAAGTATGTTGTAGCTGTGAATTCCTCAACAGCAGCTTCTATTTTTCTTTTTTGTAAGCATTTCGCACCTCTTCATGAATGCAAGATTAATTTTTTTTTGTTTCTCTTCCTCCTGCTCTTGCCTTTTTAGAGTTTCCAGGAATCCACGGTGTTGGTTGCTTGAAGAAGCTACTGATTTTAATTCTTTTATGATGGGCACAGAAAAAAGGAAATTGAAGGATTTCGAAGGATTTGTGGAAATTCCACCACTTTCAATGCCTTGAAAAAACTTTGTGAACTTTTAAAATTCAATGGTATTCAAGGATTTCAAGAACCCGCGTGAACCCTGAACAAAATAGGTAGTAACGTATTACAATTACCTTAAAACTCAGTTGATCACAGAGGTCAAGTACAGTACCCCAAAAATAACTGAGTATTTACAGAAACAAAATCAATTACTGATGCATTACTTTGCTTGAATACTTTATTCACATAACACAAGCACACAAGGTTACTCAAACTACAACGAACTATTGCTGCTTGCACAGTCAAGAGGTTCGGAAGCTTGCGTGAAGGCTGAGTGGCTTACCGTGGCTGCTACGATGTAGTGTTACAGCTTTTTTCAATGAGAGTTCATTATCAAAGTTGTGGTTGCCGATTCTTCCATGTTTTTTTTTCATTAGGAGGTAAGCTCCTACACTAAACACTATCTTAATGCATTGATTGATTGATTGATTGATTGATTAGTGGGGTTTAACGTCCCAAAACCACCATTTGATTATGAGAGACGCCGTAGTGGAGGGCTCCGGAAATTTTACCACCTGGGGTTCTTTAACGTGCACCCAAATCTGAGTACACGGGCCTACAACATTTCCGCCTCCATCGGATATGCAGTATCTTAATGCATGCGATAGAGGGAAGGGTGATGTCACGTAGGAACACCATGCACACCAGCCTGTGGTTGAGCACTGCTTTGATGCAAGTGTCCATGTCCTCTGTGAAGCGTCACGCTTTGCTGTTGCTTATTGGGTTGCTGGTAAGACCAATAAAAAAGTGAAAAAAAGGCTCTGACGAGGGAGGGGGGCCTACAAAGCAGTTTCATAAGTTTTAGGACAAAAGCTACTGTAGAAAAATAGTTACGAGTTTATTTTAGAAAAAAAATGCGACAACCTGTAATCAATTGCAAGAATGTCATTGAATTTTCCAGCATATTGCAGTTTCTGAAAAGTAACCGATTATATTTATGAAATTCAAAATGTAATTGATTACAAAGAATCTAGCGTTACTGAGTTATTACAACTCTGAAATATAACCGCATGTAGCCCTCCCTGTAAAGATGGCTTCAATGCAGTAGAGAGTTGCTGTTCTGTATTTGTATATCCAACTATATGCATCTCCAAACAAAGCAGTGTTGCGTTTGGCGGGCCACTCTTTTGCCGTGGCCGCCAAAACGGAAGAAAAGCAGCCGCCTCATTTTGTGGAAATAAGAAGCAGCGTCAAAACGCCCTGCTGTTTCCATGTATGGGCACTGCATGGCTGAAATTACACTACGGAGCACCGCTGATGCCACGTGTTGCGCAGAGATGCAACACGTGGCGTCTTCTTACCTCGGTAAAAGACACAATGCCATGCTTCCGCCGATTACAAACGTCGGACCACCACACTGTGCGTCTGACTGATGAGCCACCGACTCTCGAATCAGTACGAGATGTCCAGGTATGGCCCCTCGAAGGCGCCTAAATCGCCGTTCGACAAAGCTTGGGTGGTCGGCGCGAGTGGCGAGATGACAAACACGTTTCACCCTGCTCGCTGGGAGCAAGATTCGCCAGAGGAGGCAGCATCGCAGAGACCATACTTGTGTTTGGTTTGTGTATGTGTGTTTGTTAGGGGTGGTGCCGGCATAATGACACTTGTGTGTGCGGCGCGGCATGTTACGGGACAGTGTCATAAGGACCTGTTCCGCGATCTAGAGATCGGGGGAGATCAGACTGTATTTATTCAGCTTATTTATTCAGAGTTGTATTTATTCAGAATTCAATGGACCGCATTTTTCAATGTAGAGATTTCAATGCAGAGCTTCGGGTTAGAGAGCCCGTGCGATGTAAATATTGTAAATAAACCCTCTCTACAAAGCTCAACCTCCTCCTGCCTCGAAGTTTTGATCCCGGATCTACGGTGCCGCAAACCCCGGTCGCAACAGCAGGCAGTGTAGCTGCGCTAACAAAGTCACGAAAACGTAAAGTAAATTACATCAAAGGACTGGCAAACGACGTCTCTGGCTTTCCCATTGTCTGTCGTTGACTGGGCTGGTGCATACTCCGAGACTTCACTTTGAGTGCTGTCACCACACCCTAATTATCAGGGGAGGCACCCCGTACCTTTACTCAGTTGGAATTGTATATACCGCCGTTCCACAAAGGTTTTCAACAGTAACGGCTGACGAGGACTTACAATACTGGATTCCAAGAACTGGCTACTTCCCCGAATTTCACTCCCGACAAGCTGGAGAGCAAAAGGATGCACTTCTGAAAAGCAGTACATCGCTTTGTTATCAACGTATGTTTAACTTCAACGCTATACTACATAAAGAGATCAAGAAACGGGCTACTGGCGATTGTGATGATCACTAAAATGACTACATATTTCCTGGGAAAATGCTCGTAAGCCAAAAAACGCAGCAGGTGACAAGAGAATTGTACAACGGGCTCTGCAACAACAACAAAAAAAGCCCAAATCCGCCTATTATAGATGGAACTGGCTCCTTTGGTTAGGAATCCCAACGAGCACAGTGAACAACAGTACAGTGTATTTTAACTGTCTTGCTGTCAACCTATGCAAGCAACGCATGGCTGAAATGTTCTAGGCTACGTCACATTGGTTCATCGGATCAGCTAGCACCACTACCTCACTGGATAATCAGCTTCACAGAAAACACTAGACTTAACCCCTTCCCCCCCCCCATCCCCGTCGATGACTTTATAATTGACACTGGGTGCATATAATGATTTGCCGACTCCGTAAGACAAACTTATGGCCGTAAAGCCATAAGGTCAACGCAGGTCAAAAAGTGCCAAAAAAGGCAGATCCTACGTACTGTAGAAATCGATGATATCCCTATTGAAAATCCTGGGTTGGTGGACCCTGGAATCGTTGTTGAATATGGTGGAAATAATAGTTGATATGGTGGAAACTGTAGTGGGCAAAATGGCTGATGATGTTGAGAGTGTGAAAAATGATGGAAGATGGTGGTGGCGAGCCAGTGGTGGTGGCGGTGGCGAGCCAATGGTGGTAACATGGGAAAATGCCGGCTGATGACGGCTATAGTGGAAAAAATTGTGGCAGATGGTGGTAGTGGTGGCGAGCCAATAGTGGTGACGGTGGAAAATGCCGGCTCATGGTGGCGAGGCAAAACGAGTTTGGTGGAAGGCTTGGTTAGCGAGGTGGATGACGGTGGCATGATGGAAGCTTGGTGGATGTCGGAGGCATGATGAAAAGCACATGACAGTATGTGACATCAATTATCTGTAGTGTTTCATTCTTGAATGCGCAGAGATATATGTTTACGGTCAAAAGAAACCAACGCTGCTCATTACGCTTTCTAGTACGTTTTTTTTAATTCCTGTGGTGTCAGCAACGCTTCAATTTTTGTAGAGCATGGAATATGCATGCGGCCGGGAATATGTTTACATTTCACGCACGTACTTACATCAATTTGACATCCGCGATGTGTTTTTTTTTTGTTGGGATGTTTAGAAGACTGGAGTGTTCCCTGTGAGCATGATAAAAAATGTTTTACATCGGCGCGCAGTTGTCAACAAATAAATGGGCTCCAGTTCGCAATTGCCCCTTTCAATGTTAGAACAGAACACAGAGCAGTCACTTGATGTCGCCATGCTAGAAACGCAACTCAGGTAATTCTTGCACACTATTGTTTGAGCCATACCTTTAGGTTAACAAAGTGCGTGCGAATACGCATAAACTTTCAACTTTCGACATGCGTCGAGATGAGGCCCAGCGAATTTGACTTTCACCGTTCTATTCTGCCACCATGATTTCCACCAAAGGTTAGTCATACCGACCGAACCCGTACAGGTGTTATCGGCGCTTCTTGGTTTCAGAATACACAATTTCGACGAGTAAAAATGACAATACAACACAGCTGCGGCATCGTTTAACCTAAATGAAGCCTTTTTTATTGTGTACGGTGTCCCCGCAAGAAGCGACAAACATCAATAGGGAGTTTTAGTGCAGGGTACGCAGGCGGCTTGCGTACGCAGGACGATGGGGCGGCGGTATTGCGCACGCGCGAAGCCCCAAACAGATGCGTCGCAAGATGGCTGGGGCGATGGGGCGATGCGTCTGTCAAACAACGCTGCCACCACTGGCCACCTAGCGGAGATAAGCTGCCCCAGCGCACACTCTAGCCGTCGAGTTAAAATAAGCCAAAGTGCGAGCACTTATAGCGATTACATGGTTTCAGCCAGATTACCAACGCTAGAATGGCCTGGAACATAGAAACTAAATATATGCCAGCCCCGACCAGCTGAATAGGTGGCGCCATCTAGCGCAGCTATATTGAAACAGACAACCACAACATTGTTATTGCAGAAACGTTGTGCATTGTACATCTGATACAAAATCTGCGCAGTGACAATATTACAAATGAGTAACTTTTTTATTTGTTTTCATCTCAAAAACATTACGCGTAAGCTAACAAGTTCATGACTGTGGTTGCACGAAGTGTCACAAGATGTCGACACTGTCATTGTAGTAACCTTGTATTTTTCACTTTTTTCGTATACCAGGATACTGTACACGATAAAAAAGTGTCCTGATCACTATGTATGTTCAATTTTACATTTTCAATCTTAAAAATAATTAAATAATACTTAGGCGACAAGACTCTAAGGCGCTGCGAGCACGTGTGACCTTCGTGCGGCTTGCGTTTGCGTGCGTGCCACCGTGGCGACAACTAAAAGGCATTCCGGTTGGGTATGGGTTGGGCACGCAACGCCGCGCGCTCCCAAACCCGCATCGCCCCAAGAGAATGCGTACCCAGCACTAAAACTCCCTAATGCGACGCGCTTGCAGCACTTCCACCAAAGGTACGCCTCCCCTCACCGACAGCCACCGGTCGCACTCACCGGCACTTCGCTGGCTCTTATGTGACAACAGAGATACGTCAATTCGAACGCTTACTGAACCAACATGATAGCATAATGTTTTTGGCACACTGCATTTGTTTTGGACAAGCCGTTATGTAGCTGTTGTTAACGACAGAGCAACAGCGGTGCGCTGGCACTACTCCGGTGTGCGTTGCGCGAAAAACATCAAAATCAATTGCGTGGGCATAGAATCGTAATAAAGCCTGAAGTGTTATTGTCCTTTGGAAAGGGCGAGAAATGGATAATGAACTCTTTAGTAACCGCCGATAAACTCTAGCGGCTCCTCAGTCCACTGAGTTGTTTTTTTTTTCCTTGCGGTGGTAAATGGTAACAAATACAGAGCGCCGTTGCCATTATCGCATTGGCAATCGTTACAGGCAGCAGTTGTTCGTGTTTATCAATTGTGCAAAGTTTAGTAGCAGGTGCAGATCCTGTCCCTGCTGAGTGAATGACGAACATAACCGAAGTTAAACAGTTATTTTCTGAGTTGACTACTCCTTTAACAGCAGTGACGCCATCTGTCGGAGTGGCGCAGTGGTTAGTGTGCTCAGTTCATAATTCGGAGGAACAGGTTCGATCCCACGCTGGCGCAGCTTTTTTTTCTTTTTTTACGGGTGCTTGCTACATTATTTTTCATATAATAATATTTATTATTTCTTTAGTGGCAGCTCGTAACGGTGGTTCTGGCGCCGATTCGCGCTCCACCATTGCCGGCTGGAGCGCGCCATCCACCATCCGCTGCACCATAGCCACCATACACCATGTGCCACCAACATTTCTACCGCCATAATCCACCAAAATGGTGGTTGGTGGAATCCACCATTCCGGACGTTTTTTCATTAGGGATGCGAAGCACGAATAAGAAATTTCGATATGTCACTTTGAAGTAGGCACAACATTACGTGATGGAAGTAAATGATGCCGTATATGACTTCCGTGTCATGATTATCATGTTTGGATGTGTCGTTTACCTTCGTCAACTATTCATGTCACGTGGTACCAAATTTAATATATGTGGAGCTATCGAAACAGCCGCGAGCACGCTATGAGCGTGGTATGTTGTCATGTTCTCTCATGACACGCGTCCCATGATATGTTTGCACCAGTCATATACCTTCGTCATTCATTGACGTCACATCACACCAAACGTGGTATAAGTGGCGCTAGCGAAACGGCCTCGAGTGCATCATGAAGGGCCCAATATACTCCAATATCGCGTTGACGCGCGCGCACGCTGGGCACAGTTACGCTACGTTTGCAAAACGCGAGCACTGTATAGTCTGACGCCAGGCGCGACCAGCGTCCGTCGGTGCGGCCCGACGGAAACCGGCATGAAATGCGACATGCTGTATTTCGCGCTGACGCGTTACCCAGACATCACTGGGTCTCCCCGTTTTCGTGATGGAGGCACGCCGGATTCGCTGAAACGCACATGCGTCAAAGCAACGCAGTGCGGCGCGCCCTTGCGAGTATATGGCAGGACCGGTGCCTTGCGTGGCAACGCCGGCGAGCACGCGCACCGCGTCAAAATGTATTGGTGCCTTGAATGTGGCATGTAGTCATGTTCTCACATTACAGGCATCTCATGATTATCATGCTTGCACCGGCCACATACCTTTGTCACCATTGGCATCACGTAATACCAAGTTTGGCATATGTCAAGCTTGCGAAACGGCTGCGAGCGCATCATAAGTGTGGCGTGTGGTCATGTTACATGACACGCATGTCGTGATTATCATGTTTGGGTGTGTCATTTACCAATGTCGTCCGTTCACGTCACATAATACCGAGTTTGGTACATGTGAAGCTACTGAAACAGCCGCCAGCTCATCATGAGCGTGGCATGTAGTCATGTTGTTACATGACACGCATCTCATGATTATAATCTTTGCATCAGTCACATACCTTCGTCATTCATTCACACACTGTAATACAAATTATGGTTTATGGGACGCTAGCGAAACGCCTGCAAGCGCATCATGAGCGTGGCATGTAGTCATGTTATTACGTGACACCCATGTCATGTTTTTCATGTTAAGGTCTGTCATTTGTGTTCGCCATGCAATCATGCCATACCATAGGAGTTTTGCAACATGCCACGTGAACGAAACCACAGCAAGAGCTGCAGGACCATGAAATGTAAATTATGACATTCATGGCATACATGTCATGATTCTCATGTTATGACCAGTCAATTATGCTCATCATACAGTCATGTTATGCCATACCAAGTTTGGTATCGATACCATTATTGAAACAGCCAGGAGAGCTAAAAGTCGTAGGCGGCTAGATAGATAGATAAATACGCTTAATGTCGCCGAAGTTTTCTAAGAAATGCTTCGCATTTAAAGAAAAAAACAGCTTGCATTCAGCCACGGAAGCCTTGCACAGCAAAACAGGACGTACACGATTCTGAAGATTGATCTGGTAGCTCGTAGGTCGTCTTTATAGGCCTTAGCTAAAAGTGATGCAGCTTATAGGTTGATTTTAAGTTGTTGCTAGACTTTAGCTAGGTCGTTTTTATGTCTATTTTCAGCTAGGAGAAGTTCGATTTGAACAGCAGATAGCGGCATACACGACACGGGCACGTCATCATCGGCGTAGACCAAACATCACTTTGGAGGCTTTTCACAGCTGCCGACATTTTTCCCAGTACCTAGTATTATCTCGTTCTTGGCTCACCGCCCTTGCTTTGCAGCCATTTGTTGTTCAGTTAAGTGTTGCCTTTACCTTTAGTTCACCAGTGGTGAGTAGTTGGGATTTAGACTATTTCTGTGGCACATACACGTTAATGATAGCTTTTTGGTTCATGGACAAGGAACAATTTGCCGAACAGTTTACGATTTGAAAAAGAAAAAAAAAGCTATAAGGACTATCCTTAAAAGAAATTCTCAAAGACCTGACACGAGGACGCTTTTGTTTAGAGTCCCCCATCAATGTGATCTGGATTTTTATTTTATTTGAAAGAAGTTGCACAAGGCCTAGCTACAGAGGTCAGCGTAGCATATTGCAGCAACATGAAAAAAAAAACGTGAGGCTTCGAGCTAGAATAACTAAACCGGTGACATACCTGAGCAATCGAGCTTGTGCATCACTTCCATGGAAAGGTCGCCAGCCCTCTCTTGAGGACTCTGCAGTAAGCAGCACAGAGGCAGTCTTGAAAACAGCAAGGTTAACTTCCAAACCAACAAACTAACTTCTAGTCCAACATCACACAATAAGGACATAGCGATTTTTAACTCGTGAATATGAACTGCACATTACAGAAAATGTCAAAATACATAATAAATTTTACTGTAACAAAACAATACTATATATAAATGAATTGCCAATTTAGGATTTGAACCCACTACTCTGGGCCAGCAGTTGAGCACCAAAACCACTAGACCGTTGTAGTGGGAATGTTTACACACCCATCATCACACCGAATCATCATCATCACACACAATTATTTGATATGTCGGGTTTAATGTCCCGAAACCACCGTATGATTATGAGACACGCCGTAGTGGAGGGCTCCCGAAATTTTAACCCCCTGGGGTTTCTTAACGTGAACCCAAATCAGAGCACGTGGGTCTACAGCTTTTTTGCCTCCATCGAAAATGCAGTCGCCATAGCCGGGATTCGATACTATGACCAGCAGGTCAGCAGTCGAGTACCTTAGCCACTAGACCACCACGGCAGGGTCTCACACGCACAATCATCTTGAATCCTTGTACTATCTAATGACGAAAAGATATGCCAGTCTGTGTTGATTTGGTTGATTTGTGGGGTTTAACGTCCCAAAACCACCATATGATTGTGAGATACGCCGTAGTGGTGGGCTAATTCCAGCGCACATAATTTTCACCGAAGCAAGTCGTGGGTCTAGGAGCTCCAGCTAGTTCATTTAAGGGACTTCGTGAATAAAAGCGAAACCCACACCTTACTGCCTGAATGATATCTGAATTTCATCAAGACCCTGGCGGAGAACGCCAGTATGTCCCAAATATAATAATATCATTGGAGTAGCTGAAAACGACACTTTAAGGATTACCAAGACGACCTTCCTGTCTGTAAAACCTTAAAACAATGTCACAGATCATGTAGGCGATGCATGGTTTTATGCACTTCCTACATTTTCAGACTTACGCACTAGGCGTGAAACAAAAGTACTTTAAAGGTAAAGTAAGTAAAAAAACTTCTATGTAAAAAGAATAACTAAAACTTCTAAGTAAACAGACTAACTAAAACTTTTAAATAAAAAGACTTTTAAAGAAATACCCCAACCTTCCTCATTTTCATACATCCATTTAGTTTCTTACGCATTTTACAACCTGAGCAGGCAGAAGGGAATATTACAGGTTTTAGGGGCGAAGCGCCTTAGGTTGTGGGTCTGTCCTGGGGTTCTTTAACATGCCCTCAAATTTGAGCACACGGGCCTACAACATTTCCACCTCCATCGGAAATGAAGCCACCACAGCCGGGATTAAATCCCGCGGCCTGCGGGTCAGCAGCCGAGTACCTTAGCCACTAGACCACCACGGCGGGACGTGCCGGTCTGTATTGCTGCCATATTTGGCGTACAGAGGCACTTCTTCGCTACGCAAGTTTGAGGAAGCCTCGACAATGGACTGTAGTTTTGTTATTCCATTCTGAACACAGCTGTGTCTAGAATGCATGCGCCATGCATGCACGGAGGATGGAATTTTCAATGCAATGCGCCAAACAGAGCCTGTATCGCAAAAATTCAGGTGTCTGCGGAGTTGTCCATAAACAAAAAATCGTCGTCGATTCCCTTTACCCGTGTAGTGGCCGATGTGTACACCGAGAAGGAATAATAATAAAGAAAACCGAGGAGAAGCAAAGCATGCAGGGAAGGGTGTTTGAGCTCGACTAACACGAAATCTGGGGAGGGGTGAAGCGTGCACCATTTTGAGAGATTGCTTTGACGAGGCACTAGTGGCACAAAGCCTGAAACTGGGCATGCAGCGAAGGGAGTTACTGCTGCACTAAAGTCATCGGCTATTTGTTGTGCTAACTGTTGCCTTTATTTTCGTCGGACCGGTCGAAAGTAGTAGAATTTAGCCAATTTTCGTGGCACGTAGCCTTTTCATGATGGACTGCAGCTTGACACGCCACGACAACACTTGACGCCGACAAGCAGGCACCAGAAGGTGCTTGACAACCTAGTAATATCAGGTGGAATTTTATGCACCCAAAATTCAAGGAGACTTGAGCTTCACCTTCAATAGTAAGGCATAACAGTGTGGTTGGGCCTCGCACCCATCGCGTCTTGAACTGTTAACCCGTTTTAATTCCTGGTTCTTGCCTAAGTAGTGTCGTAAGGCAACGAACAACTGTGCGCATAACATTGGCGGTTTCAAGGCAACACTGAATGGCTTTTGCAAGTACACTACGTAAAGAATATTTCTTTTGCAATCAGCGAAGCAGTCCCCACATGTCTATAGAGCAACACGGCGCAGCTGTTTACTTTGTGGATGGTTCTGGTGCTGATGACAATTGAGTCATATGTCTCAGTGCTTCGTAATGGTTGCGCCTTTCGAATATCCACTCCTTGCTAAATTCACATCTCCCGATGCCTGGCACACTTTCAGCTTCTCCCACGCAATATATGATATGTTAAGAGATCTCTTTCCCCTACACAACATGCATAGTGCCTTTTTCCAAAGCAGTTTCAACAAACTTGTGGCTTTGTGGTAGAATACCAGCTTGCCACCCTCTTTTGATCCTCACTCAGAACCGGAAGTTTGTATTACTCATTTTATTTGCATCTTTTTTCATTTTTTGGTCACGCACAAGATGATTTTTGTTGCCACCAACGATGTCCACACTGACGCCCGAATTTTCGCGAAATGTGCTCTTTAACGCTATTGTGTTTAAACCACAGCAAGATTATGTGGGACGCCATAATAAAGGACTCCTGAAATTTCGGCAAACATTGATTGATATGTGGGGTTTAATGTCCCAAAACCACTATATGATGAGAGATGCCGTAGTGGAGAGCTCCAGAAATTTTGATAACATGGGGTTCTTTAACATGCGCTCAAACCTGAGCACGTGGGCCTACAGCATTTTCGCCTCCATCAAAAATGCAGCCGCCACCGCTGGGATTCAACCCCATGACCTGCGAGTCAGCAGCTGAGTAGCTCCGCCACAAGACCACCGCGCCGAGGCAAATTTCGGCAAACAGGGGTTCTTTAACCTGCACCTATATGAAAGCACTTGGGCTTCAAGCGTTTTTGCCTCCATCTAAATTGCAGCCGCCACAGCCAGGATATGATCCCGCGTCCCGCAAGTTGCCAGTCGGGCGCCTCGACCACTAGACAACTCGAAAACGTAGCATGGCTAGCGCATCGGCAGAAAATGTCAAAGAGGCCCAGAATGCTATCTTGTTGGACTATTAAACACAAAGTTTACGTATTTTGCAAGCCTTTTATCTCCCGTTTGCTATGGCTCATCAGTCTCACGACCCAAATGAATGCTTACAAGCGCAACTTTAATATTTTCCGTGCACTGCCTGTCCAATCCAAAGAGAACCATGCAATAAGAGCTAGGGCAGCTCGAATGCAGCACTATGCTAGTTGTCGTTTCAGTGTGAGGAAGCACATTTTGTCTACAGAAGAGACCGCATCAAATGCTTTAGTCCCAAGAAGGAAATATTAGCTGTATTTGAAACCTTTATTTCGCTCTTTACCATACAAAAAATTGCGGAATCTTTATTTACAACTAATAAAAAAACTAAAAAAACTTATTGCTTCACTTTTAATAAATGGAATTATGTTCAACCAGCTGTTAACTGCAATTTTGCACACAGATTACGTGTAAAAGATCATTCGAACTTGGTTAGAGGCTCTTCAGTAGTGCTGTCTCCTACACTGAGTAAAAGTAAACCATGAGAGCCTGAAGAAAAATATAATCACTTACTGTGACGACATAAAAGTTATGTCTGCGGGGAAACGGCATTTTAAATCTTATCATGTACCCTAGGTGCCCAAAATAACGTTGAGCAAGAAGTAGCTATCATTGTGCGGAAAATTCTGGTTGAAGATAAATATATATATATATATATATATATATATATTTCCTCCACGATTAGCTGTGCTTGCACAAATAATTGACCCCAGACACAGACTGAAGAAGTGAAAGCTTAAGTTTACCACGAACTGTAGTAGGTTACGATATAAACATAATTTCTGGCTCACCCTATACAGGCACGGAAGCCTCCAATGATCTCGGTGGTAGTACTTCTGACAAGCAAGACGGAAGAGCTACATTTTCGTAAATAATATTGAACAATTTTAGGGAACACAAATAGAGCGATTGTCCTTAAACAAAAGCCTTAGATGCCTATTCAAACAGAAAATTTGACTAATGGCAGCCGCCGCCCTTCAGCGTCTCAGACGAATGATTCACAAAATATTATCACGTGATCAAGACACCATGATGGCACAAATTTTGGCGTGACATCATGAGACGTAATGCCAGTCGATGCCGCCACAGAGCAATTGCAATTCTTTTGGTGGCGAACAATAAAGATCGCGCAACCTGAAGAGAAGAAAATGGAGAAGGCGCTTGGCGGTGGCCTGTGAAGCCATGGCTCGTGCTCCCTGCTGCCTTATACATCAACCGAGCAGAGACAAGGAGATGGCTTTCAGCGAGTCATCCTAGGCGAATACACAAAGGGCCGTGCGAGTTACGATTGCAGCATCGATACACCTCACCTGAGGAATGTCCTCTGGAGCCGGCACAACCGGTTCGGGACTTGGCACATTCAGGCATGTTCGTGCTGTGGCACTGTGAACTTCCACAGGGCGCAGCTTGGTCCCATCTGCTGCAATAGATCGACAATAACATATATCTCAAAGTTAGCCATGAAAAAAAAAATCAGTTCCAATAAATGAGGAGAAAGCTGTGGCCTTATATCCCTTGGAGAGGTCAACGAACCCGGTATTTTAGGAACGACAATGGCTCCTTGACATGGCCTGCAAGAATAGTAGCAACTAGATGCACCAAATATGTAGGCTAGGGCAAATAGTGATTTTGGTCGAATAATTTTGAATCGAATTCAAATAGTCTAAATATCACATAGTATTGTAAAAAAGAGTAACATAATTTTCATGACCAAACAAACCTGCAGAATATTTCTAAAAATTCAAACAAGGCCTGTGCAAATGCCATCTTTTTTTGCATCAAAGGAAGTGGAAATAACTTGAATTGTAGCAATCATTTGTAGTAGTCAAATAACTTGACTTTCCATAGAATGCATGTGATAGCCTGTAAAATATGTCAGGTTTTAAAATTTGCAATACTTAGAGTCTATAGGTCGGTAAACCGAGCTTTTAAACTGAAAATAAAAAAAAATGAAACATTCATGTAACCTTGAAGTGGGGCTTCGCGGCAGTATGCATTTCTCCTGAATAAGTGTTTTCACGCACCACTTCACAACAGTGAGGCTACTTGTACAAAAAGTTACATGTGACATGGAGTTTCCCAATATTAACTAGAGGGGACTCGGGCGCTGCGATCGCTCAGCAATCATGGGAATGATGGGTAGTATACGGATTCGCCTTGTCTTCATACTTGCAGGCGGCGAATCGCACTTGTGGCTTCGTTTATTACTGTGTTTTGGTTTTCTTTCGAAGGACAAAACGAACCCTTTTGAGCCTCAGAGCCAGATGTGAATTGCTAAGCCTAAAAGAAAGGTGGTAAAGTACAACCGCTGAACATTTGCGGATTTTTGTTTCATGGAAGAACAGCATCAAGCCAAACGAACACACATGGAGCCAGAAGTACGAAGATTAGACAAATCCATGTACTACCCATCGTTCCCATGCTCACTTAAAAGCAGTGCATTGCAGCTCTTATGCACAGTAGCACCAGAGCTCCTTCTAGAGTATTTTTAGGAAACTCTATAACATGTGAACTAATGAATCTTAGAAAGATGCTTTCACAGCACAGCACACCTCTACTGCCGTGAAATCACTTTTACAGATTATTTCACGCAGACTAATAAGCACCTATATAATCGTCTTGAATAATTTGAAATTTTCAGTAATTTAAATCAAAGCGAATTCAAATACTGCATCATGAGTGTGAATATTCCAAGCACTTGAATATTCGCCCAAGCCTAGAAATATGCTGAGAGTAACAATCTTATATTTTACATTACACCTTTTGGTAAATAAAAGTGATGATCAGAAAACAAAAAACATTGTTGTCTTGTCAGCTGCCTTGAAGACAAAACGTTCAGTTCAGCAATGTTTCTTGTTCTACCACTGTTCGTCACTTCAAGCACCCATATGGCCTGCGAGCAATCTCGTTTCAGACTACCAGCCATAAAGTTTCCTAAAATTAACTAGAGAGGACTCTGGCGCAGCGCTCGTTCAGCGACCATGGGAATGATGGGTAGTACACGCATTTGCCTAATCTTCGTGCTTGCAGGTTTCAAACACACTCATGGCTTTGTTGTTTACTGTTGTGTTTTTTTTGAATATTAGAATAGACCACTTTGAACTTTGCGACCCGATTTGTCATGCCACGGCCAGGATCGAAATGCGGGGCACGTTTCGATTTGCTAGCTATTCTTCGCGTGAACTTACAATTTGTTGCTATCACATTCAATGCTTCGCCTTTGCAGCAAAGCTGTGACATTTTTGTTCTCCAATGATCAACCAACCCACTTGAATTATAGCATACTGCATTTTCACGCTTGTAACTCACACAAAATATGCAGTGAACTTGACTAAAGTGATCTTTCCCTATAGCAGGGGTGCTACAGGCAAAGTAGAAATTGGAGCGATTTTTTGGAGCAGGAACACTTTGCTTTTGGAGCAGATAAACCCAAATTTGGAGCAGATTACGGGAAGACATACCTCCAATATGGAGCAGAAATTTCAAATTTGAAGCAGTTAAACAAAAAAATTTACTTATTGCCATAAGATGACTTAAATAGCAATTAAACAGCCAAGCACACTCGCACAAACATAACACACAACTTTCACACCTACTAACAAGACAAAAACAAGTGATCTTGCATATGGCAAGAAGCTCATAAAATTGATTAATAGAGACATGACAACTTGACTAGTCCAATCACTCAACTTGACTAGTTCAGCCACCATTCAACTTGACTAGTCTAGACACCACACAAAAATGCTTTCTTTTTTTTAGAAATCTCTTCGAGCTCACTGAGCTTTTTAAGCGCAGTCTCCAGGCTGGCGTTCCCCTTTACCAACAGTACATGGCCACTTGACACTTTATTCACGTCTTTATTCTTGACACCAGCGTTGATTATTTCTTCTTTACTCGTGAGCAATGCCTCGCTGGCTACCACTTGGTTCTCTAAAGCAGCTTTTGCTGCTTCATGAGTGGGCTGCTCTACGACAGGATCTTCCGTTGCCTTGCGCTTGCTTGAGCTTGCCTCGAGGCTCAATCTTTGTGCATACTTAGCCCGAGCTTGCCTCACACTCTTCAGCAGGTAAGGGTTCAGTGGCACCTTAGTTGCGTTCCCGTCATAATGCTGAAAGAAGCTCTTCACTTGGCGCATGCCATTGATGCTGGCAATGCTCAGCGAGCTTCTTCCATCTAACAGGACCTTGTTTTAGCTGAACCCTCTTTCAGCATCAGCATTGCCATGTGGTAAGGATAGCAGTGCTTTGATAATCTTAGTGTCACAAACGACTGCAATTTTCGTATCGTACGCGTTGCCCATCCTCCAAGGAAGGGCGCTTTTGTGTTGGGAGGACGACATCCTCCGAGTAACCACCCAGTGATGGCGCCGCTTCGTCTTCCCTACACCTGTACAGAAACGGGCACGTGCAGTATAAAAAAAGAAATGAGCTCCAGATGGGACGGGAGCACGCGTACGCCCCTGAAAAAGTTTGGACTGCATCGGGATGGGCAGTTGACGTACAGTCAGCAAGATGTACAGTCGTCGGTGTCGCGAGTCTCGCGTAGGCAGCGAGCATGGAGTGACCCATGCAACGTATTGAGACGGCTGCAATTCCGGGCATCCTCGTCGTCTACCAAGCCGGCGAGATCTTCAGCGGCACCCATCAACTCCCCTACGTGCGCGAAGAGCTGGCCTAGTTCATATGGAAATATTTATTGCGACTTTTTTAAAAAAACAATTATAACCAGCCTTTTTTAACATTTGTCGTTGTGTGCGCTGCAACGCACGTAGAAATTCAAAAGCGTGACCATGATCTTTTTCATGTAGTTGCTTGTATCTCTTTTTGATTTCCATCTTGTTGCTATCTTGTTAATATTCACCGTATTTGTGTTGTCTGTACCTCTTGTAGTGTTCTTCTATAGCGCAGTTTGTTATGTAGCTGTTCTTCTCCATAGCGCGTATTAGTTTTCCTCCTCTGTTATTTTCGTAATATTCTGCCTTTGCCCCTGTTTTAATTAAATGCTTGTTTGTGTGTAATCGAATCTCCGTGTCTGTTCTTTGAGTGCGTCGGTCAGGCCCTCACATCACCACACGTGCCATTCCACACGGATCGAGCAACATGAAAATAAATTTGAGATGTGCTACTTCGAGGCCTTTCAGGCGTCGCAGGGCGAAGCGTAAAGTGGAAGCCTGCGAGTCTGCTGCACGTCGATGTTGGATCGGCGGGGTCTCACCCGAAGTGTGTGACACTCAGACAGCAACGGATACTTCAGTTCTCTGGTGATAGTCTTCAGGTAAAGCACCTTAGCCCCAGTACACACCGACCCTTCCTTCCAAGTGCAGGGTGCCTCTGTCTCCATCACACTTAAGCATGATCTATTCGTCGACCAGCGACGACACTCGATCCCCACATATGACCTGAGGCTGCAGCTGCCAGACAATGTACCGCAAGGACCGCATCTCCTGTTCAGCATTCTCACAGCTTAAAACAAGGAACTTTGCGTGCATGAATACTTTGTAAGAGGAAGCTTCTGGAGAAGTGCTTTTGCACAAGTCATGTAGAATGCACGAGCCCCAAGGTGGAAAGTTTTTTCTCTGCAGGGTCCCAGTCTTCCATAGCCTTCTCATTGTCCATCCCAACTTCCGAGAGCACCTTCCAGAACGCTCCATTATCCAGGTTCAGTTTCGTCAACTCTTTTGCAGTCTTGGTGCAATACACTTCTCTTCTTAAAACACGGCTCAAAACTCGTCGCATCAGTTCCAGGATCTCACCATGAAGGACATGTAGAAGTGGCTCCTACCTTCTAAACAAGCGCCGAAACCCAGCAAAAAATTTTGCTGCGTGTCTTAGAACCATCATTTTACCATTGTCAATAGAATAGACAACAGCAACTCGCCCTCTGGGTTTGTTCTGCAGTTCGTGTAACTCTTGGCAGGTTATGCTATTAGCTATAAAAGAAGTGATAATAAAGGTCTCCTTCCTCTTATTCAGAGTCATTATTTTTAATCTGAGATGCTTTCTACCGATGCTCTTTACATGCGTCGACTATTCAAAACTTGACAAGTTTCAAATACTCGATGACAAGCTTTGAATACGCCAAATGGCTGATTTGTGCATTTTGAAGTTTTTAGTGCATGACATGCTAAGTTGTGGCCATGAGTGCAAGCAATACTCTGTGGTTCACTAATCACAGATATGTGTTGATCCACTCAATTTTTAAACAATTATATGTGCGATGCTTTGCACATAAAATTGACAAATTTTTGGTCCAAAAGAGTATAACACCCAATGTTACAACGAAATATCAGAGCAACATCGAATATCCTTGTTTTTTTCATTATGCAACATGCTATTTTTCGTCGACAAAAGCGTTCATCTTTTCAACCTGCTATCTTCAGAGTGCCCCAGGGTTCCGTTTTAAGAAAGGCTGTTTTTCTCATTTATATAAACTATATTCATCAAGGTATACATTCCTGAATCCGGCTATATGATGCAGATGACTGCATTTTGTATTGACCTATAAGATGTAAGGATGACATTGCTAAGGTACAAGATGACGATTGAAAGATGGTGTTCACAATGGCAAATGAGCGCGAATACCACTGAAACAAAGCTTATAAAATTCAACACATCCAGCTAAATTACAGAGAAAACTCACATTATTAATGATAAAGCCTTAGAAAACACAGCATCGTTTAAATATCTAGGTATTCTTCTCTTCAGTAATTTATCTTGGAAGAATCATGTGGATTTTGTTGTTTCTGTGGCATGCAAAACACTTGGCTTCTGTTGTAAACTTCGTAAGGCTGACAGTGGTACTAAACTTCTTGCATGCACTACCATACTCCGCCCGAACCTTGAGTACGCCTCTTTTATACGGAACCTGTACCAAATGTATCTTATCAACAAACTCGGATCTATGCAAAATTAGGCAGTGCGTTTTATTTCTGGTAATTATTTGCAGCAATCAAGCATCACAAAAATAATGTATGAACTTGGCCTCACCCCCATGTAGACTAGAAGAAAAATATGCCTGTTAGCCTTTATTCTTAAGCTTTTCCATCAACCAAGTACATTCTCTCAAGCGCACATTTTACCTGCCAAAAAGATTTTTTCTCGTATCAATGACAAACTTAAGGTTGAGCAACCTTTTGCACACACTAACCTATTACAGTTTTCATGCTTACACCTAGCTACCTCAGATTATAATCGTCTCCCCAGTAACATAGCTGAAATAACTGATAATGCAGTAATTAAAAATGCTTTAGATGAGGAGTTTTTATAAAGGTACAGCCTAGCGTTAAGTATCAGAGATTACTCTTAACAAGAAAAGTGTGTATCCTAATCGCATTTTCGCGATGCCTGTATATGCAAGACAAACAATGTGCGTGTAATTCCTGTATAACGAAAGAAATGCAGTACGTTGACGTCGATTGATGACAAGTGTGCTACAGAGAATTTCTATTTTTGCTTGACTATCTTTTTTTTCAAACCTTATTTTGTTTCTTTTGCACTTTACATAGGGGGGAGCATAGCATTTCATGTAATGCCCACATTGAACCCTTTGAGTAAATAAATAAAAAAGTGAGAATAGCCTCTAGAATAAACAGCAATCTTATTGCAACCACAGTTTTTAAGGAACTACTTCATCGATCTACACAAATTTAATGTTTGTTTTCGCCTATTTTCTCAAACTTTCCATATCTGCTCGAAGAATTGAGCTCACCACTGGAGCAGATTGTAGGCGATTGCCCTTGGTCCAGGCCGCTCGTCTTTTCACTGGGGGCCTGCAGAGCAAGGTTGTCAAACAGAGAATCGTTAGCCAAGAGGAGTTCCAAATCACACTGCCCTATTTAGAGAAAGAACTTTATGGTTGTAAATGCTTTGACACAATAGAGTTTCCTAGGTCAATGAAGCCTGTAATATCATTTATGATTAATTGATATGTGGGGTTTAACGTCCCCCAAAACTTCCATGTGTTTATGAGAGAGGCCGTAGTAGAGGGCTCTGAAAATTTCGACCACCTGGGGTTCTTTAACGTGCACCCAAATTTGAACACATGGGCCTACAGCATTCTCGCCTCCATCGAAACTGCAGCCGCCCCAGCCGGGATTCGATCCCACCACCTGCAGGTTAGCAGCCGAGTACCTTAGCCACTAGACCACCGCGACGGACAAGCCTGTAAACTCGAAATTGGAATTCTGTTGAGGTGCACCAAATAGCACATTTGACAGTTACACATTTCTTGAGAGCTTCACAATACTCACAATCCCAATGCTTCTCAGACTTGACCACTTCCTGTACAGGCAGCATCAAAGTGTTTTAAAACTTCCGGGCCCAAATGTGTGCGTGTGCGTGTGTGCGTGTGCGTGTGAGAATGCAGACAAGTGCATTCCGCTGCCTTTGTATAGGGCCCAGGGCTTAAAATAATTGGTGTTGTTGAATAATATAGTTGAGTAACTATTCAAAAAAAGAAGGTCGGACTCGGTTCAGTAAATTTGTTTTTAAAGAAGTAAGGATCAACGTACAAGGCTCGACTCACGAATGCATGCGCCAGCCGTTGATTACAATAACAGTCGCGTGCACCGTATACAGCTGTGCGCCACTGCCACCGGTGTCTGTAACCACTAATGCGCAAGAAAAGAAATCGAAGTTGATCGAGGACACCAAGGGTGCAATGACATTTGAACCTATGTCCCCTGCGTATCAGCCCAGTATTCGACTTCAGAGCCACGCCATTGCTTAAAAATTTGTGGCAAACTGGCAAGCTTGATGCGAGTGATAAAGTGTTGTATATAACAACAAAAGTACAACCAGGCGTCAGACAATGCTAATGGCGTAACGAGTGGTCGTCGAATGTTTGAACCATTTACGAAAGCTTCAGGTACAATTCTTTATCGTCGTCAGCCACTGCATAAAAAACTGTACGAAATTCCATGCAAGTGTTTAGCGGGTACCACGCTTCTCCTAAGATTGACGAAGAGTGGCGTAGTGAATGGCTGCGTACTACACAAAAATTATAATCAATAACGGTGTAGTGGATACCCTTCAAAAGTTATTGTAGCAGTTACCCAAAGAGTGTTTAAAAAATGCTCTGAAAGGCCACTCTTCCAGCTTTCGCTGTGACTGTGCTGCGCCTTTGACGCAGGCCTGGCAGTTTTTTCTATGTGCGGATCAAGAAAGCAAGCGTGCGAATCTCATCATGTTCGTGTACCGTCCATGGTGCAGCAATCTTGAGCACATTATGAGGTCTCGAGGAAGTTGCATTTTGAGGAGTGCATGGTAGGTAGCGTTAAAGTGAGCCAAAAGTTTTATTGTGGTTGACAAAAGCTTTTAGCGTCGATGCTACTGGCTAGACAAACCATTAAGGCAGCAGTGCATGGTGCTGCAAAAAAGAAAACTCGCCGTGCCACTTCCTGGTGATACCCGAGCACTGTACGTGCTCCCCGATGTAGACGGCCACGAATTGGGACAGATGGAGCAAACATGTATAGCGAGTTTTAAGCCATGGGACACGTAGAGCAGATCTGCTGTGTAGAGTACGTACAGGGTCGGCTTTTTAGGCCACCCTTCTCACACGCTTGTACATATTTAGTTCAAATGAATGTCTTCCACAACCACCACCATCACATGGTATATTGAAGGTGATTGAATAATTGGGCTCAAAACAATAGAAAATAAGGTAAAAAGAAGAAGCAAGCATCGCGAACAGCCACCACACCACTTCTCCAAACCGAGCATGTGCGGAAGCTAAGCAGCACGCACCTGTGCACCCACCTGTGGAAGCTAAGCAGCACTTCCACTGTGCAGCTAAAGGTGTACGCGATGCGTTCGATTGAATCAAAGACAGCTATGGGGCTTCCTCAGAAAGTGTGGTCTGCCTAGGAGGAACTCGAGCATATCGAAACGAGACGTGTTCGTCGACGGGAGTACGAGTGATAAAGGGCCAGTGCTTCGCTGTGCCAAGCTTTGTGTGACAGCGCTAACTTCCCGAGAATTTCGAACTTGAAAGTGTTTCATGCGGGTGTCCACCCCGGCTCCACTGACGTATTTTCGTCACGGATATGACGTAAAATATATTGTCACGATAAGTCACAAGTACTGGGGGATTTATTGAACGACCGGGTAGCTAGCTCTCGGACGATGCGTCAGTCGTGGCTGGCTCTCGAGCAGAGAAAAAAGGCACGCGATCATCTTTTTCCTCCAGGATTGAGAGCCGCTCTTGCTGTCGACCCTACTACGTGCTGGTGGCATTATCCCCCCTTCCAAAAAGAAAAAAAACAAGTCCCAAAAAGAGGAAAGAAAAGTACATAGCATCACCGCGATGCTACTACATAGGCACGTGAAAAAGTAATTGGAAATTCGGATAATGTGAAAGTAAAAATTGAAGAGCGTGCCAATATAAGAAACGTCAATGAACGAGAAAGCAAGTTCGCACAAATAAACAAAAAACACAAAGAATGCTGTACGGCAAAGGAAAAGTTACGAGCAACGCGCAATAAATGGTTTCATGCGCAACACATGAACGACGTCCGGCCTCAGCCGTGTCCTGCTCCGTGCATGGGGTGTTGAGTCCGGAACCACTTCGTAGTTCACGTCACTGACGCGGCGTAACACTTTATATGGGCCAAAGTACCGGCTCAGCAACTTTTCGCTAAGGCCACGGCGGCGGACGGGCGTCCACACCCAAACTTGATCTCCGGGGCTGTAAAACACTTCTCTGTGGCGGGTATTATAGCGTCGTGCGTCTGCCTGCTGTTGCTGGCCGATGTGCAGTCGCGCGAGCTGCCGGGCTTCCTCAGCACGCTCTGCGAATTCTTCGGCGTCAGTTGCCAACTCGTTTTCGTCTTGACACGGTAGCATAGAGTCTAGCATGGTCTGCACTTCGCGGCCGTAGAGAAGCCGAAATGGCGTGACAAACTGGTGGAAGGTGCTGGGTAGCCTCACGGATGCTGCAGACCCCCCCAGGAAGCCGTAATACGAGTCCAGTGCCAGTCAACACTCCCGTGCATCGGACCAGCCGCCGAATCAGGGGATTGCCTCCGGAAGTCAACGATACTGCTCCTACCACGTCAACAAACATGACCAGCACTTCGGTACAAACCTTGGCAACCGGCACGGGAAGCACGTCGCCGAACCGCTATACGTTGGAAAGCCCACGGGCACCGCCGACGTTCCATGGTACGGAGCGCGAAGACGTTGAGGACTGGTTGGCGGACTTCGAGCGCGTAGCCAACTTGAATCAGTGGGACGACGCGGCGAAACTGGGTCGTGTCTACTTCTATCTCGAAGACGGGGCTCGCACGTGGTATCAAAATCGGGAGGAGCAGCTGACGACGTGGCCCGAATTCTCTCGTAGACTTCTGCAGACATATGCCTGCACTGACCGCCAAGAAGAGCTGAACGAGCTATTCTTGCCCGCGTCCAGTCGCCAAACGAAACTGTGACCGCGTACGTCGAAGACATGACGCGCCTCTTCCGACGGGCCGATTCAAGAATGACTGAGGACAAGAAGTTGCGTCACTTGATGCGCGGTGTCAAGGACCAGCTTTTTGCCGGCCTCGTGCGAAGTCCTCCGAAGACGGTCGCGGAGTTCTTGTCCGAGGCCGTGACAATGGAAAAAATGCTGCAGCAGCGATCCAACCAATACGACAGGCAAGCCAGTGGCATGTCTACTGCCGACATTTTCACCGCCACTAGAACCAACAACGACTGTCTACGTGAACTCATCCGTGATATAGTACGTGAAGAGTTACAAAAGGCTGGTGTAACACCTCATCCTACAGTCAACTCTATTGCAACTGTGATCAAGGATGAGCTGCACCAGGCCCTCCGGGACACCTTGCCTCATGATACAGCTGTGCCAGCTCCTGCTGAATACCGCCGTGAAACAACCTACGCGGAAGCCTTGAAACGCCCTGCTGCAACGCCGCCATTATTCGTCCATCCTGTCCCTGCTGTTTCAGTACAGTCAGCGCAGCACATACCGTACTACGAAGGCACGTACACGCCACCGCCCCTGCCCTTTGTCCCTGGTGCTTCTGTCGCCCATCGTTCAGTGCAACCAGTTCAGTACATCGACGATCGGCGCACGTCTCCTCGAAAGTCTGATGTTTGGCGCACACCTGATCGCCGGCCTCTGTGCTTTCACTGCGGAGAAGCTGATCACTTGTACCGCCAGTGCCCATATCGCCGTCTTGGGCTTCGCGGCTTCTCTGCGTACTCGCCGCCACCCCGTTACGGTCAGAGACCACGCGACATCCAAAACTACCTCTCCCAGCAGCATGCACCACCGTCTGCCGGGCGCCAGTCGCGCTCGCCATCACCGAGGCGATTTTCATCAACGCCCCAGCGGTATTCTACCGCACGATCTCCCAGCCCCCGCCGGGAAAACTAGCCGAAGCGACCTCTGGGGGCGGGGTCGCTGAACGTCGAAGCGCTGAAGACCTCCTATTGACGCAGAACTGTACAGAAACTGGTCCGACATCACCTGCTGCTGCAAAGGATAGCCGGCTTTCACTCGACATTGCAGTAACAATGGATGGTTGTGTAGTTAATGCGTTAGTGGACACCGGCGCAGACTATTCCATACTGAGCGGGAAACTGACAACGCAGCTGAAGAAAGTAATCACACCATGGCATAACTCGCAGATTCGGACAGCTGGTGGCCATGTCGTTACTCCACTGGGTGCCTGCACAACTAGAGTACAGATTCAAGGGTACACATTCGTAGCAAGCTGCCTTGTTCTACGTGAATGCTCCCGTGACGTCATTCTGGGAGTTGATTTTCTACAGGAAAATGGAGCTATCATTGATCTGCAAGAGCGCCGCGTCACGTTCTCAGCCCAGCGAGCAATCAACGTGCAGGATGACGAAATGCGTGTCGACGTACTCCGTATTTCTGAACAGAGCGTGACGCTTCCTCCCCGAGCCAGTGTTCTAGTCGACGTAACATGCTGTGGTTTGAGCGATGGCGATGTGGTGGCCGAGACAAATTTAGAACACCTCCTGCAGCAAGGCATATGTGTAGCGAGAAGTGTAATACACGTTCGTGACGGCCGATCTGAATTGCTCGTTACCAACTTTAGCAACGAGCATCGACACCTTTTCCGTGGCACTTCGATAGCGTTTGCCCACGAAGTAGCAAACGTAAGCAACTGTCTCACGTCAGAAGTAGTGGATAACGCAGACACATCAATGAGCAACATTGACATCAATCCTGATCTGTCCACCGATAACCAGACTGCGCTGCGAGCGCTCTTGTTCGAGTACAGGTCTTGCTTCGCAAGTTGCTCGAAGATCCGCCAGACGTCCATCACTCAACACAGGATCATCACGTACGAGGACGCACGCCCAATACCCAGCACCTCCACCAGTTTGTCACGATGAGTCACAAGTACTGGGGGATTTATTGAACGACCGGGTAGCTAGCTCTAGGACGATGCGTCAGTCGTGGCTGGCTCTCGAGCAGAGAAAAAAGGCACGCGATCATCTTTTTCCTCCAGATTGAGAGCCGCTCTTGCTGTCGACCCACTACGTGCTGGTGGCAATATACTAACTGACTGCAAAGAAGAAAAAGTTCCGTCGCCAGGTGTCGAACCTATGCCCTCTCGCTCCGCGGCGCGCTGCACGGAACGCCCATTGAGGAACGCCCATTGAGGAACGCCCACTGGACCACAGATTGATCATCCCACTTGCTTCCAGATTTGTTGAGATTCTTTAGTGACTGCTTTTCTTTATTTTGACACAGGTATCATAACAATTTTAACCGTTCACGTTCGATGCGCTCGAACTCCACGATGTCGTGATGAAGGTCGTCGTCGTCATGCACCCTTCCTGAAAGCATGGTGAAGAGTTCGTGAGATCTTTAACCCTGTGAGGACTTGTTCTCGCGTATTGGTGAAGTCGAGATTGACTTCATCGCACAGGCGCACCTTGGCATGGAAATAGGCCGCCATACTCTCGTTGCGCTGCTGCACACGCTCTTGCATCCTGCGCACTGTTTCCGCCACGAGAGCCTGGCTCGTGAAGGTCCGACGGAAGCATGTCGCGAACTCTTCCCACGACGAGACTTGAAAGCCCCTCGAACGGTACCAATCCTTAGCAGCTTCCACTAGTTGGGCCTTGGCAATTTCTAGCGTGTACGCAGCTGGCCACCCATAAAAGTTGGACATCGCTTAGACATGGCTCAAGTCGGGAATGACCTGGAACGTTGGCGCTAAGGTTGCGCCGCACCAGCCACAGACAGTCGTTTCAGCAGGGTTGCTAGTAGTCTATCCTTTTCTTGGAGAGCTTGGAATCTCACGAGTCGATATAGTGTTGCCACCGCCAGTCGGGTTGTCTCTTTCGTCAAAGCATTCCATCTTAGGTTAGGGATACCAGTTCCGTGCACTGAGAAAACTCGCGTATACTTTCCTTCGATGACTGGATAGGCAATCCCACTTACGAAGCGTTATCCTGCGGTGTATTGAAGCACCCAATCCGTTGTAGGAAGGGAATGATTTACTTTACTCTCAAGAAAACACAAGCTACACAGGCTACACACCACGCAGGTGAAACGGCACGAGCGTCACTCCGTCTTCATCATCGTCTTTTTTCACACTGGCTACAAAAGAGCACATGCATTTCTAAAGGCTGGTGCACACAGGCGACTTGCAGCGGTCACGTGACCATTGGCGACTGACGACTGAAAAGCGACTGATGTTCACACCGGCAGAGGCTGCATGCGAGCAACCGGAAGTCGCAAAACTGGAGAGTCACGTACGGACCTCGTTATCAGAGAGAAATCCGGAGACCGGCGCCGATCAACTGATTGCCACCAGCTAAGTGAACGGAGTGAACCAAGCGCGCCGCATTTATTCTTTTCGTCCGTTCTCGCACAACGTTGAAAAAAAAGTAAACAAAAAACAAAAACTTGGCATCGCTGATTGGTTCCAGCAGCTTTGCGACTGCAGTCCGGTCAGGAAGCGACTAGCCAAAGCAGTCGCTTTGTGATTGTTTGCGACTGTTAGCGACCAGTCGCGTATTGTCGCGCGACCACTGCTAGTCACCGGTGTGCAGCAGTCTTAAAGTATTCAGAAATGTTCAAAAGACACAAGCCCTTTAGCTAGGCATTTAAAGTTATGGCAGTTAAACATTGTGCCATTAGACAGTGATGAAACTTCACTTGAGGGTGCCGTCGTGCCTACCAACAATCTTGAAAAAGTGAAAGTCAACGAAAGAATCCCTTTAAGTCATGGCCCTATGTACAGTGTAAATTTTTATGAAAAGGAACACTAAAACCCGTGGCCTGCGCATTCCAGTGGCTGCTGGCAGGGCGTTCAAGCGGCAGCGAGAGCAACCAGTCTCTTTTCACATCATCTTACGACGAGGAAAAGAACCATTAATTACCAATACAAAACCAGCGAAAAAATTGCAACCCCCTCCCCCTTAAAGGAGATTATGCAAGAGCCAGTAATCGCATTGAAGGTGAAGGGGTTGCAATCTTGCCGTTATATATACGCAACGTATGAATGTTTTGCTCGCCGCGAGATTTATTTATTTATTTATTCAGATACCTACAACGCCAAACTGGGCATTATTGTAGTAGAGAAACAAACAGGAAAAGATACAGCTAGTATATACAACATAAAAAGCAGCAAATATTATTTAGGAATAAAGATAATATCAACACTCTACACATAAATAACATAAAAAGACTAAACATCACGTTACAAAAGGTTGATACAGGTTCTACAATACAAAAAAGCAACAAAACATAATACTAAAGTAAAATATTTAAACATAAAAAACTCTATAGATACATAACCTCATAAGAATGACAGTAGAAAACAACGCGAAAAGTGTGGTTGGTCTCGCTCCCGCTTGAACGCACTGCCAGGAGCCGCCAGTGCGCGCAGGTCCGCGTCGTCGTGTTCCCTTTCATGCAGCGCATGGCTTTTGTTGACACGCATGGCTTTGCGCATGTTGCGAAAGCCCTGCGCATGGCTTTTGGACGCCGCATCCATCTCTTTACAGAGAGAGAGAGAGAGAGAGAGAGAGGATGTGCGGCTAAGCGAAGCTGCTTGTTTTCTCTCTCCACAGGGAGAAGGTGTGACACCCAGTCTGAAATCCATGCGCTGATGGACTGCAATGAGTAGGTATGGTCAGGCCTTTAGACTGCTGCCCGAATAGGCTTGTGCAAATAGTGAATTTTAGGTTTGAAGCTAATTCGAAGGAAATAGCAATTTTGGTCGAATAATTTCAAATCAGTTTCGAACAGTGTCTATATCACATGTTATATAAAAATAGAGCATATGTCATCACCGAACTAATCTGTACAATATTTTTAAGAATTGACACCAGGCTTGTGCAAATGCCATTTTTTGCATCAAAGGAAGTGGAAACTGATTGATTGATTGATTTGTGGGGTTTAACGTCCCAAAACCACCATTTGATTATGAGAGACGCCGTAGTGGAGGACTCCGGAAATTTTGACCACCTGGGGTTCTTTAACGTGCACCCAAATCTGAGTACACGGGCCTACAACATTTCCGCCTCCATCGGAAATGCAGCCGCCGCAGCCGGGAATCGAACCCGCGACCTGCGGGTCAGCAGCCGAAAGGAAGTGGAAACTGAATAGTAGCAGGATTTCACTCTCGGTAGAATGCCAGTGACAGCCTGCAAAGTATTTTAAGTTTTGAAATTTGCTATACTTGGAGCACGAAAGTCGGCATTTAAACTTGGGAAAAGTGAATAGATGCGAGGGTAAATATATTCATGTAACCTTGAAGTGGGGTCTGCGGCAGTGTGGATTTCTCCTGGATAGATGTTTTTTCGGCTTAGCACCACTTCAATGCAGTGAGACTTCTACCGAGAGTTTTACAGAAAGTTACATGCGAACCAATATGCATAAAGATAGGTATTGTCACGACTCGACATTTCTTCATTGCATTGAAACAAACTTTAGAGGCCAACTCCTGCAATTTTTGAGGTGAATGGATCTCAATGAAATTCTCTGGATGCGTTCCTTTGCACATTTCCGTCATTTATGCTAAATTGCAGTTTTGAGAGATGCACCAATTGTTTGCAAATGAACTTTAAAGATGGCCTCAAAAAGCTCGCCTCACTTGCCGGAATTATTGGTAACACTGTCCGTGTGACGTCATGTTTGGCCAGTCAATGAAAGTGACACAGCTGATGGCAGCGTTACTTTGGCCGCTACAGCGTTTATTGTGCGGCCACAAGGCGACTGCAGTGGTGTTTGGCACGGGTATAGCACAGGGAACCTTACTTCTTTCCTCAGTGCTCTTTGGCCGGCGCTCCGCTAGTCTGGCTTTCACAGTTTTCATACTCTGCGCCGGCGGAACTCCGGTTCTTGCCAAATAGTACGTCATAAGCAGACAGGGGGCCCGGTTTGGTTTCGGTATTGCACTTTTCTTGCTTATTGAAAATTTTCAAATTTCCTGGGCATTTGAGCTACTGGACTCATTACAAGAGTGTCTCAGGAACGTAGAAACACCATTACCTTGACGTGGTCCAAAAAGTGCCGGAGTTGGCCTTTAAGGGGTGTTACATGTAGCTAATATGCACCTATTCGTTAGTCTCGAACAAATAGAAATTTTCAACAACTTAAATTAGATTTGGAGGCAATTAAAATCCTGCACTATTCGTTCAAATATTCGGAGCATTCAAATATTCGCACAATTCTACGCCCAAAGTGCCAGCAGCCGATGTGCTGAGCAACCTTAGCAGTAGCACATTTATTAAACAGGCATGCACTGACGTGTCGATGAAATCGGCCATACGTGTGGGAAAGCATAGGATGCCTATGCATTCCCACAGATACGAGATCGGGCACGGGTATATGCAATGCTGAACATTGCCCAGTTGTCCAAAGCATAAGCACTGAAGTACGCTTTGTGCACTTGACTCATTCTTCGATTTAGAAGTTTCCTGGCTGTTGGATCTTTTATCTCGCAATGAATGTACAAGCAGTAGGGAGTGTATAGCAAACTATCCCACTGTTGTAATAGCAGATGCACACTTGACACCGGAATTTCTTGACAATGTTAAGCACTGGTGGCAAAGCCATTTCACACGCGTCAGGCCTTCACAAGCGCTGGCTTTTTTGTAACCTAAATCATTGAAAAAGGGCTGCACTTTGATCTATATATATAAAAGCTTATTCCAGCAACCGCTTAATAGTTACCACAAGTTTGGTGTGGTAATTTGGCACTAGCGACGCTGTAGATTCTATATTGTAAGAAAATGGAGGGTGCAGACTATGCAACAGAAATTAATGCCAAGTATTGGATGAAGTCTTGCATGCTTCATACGAGTGTTTTAAAAATCACGCCCATATGCATGACTTGACACTGGTGTACAGTAACAGCGAGTTGATTGAAACCCTGGGGTCTATAACACAGTATAGGTTGCTAATAACACAAGTCGTGAATGTCCGCACTATGTCCAGACAGTGGGCTAGTCCGAGAAGACGGTAACGACAGTGACCCGTTTTAGTTGCTGTTGTCGATGCCATGAACACTTCCCGAAGCTTTCTTGAGTGCAGTGTTGGTGAAATGCAAAGTGTGAGCAGGCTTGAGATCATGGCACTTGTGGCAGCCAACTACCGTACTAAACAATGTAGCATCACCGATTACTTCAACTTTTTTTTCGTCGCATGAAACATGACTGTCATTTCACTTTGTAATGCGTTGTTCTTGTTTGTTTTTTTTCTTCATTTTGGTTAATTGAAAAATGCATCTAAATCGAAGAGTTTTCGCGGTTCAGCGGTCTTCGAATCGTCAAGGTTTTATTGTATAGCATTTTCAGACCACTGAGAATGCTTCAGCTTCGGAGAAGCTAGGCCTCCACTTTTTTCAACAGGACTACAAACCTTCAATAAAACACTACCTAGAGGCTTAGTTTTCATTGAAATGTACGCTCGTACCTCACTATAAAAATTGCATCTTACACAAAAATAAGCTTATTATACCTAAAATTTTAATAAGAGTACATTCTTAACACCTTGCAAGAGTATTCCTTAATGTCTTTATTAGAACCGATATATCCTATCTGGTTTCGTTAGTATGAGTGTACATTTTTTTCAGTATCTTTTTTTTAAATGCGGTGTTTTAGGTTACCCAGCATGGCTTAGCAATACGCATCTCACCTCAAGGGATGCCATGTAGTCGAAATTGTCCTGTGCATACTGGGCACACATCTGTGGCTCGTTGAGGTCGGCTGCATCGATGTCTGGCACCCCGGGTGGCAGAAAAGAGGCAGAGAATGCCGGGGCATTTACAACAGGCTCCTCCTCGTTGATGTAAACATTCTTCAGGCTCTGGGACAGTAGAGAAATCTCCTTGCCAGCCGCGGCCTGCCAAGGAACATCAATAAGTACATTACGGCATTGACAACAAATGAAGCGTTTTCCAAATTGTAAAGTTAGCTTTCCAACGGTGGCTGGTCAATTAGTTCAAATAACCTGGTCAAGTTCGGTTCGCTTACACAACGACATAAAAAATGTCGAGTCTCCTTTTAATATAGAATCTCAATAGAGGAGCTCCAGCACATTCAACTAAAACCGAGTCTCTGCTTGAACTATGACAAATGCCGGCATCATTTATTCAAATATGCATTGCAAGCAAAAGCACACTTGCAAATTATAAAAAGGGTCCATTGCACGAATTCAATACAGAATATTGCTATGGAAATAATGCCCAGGGAGACACCCAATGCTATAACCCTTTGATTCAGCAAAGTTTAGGCACATGGTTATAATTGATTTGTGGCGTTTAACGTCCCAAAATCATCATATGATTATGAGAGACGCCGTAGTGGAGGACTCCGGAAATTTTGACCATCTCGGGTTCTCTAACGTGCACCCAAATCTGAGCACACAGGCCTACGACATTTCCGCCTCCATCGGAAATGCAGCCGCCGCAGCCGGGATTTGAACTCGCGACCTGCGGGTCAGCAGCCGAGTACCTTAGCCACTAGACCACCGCGGCGGGGCGCACATGGTTATATTTGAACAATTTAAATATACGAAATCACTTTTGAGTGCATTCATTGTTTACACAATCTTGAAGCATCCCAACTGTGAAAATTCGCTGTGGCGTGGAGCCACAATGTCGCGACACATATTTAGGGAAAATCTAAACTGCCACAAAAGCACACGCCAAGCTTTATCCCTTAATGCCTGAATTTTGAAACTGCTGAAGAAAATTAAAACTTCTCATTTCCAGCTTTAAATAGCAACCTTTAAATGATTCCACAGCTAAACTACTACAATGCACATTTAATGCATACTTCTATGTATCGTATGTTTTGAATTCTTCACATGTCACGGAAGGCCGGACCTTGCAATAAAGAACATACTTCAGAACTACGCAACATGTGTGCCACGTCTCGATAGCGTACACACTAAATAAACAAAATTTTATTGAACATAGAACTTGTGTCAGCCAGGCAAGAAAGAGTGAAAAAGTGAGCGCTCTTACATGCACTCTCCGCCAACAGCTACAGAACAATTATTCCAGCATAAAATTCATTACATAGGATGGTGCTAGATTTTCCATGCTGAAAGGTACGTTCCCCGCAAGTACTCGACAGTCAGCAGCAAAGGCAGCCCACATTCCGTGACTTGCTTACTCGAAGTACTTCGGTATGTCATGAATTCGTGACATTAGACAGCAAATCGTGAAAGGGACACTAAAGGTAAACAATTGATGTCAGTGAAAAGTCAACGTTTGAGAAGTTAGACTTCAAAATTTTATGCAGCCGTACTCTACTAAGCGAAATATACACAACATGTGCGAATCCACTGGAATGTTTTGCAGCGAGCATTACTGTGCTGACCTTGCGGCGACTTTCCCAACGGAATCTGAAAAAGCGCTGCTAGCCAGCCAGATAATGGGTCAAATGCGATCATCTCCTTCAAACCAAAACTTTTAATTAGGTTACTGAGTAAAAATAACACAAAGCAATGAATAAACAAGTTGATGGGACACTCGAAACCGTATAAAAGCGGTGCAAATTCTTTGGCACACAAAGACACTGAGGCTTGAAGTTCTTGTCCTCTTAGCGCTTCAGCACAAGGAGGAAAACGAGTAGTGGCTTCACACGGGGTGTCACCAGGGGTCGCCTTAAGCTTTTTGAAACCATTAGCGACCGAAGGCACCCCACTTTTCAAGAACGAAGCCACAAACACACAGCCCCGCCACTGTTGAATAGTCAAGGCAGTCAGCGCTTCGAACACTGTGCGCTCCGAGCGCATAACAGAGCGCAATGAAGTTAAGAGTACCGTGGATAATTACTAGCATGCAAAGTAGTTGTCATTGTCACCTGGAGAATAGCAGTTGGCATCACTTTGGCGGATGGAGAAGGTGGGTCAAAAGCTTTTACTAGAATACGTTCCACTCGCTCAGTCATCAATATCAGAGTACCGTATTTACTCGCATAATTGGCACACTTGCATAATAGGCGCACTCCTCTAGTTTGGTCGCGGAAAACTTGGACTGATTCCGCACATAATAGGTGCACCCCGAACTTGGCCACGATCAGAAATGATTCTACCCTCAGCGGTACAGTTGGAACGCGGTCCCGTACCCTCTAGAAAAAAAGAACGCAAATCGACGAGGAAATAAACGTTAATGCAACGACCTAACGGAACAGGTTTGTCGAAAAAAAAACTTGAAAATTAAATAAAGAGTCCATAAGCGAAAAAAAATGGCTGTTCTATCTATTACTGATACCCCTACCCCCCCCCCCCCCCAATGTCTCTTTTCACTCGACAAATGTGCAGATTTAAAACGCAAGAACCGAGCCAAAAAAATTTTCAAAAATTTTACCCCGCAATTGGCGCACTCCTAACTTCAATAATTGGAGTAAATCACCTCCCACCCCTAATTTCGAACCGAATTTTCTAAAAAAAAGTGCGCTTATATTGCAAGTACACCTATAATGAGAGGTGCGGCTGTACACGTGCTTGAGAGAATTCGCAAATGCTGCTTTTGCTGTGGTTTTGAACAAAAACACTAGTTTCTCCCAACCAGCTTTGTAAACTTCGCAGTGCTAGCTTTACTTTTATGCAAATTTTTTAACAGACGTGGAAATGAGTGCGAGCGTTTGGAGAGTATTGAAATCAGCACTCTGGTGAAAAAAAAAGCAGCCGCTCAAAACGTGTAGCTAGCAGCGATTTCAGCCTAAAAGACAAACGTTCTGTATTTCAACTGACATAATGAAATAAGCATTCTCCTTTTGGTACATTCTGATGTAAAATCATTAAATTTTTTGCGTAACATACGCAACAATTTGTATCGCATTTTGAAGAGCTTTTTTCGGTTGTTGCCAAGCTTTCCTCTAGTGCAACTTCCGCGAACTAAATCTTGCACTTTTTTAGCACAGTTTGTTTCCCCACACTATAGAATCATGTAATTGGTTACTTGGCGACATTCGATCACTCCGCCTGAATGATAATAAGACGTGGTGAAAATCATTATAGAAAAAGCTTAATTTTTTATTTTTGCAAATACTTTCTGTTATTTCTCATATCTTTTGTCTGTTAAGACCTTTCCTGCATTATATAATCACACTGCTGTAACAGCACTTTCACAGGCCTGCAGTAAGTAAATAAAAAATATGAATATAAACCACGACAAACCGAGAGACTACAGATATATTTTTCATGCCCCAGGCCTTTAACCCTAAATGGAAATTTTTTTACCTGTTTCGCACCGAGTGAAAAGTGGCTGCATGTGGCCTGTTGACTGCCGTTAGTATCGATGCTTTCATACTGTTAGTGCCAGCGCACTTTTAATATTAGCCTAAAATTAAATGCTACACTTTCTCAGCAGCTGCAGCCATTGTGAAAAGGGGCTAACATGAAGGGCTGTTGCATACACATTGAGCAGTGAGAAAGGACAATCCATGGGCCACACAGAGAGCAGTTACACTCAAACCTCATTATAACAAAGCCGCTCCTGGCACGGAAATACTTCGTTATATACTAAAATTCGTTATAAACATTTGTATCACTGTAGCTATGACAGAGCTATTATTAATTTACTTAGTTATAACTAATACATTGTTATATCGAGTGTAGTCACCTAGCGAAAGCTTGATTTTCTGTTAAAGTGCGACAAGTATTTTAACAGGAGATCAATTAAGTGTCTGTGCAAACCCTACTTTTGTACACAGACTTCCCTTAGCAAGCAAAGAAATGAAACTTGGGTGCTTTGGCGGCTGCAAGCTTTTCAACTGGCGTGATACCGATTCTACACAACATTTAGGCCTATTGAGATCGAATTTCCAGGCAGCAACAATGCAATAATGTGTTTTGTGCACATACGAGTGCACACCGATTAGAAATTATTATATGTGTCCAGTATCTCTAGGGCCTATTTTCCTTTGTCGCACTACTCGCGGGCACACAATTTGTTCGACGCAATCGTCCTACACCCGCTCTTCAACAGTCAAACATTACACGAAAGATCCACAGAAAGTACCACAGCCCTCCGCTTGTATCGCACCGCGGAAGCATTTCGGCACGCAAACGATTCCCTCTGTGGCACAGCAGCACTGCAGCCCCTTTTTGCAGCGTATGAAGCTGCCCCATAGCGTGACTGCAAAGTTTTGAGGAGTCTTGAATGATTGGAAAGTTTCCACCAACATTGCCCGAATAATGAGGTCGTTTTGTCTTGGGAATGAAATTTTAACAGTCTGCGCCGAATAGTATTTTGCCGTTAGCGTACCTTGAAGTGAGCATATCTGTTCCCTAATGATTCCCTTTCTTGAATATTGAAAGAGTGTAGGTGGGGTCATATGGAAAAGTTCGACTAAGTGACAACTTACCGCTTATAACTCTCACTGTTACTTAAATCCAGCTACTACCAGAAAGAATTTGATGTAATATAATAGAATGCAAATTTCTATTCCCTATGAACTTAAAAAAAATGTACCAGCCTATAGAAAGTCCAAGGGTTCAACATGGTGCTGAAGGCACTCACTTTTTATAAGGTAGTGTTCGCGCAGGGCTATGCAGCCAACAACTTACTGGGAGCCTAATATGGAGCTGTATTCAAATTGAAGCACTTTGTAGCAAGCTAAATCTGCAATTGCACCATAACATCGCATTCTCAAACACAGACAATAGAGAATGAAATACATAAAAGAATATATATGCACATATACACCCCATAAAGTGAATGGAGGTGTAGCAGCTGTTGTAGCTCAGTTGGCAGAGCATCGAACGCGTTATGCGAAGGTTGAAGGTTCAGTCCCCGCCCATGGCAATTTAGCTTTTTGTACACTTTTCTTCCCATTGGCATTACCTAATAACATCCCCTATACTTTCCTTGGCAAGACTGTCTGTTAGATCACAATAATTTTAAAAGAATATGCCATGAAACTATTTTTTCTGTGATGATATTGCTATACTCCGCAACAACTTAATGAAGCGAAGGTCATTGAAGTGGGACTCTTATTTGCGTTGCTACGCTAATAATACAGCGGCTGGCAGCCAAATTCTTTTCTGTTTGATCACATTGTTAACGCAAACTAAACAGCGCATTTGCGGGCACACAGTGACCCACTATTTCGTGGATGCCACGCTCACTCTGAAAACCATTGAAAACCATAGGAAGGCTGCAAAGACGGCGTCAATAAAGAAATGAAAAGGAAGGCATTCTTGCAAATCAAACAAATATTTCACCTACAACTTTCCACAACTGTGTGTCTCAAAATAAAGCAGCGTTCATTTACCGGAGAAAATTATAGTAAACAAGTACAATTTAAGGCATGGTAGCAGGTACAGCTTTCGTTCCTTTAGCTTCCACAGTGCAGTTAAGAAAAGTTGTCGCGTAATATGGCGCCACACACCTATACACTTACTGGCCACAGTACTTGACAACCTGTGCAGTTTACACTGGTGATTGCGATGCTATGATGTGTTCTACTGTCAGTCTTGCCTTTGGTGCTGCGATCCTGTTTGGCTGTCGCAGTGGTGTTCTTTGTGGCAATTGGTTTGCCGGCTCTTGCACCACTGTGCTGAGCGTCTGACCCGCAGCGGCTGGCTCTTGGCTCGCTTGGAGTGGCTTCTTTGCAGCAGGCGAATTCTCAAGCCGAGTCTGTAAAAAAAAAAAACGTGCACAAAAAGCATGTCAGAGGTTGCATCAAAGGGGCAATAAAGTCATATTAACAATTTGCGTCAGAGTGAAAGCTCAATGTATGACAACATAAAAAATGACAATATTAACAGTGCACTACTTAATAGTGAAAAATTCAAGGTAAATGCAGAAGAGAACAAGCGCCGAAGTAGGACATTTTCAAAATGATCCCGATGACATCAGAACGACCGCCTACAATAAATCACTAGTAATCAATCTATCTGCACTAAATAAAGACCCTTCCATGCATCAAGAGACGCAATAAAATACTGCTTGTTCGTTTCTGTTTGATTCGAAAGAACCGCCGGATGTTACCATGAGGGACGGCCCAAGTGGTTCAATTTTCGTTTGGTTACACGGGACAGGTAGTGCGATCTAGCGGGGCGAGGTTGAAACAAAAAATGTCTGCAGTCTCGAAGCGAATGGCGGGAAATTGATCAATGGCCGTTGTTGCTGCTGTGGTTCCTGCCTCTTTCGATCACTGAGAGTAGCACAGTAAAGCCGGGCAACGTTGTGAGCGGCAACAGTGACTCGAGTATTTCCGATCGTTCCGCTTCTTGAGGCGGGTAATTCGAAGCGCGCTAACCCAATGCAGACCATCAAAACACGATTTTATTTCAAAATAAGCTCTTCCTAGGCACAGAACACTACAAGGATTTAGGACCGCCATTACAACAATCAACGTCAAGACTTAACAGTTGCCTTTAGTGTCCCTTGAAAGACGAATGGATCGTTTGGCTTTAGTTGAAGCAGCAGACCATGCGAGACAGAAGATCACAACATTGGTCCTGGTCGACTCCTATTACAGCATTTTACCCAATGGTGAGGGCACCATTGAATGTGAAACAACGTTTGCCAATCATGGAACAATGCAGAGCCTGTCAAACTCAACATACATTAAAGGAATGTCGCACACACACTTGTGTGCGAACACTGAACGAAAGGTTCCTTGCCAACCATACTGCCACGTTCCAGTTCCCCAGTTTTCTTATCGCCCCAAAACACTACACAATTCTCAGCGCAAGCCGCGCCTGCAGTTTTCGAGAAGCTTCCGGACTTTAGTAGACCATTTCGCTAAGATGACGCCCACTCTGTGAACTGTACAGATAATTCTGGAACCTACGCCACTGCCAGCGATAACGCTAGAACATTCGATGGCAAAAGTATAAATGCCGACGCACTTCGCCGCTTGTCAGTATAGTTGATCGACGGCCGACGCTCCGTTCACTGCTATCTGTGCAAGACTGCTACTGTTATCGGGCTTTCCGTTCACCGGGCACAGGTTCGCCCAAATAAACAGTTAAATCCCAAAACAAAGTATCCTGTCTTCGGCCACGTCACGACCCCGTGACAATACAGTATTGAACATGCCTCACAGACATCCTGAAGGGCATTGCATTAGATAGCATCAGCAATTACAAAACAAAAATTACAAGCAAAACCCTAACAATGTTGTACAATAACACGCAACAGAAATCAGTTTATCACGGAAAATTTCACTGAGAGAGACTGATGATTGCGATCGAGAAGATTGCCCCTATATATAATTGCTCTAGGCTGCAGCGACAAGTTAAATGCCTGCTAAGGGGCTCTGAATGAATGCCCACAAAACTGATTGCGTTGCAATTACATCGAGATGTGTGCACGGTAGGATGAAGCTGAAAAAACGTAAATTATCACTGTAAATGTACCTAAGCAACAGACAAAACATCAATTATGCAATGATGTTGAAAAGACAAACATAAGGTGCTTTATTCAGGTAATACTAGCAATAGTTGCAAGAGGCTGCTCTATTCTGAATGGCCTCCAGCGTATGGACTAGATAATCTTGTTTATGTTGACTATGTAGATGAAGACATTTGTGATGCATTAAAGTAGTCACAAAATGTCCAAGCAGTCGGGCTGCTATGAAGCCTAGATGTGAAGTGGAGGCCGGACGGGCCGATGTGGTCGAGTCATTTTGCGCTCCGAATGCCAGGGCAAAAAATTTCGCTGACGGGAGACTTTGTGTGACCCTTGGCTACGCCATTGCTTCCGCAACTCGTGAACAGGAAACGTCCAGAAAACGAAACTCTAGATTTTCCAGAGGCATCGACTTACGCCACGAAGCCTAGCGCAACGTTGGAAACTGGGCAAGTCATGCATCCCCTATTGCAAAAAAAAAAGCCATCGCGTGAATGTTCGACTCAAGCCCAAGAGACCTTGAAGTACAGAGAAACACGAACGAAAAAATTGGCTCCTAAAATCACGAACTAAATTAGGACAGCGCACGTGCGTGCTATCGGTGATCTCGCAGCTTTACAACGAGCCAGCGTCCACTGCACACAATAAAAATTTAAGAGAGCCTGTTCAACACCCTGCTTAGTCTACACGTCACGATAAGTGACCACGCGCAAACCTTCGAAAATTCCCGCCATACATAGACCGAAATACCAAAACATGTGTATTGACAGCCATGGCGGGCACCTTGAACAAGATTCGAAACAAGCGGCTGGCAGGACAAAATGGAAATCATTGCGCTACAAAACAGCGCACCGCTGTTTAAGCACGTTCGCCCAATGACATTCAATTTAGGCCACAAAAAACACCAAGGAATGCTGATTCCACAGCGGCGAAGACTATTACAAGAAGCTACCGGGCGCGCTACAGCAACGGCCCACTGCAACAGCTTTCGTAAAAAAAGGGGCTAGCATTGTCAACACATTCGCCTAGGCTTCGTTGGCCACTCACCCATCTTGAAGAACGTCCAAAAGTGGCCATGTCTCCAGGAGCACAGGCGTTTCTTTGAGACTTCGCTTCCACGCTGCAACGGTCGTCTCTTTGAATGTGCCGCTAATGCACCAACCAGCCGTCTCACAACCGCTCCCGCAGCACGTATGAGCCTTTCTCAACGGTTCCAATGCATCGTAATGGCCCACGTGACCCGCCCCTAGGCACCTGGGGGCCACGAGCTGTAGTACTAGTCGTAGTATCTATAGCGCAAACGTTCGCGCGTAATTTTAATTGTCGTGCACACGCGCAAACCAAATGAATAAATAAATAAATATGTTTGTTTGTTTGTTTGTATCCTCTAATCCATGGCTCGTACCCACTCTGGGGATTGGCCAAGAGAACATATAGTGTCATATGGACGGTAACTGCTTTATAGCTTACAACGAAAAAAAAAGGGGGAGGGAGTTGTATAGTGAAGACAATATGTTAAAAAAAAGAAAGAAACCAAAGATTATGATAGTGCGAAAAAAGAATCAACAACAAAGTAGACACTAATAGCTATAACTTGATTTGGGAGCCGACCAGAGAGCTGGTTTTGCCAAAACCCGATAATTTCGGTATGTCACGGATTTATCCAGAATTGAAAAATTACTTTTCGACCCGGTTTTTTTTGAGTATCTGTTAACGTGGGCTTTATGTTGAAAAACGATTAAAGTCTTGAATAAAAGTACACACCGCATCGAATGCATCTCTGTGGCAATTTCCCAAAACAGAGGCACCAAATTTAGAACATTTTCTGTGGTTAAATTTAAACCTAGCATCGCAATGGAATATCTAAAAGTCGTTTCCTAATTAAGCATAGCTACGACATGAGCCAAAATAATGTTCAATAGTTTCTGAATCTTCGCAAAACGGACAAAGAGTGGAAAGTGTCAGGCAGCTCTGGAAATAAAAATTTAATGGGGGACACGGCACCGGGCTTCGGAGATTAAAATTTCAAGTTTTTTTGACGGACTCCACTGGGCTTTCTATGGAAATTTGAGGTGCTGATAATCTGTCCATTGTGTGATATTTTCTAAACTATCTGTAAAATAGCGAATTTCCTATATCTAAACCTGATAAGTATTCTAAACTCGGGAGTAGTACTGAAATTACTGGTCCATCAAGTGATGCACGTGCCAAAGCATCTGCCAAT